>OX451735.1:507204480-507583684 GCA_948472305.1 Vicia faba | reverse complement strand
AAAGTTGTTGTCTGGATTTCCTTTTATCACGTACATATCATTTTAATTTTCATTTGATACTTGCTTATACTTAATTGAACGTTTCATGAGCATTTACAATAAGCCATCTTGTTTCCGATACAAGCTTCCACTTAAATTCCACACGTACATATCATTTTAATAGTTGATGTCTCGTTTTTAATTCCATATATACATGTCATTTTAATTGTCATTTGATATTCATTTGTACATATCTAATCATGCCAGGAGCATTAATGATTAGTTTTCTCGCTTCTGATGCATTTTACCGGTTAGTTCCAAGTTTGCATATGTTGTTTCCCGGTTTTTCTATGTTGCTCTCGAGATACATTTAATTGTTGGTTCACACATTATTGCACTTGTATTGGTATATCTTAGTCATATGCATTGGGTTTTTAATGTTTTTAAACTGACATTTTGCACGATTCATGTTATGATGCACATGTTTCCCCGCATTTGATTTTGTGCTTCCGTTACTTGTTTGATTTCGCGTTATGCATGATAATGTACCATTTCAAGTTGTGATGTCATTTTTTGAGTTACATTTGATATTCCTTGTTATTTTATAACTGTTCTTGTGATATTGTGCATGTTTTGGAAGGCGATTCATCGCGGCGCATTTGTCCTGTTTTTTCTATTTGCTTGTGTAGCATTGCTTGGTGCAAGATATTATCTTGGAGCGCGCATAGCTTGCGACTTATTTTTGCATTGTAATATTGGATATTGTATCTGATTTGGTTTGTTTATTGATGCTAGCTCGCTCGAAGTATTCTGGGTTTTTTGACTGGTACCTACTGTATAACAGACTCTTATCCATTTGGTATATTTCTGGTTTAATTTTTGCATTTATTTACCTCTTTTCTAATGCCCTGAGAATTAGGACTAGAGATGCATGTTCTGGGAGTCCTTGCGTTAGGCGAACAATGTTGTTTTAAAAGACTTGTAGTAGGCAATTCCTATGTGCGATTGTTTGTTTACCATTTCGTGTGTTTACATTTGTGCCAAAGACCTCAAAGAAGGCTTCCCATTCCCATTCCCTATTGATATATCCTCAAAGAAGGCAAGTGTAAAAGGGTCCTCAATTGACCCCTATAATTTCTAGTCCACAGGTCATTTGTAGCTCGTGCTGTACATTGATGCTACGAATCGTGCTATTAATGTATTGAGTCAGTCAAGTGGAGAAGGGTTTTCAATCAACCCCTCCCCCCCTCCACTTTATCATTAGCTCGTGTGTCGTGCATGTTACCACTCCAATGTGATCTCACTATTGCCTTATATCTCCTACCCCAATAATGTGATATCTTGGTTAGGTGTTTAGTCACTTGTGACGATTCAATCTCATTCTTCTCTTGCCTAGATACCATGATATCTTGGTTAAGAGTTGAAACCCCTTATTCTTATTGCCATGATGACATGCTATCATGGATAAGAACTACTTATTCCTCTATGTTTTCTTGCCTCGATGATTCAATATCTTGGCTAAGCCTCCCTTTCTCCTACGTTGGTGACTCGATATCATGGTTAGGTGTCCCTTCTACCTTGTCATACCTCAATGACACTATATCGCGGTTAGGCGTGACCTCTCTCCCTTTCCTTCCTTGGTAACACGATATCTTGGTTAGGTGTGTGCTACTTGAGTGAGTTGATACTCCTTAAGCTTTGTGTGTTTACTTTCTATTGCATGATTATATGCTCCCATAGGATATCTCGATTCAATCTTAGGAAGCGAATTGAGATATACCTTAGGTTGCAAACCATGCATGACAACTCTAGGCTTACTTTGCTAGTTTCCCTTAGACCTTTTCTTTCTTTTTTGCATTTTCATTAAAAATAAAACTCCTTTTTTCTTTTAAACTCATAAAAACACTCTAATACTACCAAAACCATTTTTCAAGGTAAAAACACCAACCAATTCAAACTTCATTTTTCCACTTGGCTTTTCTTTTAAAACCCCTTTTCAAGGTAAAAAACATAAACAAACCAAAACTTTTGAGCCGAACTACGACGCTCTGATTCCTTAAAAGGGATACATATGCATTAGGTTGCGGGGCCTAGGCGGGCAAAACTTTGTAAAATATTCCTTCTTTTCCCCGTGTTTTCTTTCGCATGCATTCCCTCTTAGAATTAAGCTTTAGACATATATTTTTATACACCCTTTGATCAGAGAAAACAAAAGTGGATCCTATTGGAGTACCACAGACACGTGGGGTGCTAATACTTTCCCCTTGCATAACCAACTATCGTACCCTTTCTCTCGGTTGTAAGATCATCTTATCCATTTGTTTGGGGTTCTCTCTATATCTACCCTTCCTTCGGGATAAATAGAGTTTGGTGGCAACTCTGGGTTTTTTTTTCCACAGCACGACACCTAGCATACGACTTTCTATCAGATAAGAGCTTTTATTCATAAGTGATGTACATCTAGACCCTAATCCTTAAATCCTTTACCTCCACCTGCCGCTTTCTATTCCACCATTTTGATTCGGTAAGTTCTTCGATTCCCCTATGTCTTTGTATATTTGACTTCTGTTATAGGTTACATTTCTTGGTTTTTCTCCTAGAAATGCATGCAATTAGGGTTTGGATCTTCTTTTTGCTTAGATACTCAACTGGAGTGTTGATGGTAGACAATGGTTTTACCGGGTGAGATCATCGGTGATGCCATGCGTTCTCCCTAGGGAACTTGGAATCGTGATAACTTTTGATGAGTCGTGGATGACTCTCGGGCGAGGGTGTTTCTGTTGTCTCTTTGTCAGTATTCCAGGGTGATTCCAGTTTGTTAGTTCAGGGGAAGCGATGATCATCCATCTGTTTCCTAAGTGAGGACTCTGGTCGAGGACATGGTCCTCGTTTCGTGGCGCCCTGTCACTTGATTAATGGTGGAAGGGAAGATTTGACTTCGACGTCGAACTCACTTCTATCCACTGCTTTTCAAGTACTATGGTCGATAGTGCCAAAGACGAGTTTCTGACTGAGCCCAGTGGGTCTTCCTAGAGTTCCACCGAGGGAATTTCTAGGGAGGAGAGTACCTCAGGGGCATCAGTGTTCATATTAGAGGGGTTGGAGCCATGGCCACTTGGTGAACAGGCTATCAGGGGGATGACCAGATGGTTCTTGCTAACCAAAGTGGTCCTAGTGTGCCTGCGGTCGAGTATGATCCTTTAGACTGGGTTGCATCGGGCCCGCTGGAGCACGCCTCATATTTCTACAGTCATCTAGAGGATGTTTTTACGATGGTGGAACCGGAGATGGATCATGAAGAGGCCACAAAGGAGTGGTCGATGTGGATCCCTGGGAAGGAAAGCCGAATATGTTCAGAATATGATGCTCGATGAATTCCTATGTACGATATCCTATTCACAGAGATGGGCCTCCGACTCCCTTTTTTGGATTTTGAAGTGGCGATCTTCAGGCATCTTCGACCCGCTCCCTCCTAGTTGCATCCAAATTTGTTCGCCTTTCTGCGGGCCTTCGAGATCGTGTGTGATTATATGCATGTCGGGGTCATCGTTCCTCTGTTCTTCTACTACTTTCTTCTTCAGAGGAACACGTTCAGTCAGCATTTCAGATGGGTTTCTTTGAAGCAGGAGAATGGGTAACTATTCAAGGCTTATTCGGAATCCATATGTTTCTTCAAGGACAAGTATATGCTCGTTCAACACGTTTCCCAGAGGGTGCTGCTGAACATTTTAAGGGTTGCCCCCGCGTACGACGATGGTGGAGCCCTTTTTCTAAATGAGACAGGGGAGCAGGTGAACAAGATGGTGTCCAAGTTCCCTTTCTAGTGGACTAGGAGGCGTTTTGAGAGGGGAATTGACTCTTATGTCTGGAAAAAGAACCAGCTGGGTCTCGAGGACCACACTAGCTTTGATCTTTTAGTCTCTTTTGTCGCGGGGATCCCTCGTGACTAGTGTGCAGGAAGAGGAGGGAGACTGGTCACTGACAAGGAAGGGGAGGTGGTGTATGAATCAGGTCTGATAGGTGTCAAGGAGCTCCACGAGAGCAAGGACACTTTCACATACTTGGGTAGCTTCTTTTATTTATGTTTCGACTAACTTTGCGTTCCTGACGTTTTTCTCTTATATGCTGATTTTAATTTTTCGTTTTCTTACAAATAAGATGAACCCTTGAAATAACCGGCGAAAAATCGTCAATGATAAAAAAATTCAATGAAGTCACCATCGAACGTCTTTTATCCCACATGAAGAGAAAGGTAAACATCGAGAAAACCCGAAGGGGGTGAATTCACGTTCTTGCGACCATAGAGATAAGGTAAGGAATTTGATTATGCGAGGGGAAGGTATTAGCACCCCAAACGTCTGTAGTACTCTACAGGATCCACTTATATTTGTTCTGATCTAAGGGTGTGAATTCTATGTATAAATCTTAAGAGATAAAATATATAAGAGTGGGAATGCATGCAAAAGGAAAGAGAAATAATTTAGGGAAAATAAAAGTTGTGCTCGTTTGGGCCTTACCCCTATGCCTACGTATCCCCTTTTAAGGAATCAGAGCAGCCGTAGTTCGACTTCAAGAGTTTTGTTGGTTGGTATTTTTTAAATGAATAGTATTAATTTTGCATTCTTCCGTAACTCGACCTTTGGAGACTTACGCATCAGCACATAAGTGAATTAACATGTCCTTTTGAAAAGAGTTTGAAAGAAAAATCCCGAAGGCAAAAAGAGTTTGCATTGGTTGGTGTTTTTGTTATGAATAATAGCTAACTGATCTTAAGAGAGAGACTTTAGCCACTTCTCCACTTATTCATAAAAAGGGTCTTTGAGACTTGAACCACACCAAAGCCTAGAATGGAAGAATAATAAGATCGAGAAGAAACCCACTTATCATCTCCCATACTCAACAAGGGTATGATTCTTATCAGTAATTTTTAAGTGTTTTAAAGTTTTCCAGAAAAAAAAATAGAAGTTTTTTTTTAAATGCAAATGCAAAAATGGAAAGAAAAGTCTAAGGGGAGACTAACCTAAATCTATCCCTAATGTTATCATACAATGATTAATCCTATAGTTGAGTTTTGAAAGGGGTCTTTCTACCTTATGTTGACATACATTGATATAAGCCCAAGGCCTATTCAATTCACACTTGCAATAGGGTGAATTGAAAACTTAAGGGAATAATACAAAGAGTGGATCTACTTAGAGAATAAGAAACAAATGGCTGAGCATCAAGATTAGTCAACACTATCAAAAAGAACAAGGGATGAAAATCTTAAACACACCAAGAGAGGTGGCCAAGAAGTGATTATACTTGGATAGGAGAGAAGGGGGCTTGAGGTGTGATATAATGATGAGGGGTAAGATCAAACCCTAAACTATGCACACAAACTTTTAAACATAAGCAATTAGTTAAAGTAAAACCCTAATATGTTCTTTAATCAATATTAGGTTTAAAAATAGAAGAAAAAATTTATAAAATTAAGCCAATTAAAACATAACTTTCTCAAGGCCTCTAAAAGTCAGAAACATGATTTAAATTCCTTGAATTAAATTGTAGAGTTAGAAATGATTGGGAGTTATCAAGGCTAGTGGATAAAGGGGTCAACCTAGAGAGTTTTGGTATAATATTTGTAAAAAAATCTAAAAATCAAAAGTTAAAATTTAACAAAAATGACTTTTGTTATCTTAATTCATCCAAGGAATTAAATCATATTTTCTTTAAATTTCATAAGTAGAGAAATTTAGGTTTTAAAATGCTTCTTAATACCTAACCAAGAAGGAAGGTCAAAGACCAAAATTAATTTCTCAAAAAAAAAATTTAAGTTTAAATTAAATTAAAAATTATAGGATATTATTGCAATACCTAATATTCATCAAAGTCATTTTTATGGAATTTTATTATTGAAGGAAAAATATCAAAAGAAAATTATTTACTCAAGACAACAAAAAAAGAAAAGAAAATGAATTGGTCAAAGATTAATTTTATTTTCTTATGACAAATTTTTATAAAATCAAAAAAAAATTATTTCCATGAAATATATTCAAAATGAACCAAATATTTTTTTTGGGGATTTTTTGTATTAGTGAAAATTAGAAAATAAATTTTTAAAACCTAAAAATGATTAAAACCCTAATCAAACTAAATGATTTATTTAATCAAACAAAAAAAGATTAAAAAAATGAAATAAAATTCAAATGTGAAAATATACTAAAAAAGAAGTTTAGAATATTTTTTTGATAATTTTTGGACAAGGGAAAATATTAAAACAAAAATAAGAAAAATGCATTAAAAATTTAAAAAGAAACAAGGCTTATTACATCTGCTTTTAAACCAACGCGATGTAAAAGAAAAATAAGCCATGTTCAATTGCACAACACCACATAATCATCTCTGTTAGTGAACTAAGCCCTAACACCTTTTGTCAAGTTTTTTCAAGCATGTTTTAGATCACGATTAATCCTTTGATTCTTGATGAAAACGCATGAAATTGTGATTAATTTAAAGATCTCACTAAGTAGAATAACGTATGATCAAATATTTTCAAAAATGAATCACGAATCAAATAAAAAAATGCGCGCGAAGATCACTGAAATCAAAATGTTCTTTAACTTGCAAAAACATAAATTAACCATGCTACTTCAGATCCACCTATCTCATTCATTTCTGAACCAAACCACTTGATCCAAACATCAAAGTTCATTATAAAGATGAAAAGAACAACGGGATGATCATAGATTTCTCAATTAATGCAAGATTGAGTAGAGATCTGAGCATGAAGGCATTGTTTCAGTCAAAATTAAAACTACTTGCAGAGCACAAAATTTAACATCAAATCTCTCACATTCATACATCAGATCTAAGATCCGGCCAGCTAGCATGAATAGAACTAAGCTTACATTGCAAATGCATGATGAAATGATGATGTGAAGTTCATGAGAACTTACCTCAAGTAGTGAAAAGTAAATTCACTAAGTGCCTTTGAATTCAACAAGAAAAACAATGAATCTTCTCCTTTCAGCTTCAATGGTGATGAATTGATGAAGAAATTGTAGCTTGATGCACGAGAATAGAGAGAGCTTGAGAGTTTGTTGAAGAATGAAGAAGATTTGAAGCTTGTGAGAGAGAATCAGGGAGCATGTATGTAGAGCCTTTTTTTGTAATGAGAGTGAAGAATTGTTTATATAGAGCAAAGAAGCGTGCTAGGGAAGCTTTGCAGAGGGATAGTTCAGTCTTTTGCAAGCTTAGAGTCGTTAAAGGGAAATGCTGGAATTTTGCAGCCAGCTTGAGTGAAGCTAAGCAGGTTACGTGTCATGCCTTTATGCTTGCCAAATGCGAGCGTTTTGATAAGTGAAAAGGGATTAAATTTGAGTGAGATAAGCGTGTGAATGATGAGCTGGCATAGTCTGCCTTGCTTGCGTTGCCAATGCACACTTGGATCAGTTGTGACAAAATCAAATTTTCTCAACATTTCCTCATGTGTTTTTTAAAAGAATGAGGCCTTTAGAAAGCTTACATGACAAGCAACAGTATTGTAGTTGATGGAAATTCAAAATGGTGTTTTCAAGTTGGTGGAAAAATGCCATGAATTTGAGAATGACATGGTTGAGGCAACCTTCGCGCGTGCAGGTCATAGGCAGATATGACAGGCAAGGCATCTTTTGTTAGAAAATGTGATGGATCTAGAAGGGGGATAGAATAGATACCTTTGAAAATTTTGCGCTTTTTATAAAATTGTTTTTATCAGAGACAAGAAGCCTTGAATCTGATCGTCTAAACTTTACATATTGGAAAAATCGGATATGCAAACCAATTTGATGAAAATGATGAGAATAGAATCACAACTAAAATTGAATATGATGATTCTCTTTAGCAAGTTTTAACAAGGTGTAAGTTATTACAAATTTGTTGCGGAGAAGATAAAGCAAATTTGTGAGTTGTAAATTCACCAAACACTTGGTGTATGTACTACACAGGGTTTGGTTATACTCAAATTGTAGTGGTTATAGCAATTTAAATTAATGTTATATGAGGTGTAAAGTTTTAGTTTGTCACTACAATTATTTTGTATGAATAAAGGAATTGGCAACTCACAAATTCAAGCAGATAGGAATAAAATGCAGAAAACTATAATGGACACGGTATTTGTTAAGGCAGTTCACCCTGTCGTCCTCGCGTGGGCTACTCTGCCCCTAATTCTAGAATCTAGAATTAGGATATGAAATTAATTTTGCAAAGTTTGTAAGGTAAGATAAAATCACCACAATTCAAAGTCACTTGATGAATCTTATATGTTTCACTCCTCTTCCCTTGACTCTAGATGAATCAAGTATACCAAATCTTGAACAAAAACTTCTTTTACCTTGAATGATTTTGTACCCAAAAAATTAGCCCCAAATCCTTCTTCACAATCCTCTGGTTACCGCTACCCGATTAAATACCCCACAGTCTTCCAATCCCTTAGCTCGACTCAATTCAATGAAGCAAAGATTTGTGATAAAAAAACCCCCAATTTTAGAGGACAAAACCCCGCTGGTTTTATTCAAGAAAAAGCCCACAAAGATCTCTACCCAAATCTGAAATTACACTTTCAATTCGGACGTTATCAACACAAACTCAAAAACTTGATCAATAAGAATGATTGTGTGTAGTTGTTGATGGTTGATGAGAGGTTGAAGATGAAGAGAGCTCTTGTGTCTATCTTTCACTTTTTCTTGTTCTATTGAAAATAGAGGCCAAAATGGTATATATATATGTGATTCCTATGATATAACAACATAGAAGAAAAATGAGACAGTATAGCGATGCGTCGTCTCATGCAGGGTATACAGAAGGCGTGCGCCTTCCCGAGTGACAGAGATGTTGATATTCCCTCAGTTATTCACAACTCATTGCTTGATGCGCCGACTCATGTTTTCCCAGAACAATGCGTCGATGCATAGAGATGGTGTGCGTTTTCCCGAGCGAGAGAGGTTGAAATTCCTTCAGTCATACGCCGACTCATTCCCTGATGCACCGACTCATGTTCTCCCAGAACCATGAGTCGATGCATAGAGAAGGCGTGCGCCTTCCCTGATGTTCCAAGGCAAAATCTTCTTCTCATGAGCCAACCTAAGGTTCCATGAGCCGGCTCATGCAGTCTATTTTGAGATAAATGCTTGTTTTTGATATTTCTCACTGGCACCTGTTTGAAGCATGACATATTTGCACATATAGGTTTTTGACAATCATTAAAAACTCAGTTCTTTCACTTTTGCCTACTGTGATACGGTGGCAGAACCAAACTGTTTTAGGAAAATGATGGTTTACATTTTTCTTTTTTTATTCGCAAAATGTCGCGATAAGCAAGAGTCGCCACCGACTTTTATTTTATCCAACTGGAAAGGAAAAAAGCACAGAAAAATTCCTTTTTCTAGATTTTGAGTACGGGGGGTAAATTATAGAAAGGGGAGGTATTAGCACCCTTTCTATCCGTAGTTTTCTACGGGCTCTTAGGTATTTGCTCATCATTTTTAAAATTGCTTCTGTGTTTGTGTGTTTGAAAAGTTTTTGTGTTACTTCGTTCTAACCCTTGTATTAGTCCTCAAGAGTGTTACGAAGTGTTTTTGAAAACTTTGTTTGAATAGTGTTTGGTGTAAAAAGGTTTGTTTTTGAGCAAGTACCTACTAGTATCTACCTACTCAAAAAAAGAATGTTTTTGTTCTTGCTTCCTTTAGACACCGCTATCCCACTATTAGTGAGTAGGTAGCATCTTTGATGGAGTTGTAAGGGTCAATTCGAAAGGGACGTACGATCACTAAAGAAACGTTAGGACGTCTTAGTAATAACCCTAATGTCTTAAGATCATATTTGAGGCGACATTTCCTAGGCAACCTTTCTGAACGAGACATTTTGATCTTTGCTTAGACAAGAGAGCGACCACTAAGATACCCTATACTTAATGATCGTTTACCGAAGGCAACCTAAGTGAGAGTATACCCTAGGAGTGCGCATGTGCGAGTGATTTGATTTCAGTTGTTATCTTTGCACATTTAGGGTTTTCTAACCATTTTAAAATTAACATACATTCTTGTCATGCAATCCTATTATCATACATCTACCAGTTAATATTTGCGAAAATTAAAATGCGGAAAATAAAACTACGCTATTACAAGGCTTCGGGTGGGGATTAATTACATAGCCAAAAACCCGTCAAAACGATAAATAAACGAAAAATCCTAATTAAACTATTACATCCCATGAGCAGTTACATCAATATTGTAAAAACAAATAAACGCGCGATGAATCGAGAACGAAAGGAAATTAGGGTTTTGACCCCGTCTAACCTAATTAAAAGAAAAATTATTTTTGGTTGTTTTGATTATTTTAAGAAAATAAGGTTTTAAATTAAATACGTACAAACCTAATTACTAATTAATTAAATTAATAAAAACTAATTAAATTTGACCTATTTTTGTGATTTTTTAAGGAAAGAAAAATAGAAATTAGATTAAACAAAAACCCTAGTTTCTAATTTATTTCAATTTATTTACAAAGACAAATTAAAGTTATCCTAAAATTAAATAAACTAATTAAATTAATTTTTGATTAAAAAAACCTAAATATAATTTGGGTGAGAATTGATTTTATGCTTTTTTGATAAAAAGAATTAATTTTTTGTGTTAGTAAAATAATCTAAATGAATTAAATAAAGAAAATATAAAAAGAAAAGAAAAAAAGAAACTGGGCCTGGTAAACAGCAGATTGGAGGGGTGACAATAGCATCCTTTTGGGCCCAAAGTCCATTGACCCATATTGACTTCCTTCCATCATGTGTTGCACGTTGACTAGGGCCTTTGGTGGACCTCCACATGATGGCCTTTAGATCAGGCCTTCTAGAGATCCAATGATTGAATCTTGAGGGTATATGGTGGTCTTCACGCCTGTGTACACGCCTGATCATACAAGTAAAAATAATATGAAATACATGGGGGACCTGGGATTCGAACCCAGGTCCTGTGGCCTTTTCATCTGCCTCAATACTAACTGAGCCAAGCGCGCTTGTTGTACATAATATATTAAAACACAATTTGTTAATTTCCTGCGTGCGAAATTTCAAACAGGCAAATGGGATAGTGCCACACAGGTCTTCTTCTTCCTCTCTCCGTTGGTAAAAGTTATGGACTTTTACCTACGGACAAAAGTCCGTAGCTATAACCCCTGCACATTTCAAAATCTCACACATGCATGATAAATGAAATCTAATGATGTAGATCAAATCGCCTTGACCTTGTGATCATCATGGCACCTTTATTTTGGGCCAATTTTACCTATACCAAAAGATCCTAAAATGAAACAAGAAACCCTAGCAATGGTGGATTTCAATATAGCTAACAATAATGTAATTAACTGTTACCATTAGCTTGCAAACACGTTAGAGATTACAAATATGTCATTGAAACATGATAAAGATGCAAGAATAAAGAGATTCGATTTTGAAAATAATGACAAACCGTGGGGGTCGTGGAACCGGATTCTGGGCACGAAGAAGCTTGCTTTTGATTGGCATAGCTTCTTTGTACTCCCAGGAAGAGAATGAGATGGCTTGGGAGTCTTGAAAATGCTTGGAAGTATGAAATCAGATCACCACTTTTCTTGAGTTTTTTCAAGTTTCTGCTTCTCTCTACACGCCTCCAAACCTTGTGCTTTTGGTCTGCCTTTGTCCACTATATACCAATGATCGAATTAGGGTTACAAATGTGCTTTCAATCTTTGTTAATTATGGTCTTTGATCATGATTTTATTTTCATAAAAATCTTTCCAAAATAAGCCAAAACCAATCTTTTTATGTACAACCATGCCTTACACGATTTGATTCTCTTGCTAGTTGTATAAGAGACCTTAAATATGCATAAAATCTTAAGGTTTGAATGATTTGCATATTTCCATGATTTATTTTGATTTAATTTGATTTAATTGAAATAAAAAATCAAAATAAATGGTAAAAATAATATAAAGGAAAGTGGTAAGAGTTAGGGCTCGTGGAACATTTTACAAACTCAAGACAAATGCAAAAAGTTGGGCCCATTTGACAAAAATTGCAATTTGAGGCACTTTTGACTTTTGGCAATTTTGTAAAAAAGGTCAACTTCACCAGTGCATAACTTCCTCAATTTTGACTCTATAAGGGTGTTCTTGGACTTTTTAGAAAGCTTGAGATGTCCTCTAAGCAACCCCTGTTGTATCATATCAATTGAGGCTTCCATGTTCATGTATGAAGCTTTAAATAAAAAGGTGTTTTTGTTGAATTTTCAAAATGACCTATAATGTCCAAATTTATATCTTCTTGTGAGTGCATATTTTGAACGTGGGAGATGATAATGAATGGTAGGGAATTACATCCTCTTCAAAATGAGCTTTGGATGGGTCATATATGATAAAGTATGAGAAAGTTATGCTTGGTCAAAGTTAAGTTGACTTTTCCTACAAAACCCTAATTTAGCAACTTTTGGATTTTGATGAATTGTGAGCAATCCTTGAGGAATCATGATCAAACCTTGATCAAATGATGCATAATACTTCAAAATGAGGATGTTTGGCCAAAATCTTGAAGTTTGACTGTATGTGGGCCACAATTGACTTTTGCCCTAGCATAGTGAATTTTCAGGCCTTTGAGCAATTGACTGAGCAAATTTTCTCTACAAGGCTTGAAACTTGACATGGATGATCTTGATAACTTATTAGGACAATAGTGAGCATTTTGGATTCCTTGGAATCAAGTATCTTGATGCAACATGAAACCCTAATTTGAGGTAGACTGCCTTAGGAGAGAGTTTGTTTGGCCAACCCTTGGACTTCCTTGAGCAAATTGAGGACCTCACTTGAAATGTATTGAGAAATATGGGAGGGAAAATTTTGGGGTACAACACCTACTTTTTCCCTCATATATCCCCCTTTTTGATGATGGCAAAAACCGCAAATATGAATCGTCTCAGTGGTTGCGAGTCAACCTTGCAAATCATCCAATTATCCTTCCTCTGAGATATTGCATATTTCTGATGTGACTGTGTATTCCTTTCCTTCTCCCCATTTGACAACATAAAAAAGAAACAAGGACATGAATTAAGAGAACCAAAAAACATAGAGTGACCAATATTTTAAAACTTTGCAAAAAGAACACAAACTCACATACACACAATATGAAGCAAGTGCAAACGAAAATAGAAGCAATAACCAATAAAGTAAAACAATATGATGTTCATTGTTACAAACCCAAAAAAAACACAAAGTAGTACGGGAAGTAAAATAAGTCTAATACAAAACCATGATAATATAATCATAGTAAGCAAGAAATAATGTGCCAATAATTGACTAATGTTGTTGTTCTTCATTGTCTTGTGGTTGGTTTGGTGGAAAGTGAGCCATGAAAGCCGACTAAAAGTTTTCCAGGTTTGTGTTTTGTTTTTCTATCATTTCATGAAGAGTGTTATATCGGTGGTCTTGGAGGCTAGCATAATTATTGAACTAAATGTTTTAAAGGTTTACTATTCCAGCAAGATTGTTAATTTGTTCAGTTTCTAATACCATGTCTTCATGATGGTGGACGTGCATTTCCTCAAGTTTGCGCATCACTTCATCATAGGATCTATGAGGCTCATGATCATCATTGCCTTCATCGGTTTCTTCCCCCTCTTCAGCAGTTTCTTGATTCTCAGTACCAACTTCATCGCCTTCAGCATCTTCCATTTCATCATCCTGTTCAACATCTTCATTTCGAACCATTATTGAGTTAGACTTCACAAAGTACTTGTACTTACCAAGCTGGGGATTCCATTGATGACCCATAAGTGCTAGAGTTTTGGAGGTAAAATCTGAATCCAACAGAATAGGTTTAGGTGAAATACCAGTAAGATAAAGGTTTGCTTGACTTAGAATTCCATGAATGAATGATGGATACCCCAAGGCAGATCCTCTACGGGAATCCCTCAATGCAAATAACCGGCTAGTGATGTAATATGGCCAATTTATCTTAATTTTGTTTAGAATGGCCCAAATTAACATAACCTCAGGTTGATCAATACGGGACAACCCACCCTTTTTGGGGAGAATTATCCTTGACACAATCCATTGCATAATTCGAGCCAGAGGAACCAATTGACCTGTTGTGACAATTTTTGGAAAAGCACTACTTTGCACAAAATTCTCAGGATATGGTCGTTTTAACATGGAGTTCAAGGCATGTTTGAAGTCATAGTCTGCAGGAAGCTTAGTGTCAGTGATTTTAACAGTATTAGTGTCAACAGGGAACAACTCAAAAGTTTTCCAAATTTCATCATCTACTTTGACAACCTTATCAGCAATTCTGTATGAAAATTTGTGATCATAAAATTTACCTTATATACCCGCATAGAATACCTTGATGAGTACCTCGTTGTAGTCTCCATCCAACTCAAGCAATGGAAACAAATTTTGATGGTCCAACAATTCCACCAAATCTGAGATGTGCAGATGTTTGAGAGTGTTACGGAAGGCACAAAATTGCCTAACCAACCTTCTTCTAGAAAACTTTTCATCATATTTTTCAGTGACATCAGAAGGAAAAAGTGACAGAGGATTAACCTGAGTTTGATTTGAAGAGATACCTCTGATACTTCTTTTCTTTGTTGCCCTAGAATCCATGGATGAAGGTTTGGAGAGATTTTGAGTTGAAATGACACATTGGGTTTTTAGGGTTTTGAGATTTGGAGAGGGAGGCCAGATGAATGCTAGCAAGAGGAAACAACAACACAACAAATGGATGCATGCAATTTGAACCACACAATACAAACTAGGATATGATTTGCTTCCAAGCCGCGACGATTCGACCTATGCAGGGTTGCGTCGACGCATTCCAGTAAAATAGGCGTAAATATGTTTCTCAATCAAGCGTGTGCTGACCGCTCATAGTTATAGGTCGGCTCATGTATGTAAAATTTTGAAATTTCTTGTATTTCATGGCATGTAGGTTTTGTAGATATTAATTGAACACAATAAACAAGTACGCATGTAAAGAAGCAATAACACACAAAGCATTTAATTATTTCATAGCACCAACATTTAAGCAAAATGGTCACTAATGAGAAAGAGTAGGAAGGATATTACCGAATGTATTTGAATGACACGATGCCATCACATGTCGCCAGCCCAAGATAATATTCACGAATCATAGAGACACAAAGATAAATAAAGGGAATGCAACTTATTGGAGTTGCGATCTATCCGAAATATCAAGGACACCGAGTTCCCTACGAATATGAAAGAATGGTTTGGTCGCTAGTGGTTTTGTAAAAATATCGGCAAGTTAATTTTTGCTATCAATGTGCTCAAACACGACTTCACCTTTCTCTACATGATCCCTAAGGAAGTGGTTCCTAATCTCAATATGTTTAGTGCGCGAGTGTAGAACTGGATTTTTGGTTAGATTGGTGGCACTTGTGTTATCACAAAATATTGGAATATGATTAAGTTTTAAATCATAGTTGAGTAATTGTTGTTTGAGCCACAAAATTTGAGCACAACAATTACCGGCTGCAACATATACCAGCTCGGTCGTTCACAAAGCAACTGAAACTTGCTTTTTTCTATGCCAACTTACTAAGGAGTTTGAAAAGAAATAACAAGTACCACTTGTGCTTTTCCTATCTAATTTACAACCTGCAAAGTCGGAATCGGAAGAGCCGACCAAAGAACAATCAATACCCTTGGAGAACCAAAGTCCATTCTTAGGAGTACCACAAAGATACCTAAGTATACGTTTTACAGCTTTTAGATGACCCTCCTTAGGACAGGATTAATATCTAGCACACATGCAAACACTAAACATAATGTCGGGACGAGAAGCGGTAAGATAAAGAAGAGATCCAATCATACCTCTATACCTTTTTACATCATCCGACTTACCATGTCCATCCCGATCTAGGCTAACTGCGGTAGGAATTGGAGTGTCAATAACTTTTGAGTTTTCCATATCGAAGCGCTTGAGCAACTCGTAGCAATACTCCGTTTGGCTAACAAAAGTTCCTTCATCGAGTTGTTTGATTTGAAGACCTAGGAAGTAGTTTAACTCTCCCATCATGCTCATTTCAAATTCACCCTGTATCACTTTAGAAAATTCCTTGACCAAGGTGATGTTAGTAGACCCAAAGATGATATCATCTATGTAAATTTGCACTAAGATGGAGTGATTTCCTTGGCGCTTAATGAAGAGGGTTATATCAACCTTCCCTCTAGAGAATCCCTTTTCTAGTAAGAACTTGCTAAGTCGATCTCCCTAGGGGATTGCTTAAGACCATATAAAGCACGTTTAAGTTTATAAACATGTTTAGGAAACTCATAATTTTCAAATCCGGGAGGTTGAGATACATAGACTTCTTCATTAATATAACCATTTAAGAAAGCACTCTTAACATCCATTTGATATCGCTTAAACTTTTGTGAGCATGCATAAGCTAATAACAAGCGTATAGCCTCGAGTCAGGCAACTGGATCATAAGTTTCCTCATGGTCGATACCTTCCTCTTGGTTATACCCGTGAGCAACAAGACGCACCTTGTTGCGAGTTATGAGAGTATCCGAGGAAGATACCTTCATCAGCTTTTGAGTCAAATTTGCCAAGATTTTATTTGCCATTATTTAATACAAAACATTTACAACCGAAGACATGGATATGGGAGATATTTGGTTTTCTACCTTTCAAAAGTTCATACGGAGTTTTGTTGAGTATAGGACGTATCAAGATCCTATTTAGCACATAACAAGTCGTATTAATAGCATCGACCCAAAAGTATTTTGGAAGACCATGTTCATTGATCATAGTTCTCCATAGTTCTTCTAGAATACGATTTTTACGCTCAACGACTCCATTTTGTTGAGGTGTTCTAGGAGAAGAAAATTTTTGATCAATGCCATTTCTTTCACAAAATTCATCAAAGAGGTGATTTTCGAATTCACCTCCATGGTCACTTCGGATGGTAACAATTTTTTGTATTCAACTTGTTTTGAGATAATTTGGAAAAATTTTCAGAAGCATAGAAAGTATCACTTTTGTTTGCTAAGAATATCATCCAACAAAATCTAGAGTAGTCATCAACTATAATGAAGCCATAGTAATTTCCACCAAGACTTTTAATTCTATATGGTCCAAATAAATCCATATGAGTTCAAGTGGTTTCGTTGTAGAGATGACATTTTTATATTTAAAAGAGAATTGTGTTTGTTTACCCATTTGACAAGCATCACATAGATGATCTTTTGAAAATTTAATTTTGAGTAAGCCAATCACAAGGTCTTTAGATATGATTTCATTTAGCAAATCAAAGTTAATGTGTGCTAATCGCCGATGCCAAAGCCATGAGTCTTCACTCATGGATACTAAGCATTTAGCACCTGTTAGGGACACATATTTCAAGTCAAGCATATACACATTGTTTACCCTCAATCCCTTAAACACACCCTCTTTCTTATCATTATGTTCGATTATGCAATTATCCTTTAGAAAATTAATTTTATAACCTTTGTCACATAATTGACTAATGCTAATAAGGTTGTGTTTAAGGCCTTCAACTAGTAGGACATCTGAGATAGTGGTGGATGAGGGATTACCTACACTACCTTTATCGAGTATTGCTACCTTGTTGTTATCACCATAAGTAACAAATCCTTTCTTCTTTGCCACAAAGTCAAAGAATAGCGAGATGTCACCCGTCATGTAACTTGAGCAACCACTATCGATAAACCATCTTCTCTCGAGAGGCTCAAGACATTTCACCTGAAATATCAAACAGGGGAGATAGGTACCAAACATTCATTGGGTCCTTAAGTGTGAGTTAAACATTTGTTTCCTTTGGGGAACCATTGGTATATGCCTTTAGGAACTAAGAATCTCCTAAATCGACATTTACTAATGGTATGCCCCTTCTTGCAACAATATAAGCAAGACATATCTAAGTGAGATCTACTCTTTCTATCTTGATCCCTTACTTCATAGGTATATTTTCGATAGGGATTAATCATACTTTTTCTGAAGTTTGAGCGATCAATAGCAAACGTAATCTTAGGTTGTAAAGCTTTGTCTACTTTGGCTTTGAGAGTACTAACTTATTTTTTCCAAATATGACAAGTTTAACATCCATGCCAATTAAAACAAGGTCTCTCTTCTTTTTCACATTTTCCTTCAATATTTTCTATCATAGATGCTTTAAGAGCTTCTAATTCCTTTTCGGAATCGTAAACCTTTTGTTCTAGATATGAAAAGATTTTATTATTTGAGGCTAAGCGTTGAAAAGCTTCCTTAGCCTCTTGATGTAAAATATTGAAGGAATTTAAC
Organism: Vicia faba; assembly: GCA_948472305.1. Lineage (NCBI taxonomy): Eukaryota > Viridiplantae > Streptophyta > Magnoliopsida > Fabales > Fabaceae > Vicia > Vicia faba. Next base: position 507,565,371 of record OX451735.1, on the reverse strand, counting down.
AATTCTAAATAAGACATTTCATCAACGTGATCATACTTAGCATGACTTACATTCTTTTTCTTATGATGATGAGCCATGAGACAAAGGTTGACCGTTTCTTCTTCATCACTTGAGAAACCTTTAATTGAGGAATCACTATCGCTCTCCCAAGCAATGTATGCTCTTCTAGCTTTGGTTGGTTTCTTTTGATTTTTGTCCTTGGCTTTGTCTTTCTTGAAATAGGGGTAATCTGACTTGTAATGACCGGGTTTGCCATAATGGTAGCATGATCCTCGTTACTCAGGCTTCTTACTTTCATCTTGCTTGCTTCTTTGAGAGTGGCGTCTATAATTGATGAGATTCTTATCTGAATGTTGAATTTCGTTTTTCCAGAGAAATCTATTGTATTTTCTTGCGAACAAGCCCATATCTTCATCCGGACTCTCATCTTCATCACTTATTCACTTGCACACGAAATTGAGGTGGATCACTTGGAGCTTTAAGCCTTTATTACTATAGCTTCTTTTCCAAGTCCCTTTACTTTTCCTTCTTTTCTTTCTTTTCATGCTTTCCAAGGCTTATGAGCTCTTGCTCATGTTCTTGAAGTTTACCCCATAGTGTTGTGAGATCCAAAGTATTTAGATCATTGGCTTCCTTAATTGTTGTAACTTTAGGTTGTCATTCCCTGCTAAGATATCTCAAAATTTTGTTAGTAGCAACAGAATTGGCAATTACATGACCAAGTGTATGCAAGCGATTCATTATATGAGAAAATCTCTTTTGCATGTTGGCGATGGTTTCACCTTGCTCCATGCGAAGGAGATCAAACTCTTGCGTCAAAGTATTGATTCTAGTCAATTTTACATCGCTTTTGCCCTCATAGGTGACTTGCAAAGCGTCCCACATTTCCTTAGCCGTAGCATAATGTGAGACCCGAAAATACTCATCAACTCCTAGAGCTGCTATGAGCATGTTTCTTTCTTTCCAGTCATAGGCATAACTTTTCTCATCTTTTTCATCCCATTGTGCTTCCAGTTTAGGAATGGTTATCCCGACAGCATTTTGCATAGTTAGCGCAACTGGACCATCTTGGATAACCTTCCATATTTTCCTATCAAGAAATGTGATATGGACACACATAAAATCTTTCCAATAGCTGTAATTTTCACCTGTGAAAATGGGTGCTCTAGTGTACGACCCTTTTAGATCACAATCCATTTCTAGAAGTTGTATGTGAAGCACTGGACAAACCGGCGCTCTTGATACCACTTGTTAGACGATGTGACGGATCTATAAGGGGGGATTGAATAGATCCCTTTGAAAATTTTGTGATTTTTATAAAATTGTTTTTGTCAGAGACCGGAAGCCCTGAATCTGATCGTCTAAACTTTACGTATTGGAAAGATCGAATATGCAATCCAATTTGATGAAAATGATAAGAATAGAATCACAACTAAAATTGAATATGAAGAATCGCTTTAGCAAGTTTTAACAAGGTGTAAGTTATTACCAATTAGTTGTAGAGAAGATAAAGAAAATTTGTGAGTTATAAATTCACCAAACACTTGGTGTATGTATTACACAAGGTTTGGTTATACTCAAATTGTAGTGGTTATAGCAATTTAAATGAATGCTATATGAGGTTTAAAGTTTTAGTTTGTCACTACAATTATTTTGTATGAATGAAGGAATTGGTATTTCACAAATTCAAGCAGATAGTAATAAAATGCAGACAACTATAATGGACACGGTATTTGTTAAGGCAGTTCACCCTGTCGTCCTCGCGTGGGATACTTTGCACCCAATTCTAGAATCTAGAATTAGGATATGAAATTAATTTTGCAAAGTTTGTAAGAGAAGATACAATCATCACAATTCAAAGTCACTTGATGAATCTTATATGTTGCACTCCTCTTCCCTTGATTCTAGATGAATCAAGTATGCCAAATCTTGAACAAACACTTCTTCTACCTTGAATGATTTTGTACCCAAGAAATAATCCCCAAATCCTTCATCACAATCATCGGGTTACCGCTACCCGATTGAATACCCCACGGTCTTCTAATCCCTTAGCTCGGCTGGATTCAATGAAGCAAAGATTTGTGATAAAAAACCCCCAATTTTGGAGGACAAAACCCTGATGGTTTTATTCAAGAAAAAACCCACAAAGGTCTCTACCCAAATCTGAAATTACACTTTTAATTCGGATGTTATCAACAAAAACCCAAAAAATTGATCAACAAGAATGATTGTGTGTAGTTGTTAATGGTTGATGAGAGGTTGAAGATGAAGAGAGATCTTGTGTCTATCTTTCACTTTTTCTTGTTCTATTGAAAATAGAGGCCAAAAATGGTATATATATATGATTCTTATGATATAACAACATAGCAGAAAAATGAGACAGTATAGCAATGCGTCGGATCATGCAGGGTATATAGAAGGTGTGCGCCTTCCCGAGCGAGAGATAGGTTAAAATTCCCTCAGTTATGCGCAAAATCATTGCCTGATGCGCCGACTCATGTTTTCCCAGAACAATGTGTCGATGCATAGAGAAGGCATGCGCCTTCTCGAGCGAGAGAGGTTGAAATTCCTTCAGTCATGCGCCGACTCATTCCCTGATGCGCCGAATCATGTTCTCCCAGAACCAAGCGTCGATGCATAGAGAAGGCGTCCTCCTTCCCGGACGTTTCCAAGCCAAAATCTTCTTCTCATGAGCCGACCTTAGGTTCCATGAGCCTGCTCATGCAGTATGTTTTGAGATAAATGCTTGTTTTTGATGTTTCTCACTTGCACCTATTTGAAGCATGACATATTTACACAGATAGGTTTTTGACAATCATTAAAAACTCAGTTCTTTAAATTTTTTCCTACTTTTTGCCCCACATCTTTATGATTTCATCTTCAAACCCTAGTATCTCAATCTATTGTGAACCAAATTAAATGATTCAAAGCTCAAACTGTAGCTTACATATTCAATTACAATTCTCTTTTTAATTCCAAATCCAATTATCACTTGTATTAAGAGGTATAATCTTGTGAATATGGGTATTCTAGGTGTTTAATGTAATGACTGTACCAACACGCGCGTGAGGCAAATGTTCTAGCCAGAAAGATAGCATTTCATGCCCTGATGTTCATTTCATTTTATCTTTCACCATAGTGCTCATAATGAAATGATATTTAAATCAAAATTGAAGAGGACACAAATATCTCCAACTTTGATGTTCAAACATTTTTGAAAGTATAAACCATTCAATAAGAAAAAAAGATGGTGAAGGTGTGCCCACCACATGTTTGATAAAATTTCGCGCGCGAGGCCTCCTTTGTTGGGCAAACATGCCATCTTTGGGCTTTAAACTCCTAAGAACAATAAGTCACAAATGCTTCACTTTTGAGGTTTGAGCACACATTGACAAACTTGTAGGTATTTTCTCAAGCTTTCCAAGCATATAAGATTTGCCTCCATTGGATAAAAAATGAGAGAGTTGTCAATGTCCACAATTCAATACTAAAAGACTTAGAATTTTCTTTCTAAATGTCCCAATACCTTCTTGAACAAATTATCTCCATTTTAATCTTTTCTCTTGATTTTGTGACACCAATGATTTTGAAATATGAAAATAGAATACTTGAATTATTGGTTGACCAAAAGTCCACTTGGTCAACTTTTGGTGAAAAAGACTATTTTGCCCATTTTGATCAATTGAGCTTCTTTCAATCAAAATTGATGGTAAACCTTCCTATCATAGATGATCATAAACATGTTAAGGAACATGGAATAAATTATTTACCAAGAAATCAAAGATTCCTTCATTAAACCAAAAACCTTAATTTTGGCTCTCTGGGTTGGGAGATTATAATCAAACTTCAAAACCCTCATTCTCCTGGACAAATTGAGAAATTATATGAATAAATATGTTCTATATGATGATGAGGAGATGATGCTTCACACATTTGTCTTTTGTAATCCTAAGACTCCTCAACTGATCAAAACCCTAATCTTGAGTGATGAATAGTGGAAATGTGATTATTCTTCAAACTTTGCAAATTTCCATCTTCTACTGATTATATGGAACAAATGGAATGTCTACCAATATAAGAAAACCTTATAGCTTTGGGAGAGTTTAAAGATATGAGATATGAGATCCTCTTTTGCACTGATTGATCAAGCAAACATCCTCTAGAGCTTGTAGAAGAACTTAGGAACTGGAATACCCTAATCCTTATCATGAGAGTGTATGAATGTATATGATGAAGCACAAGCCATGTAACTAAAATGAAGAGGTAAAATTTTGCGGTACAACAGCTGCCCCTATTCAATCTTCTTTAACCAGGGGGTGAGATTGGCGATAGCCTTTCGAACAACCATGGAAAAAGAGGATTGAATACTCAATAAAACCATAAAATTTTCACTCTGGAGCTAAACAGGTGCAGGTGGACTTGTTGGGGTGCAGATATGTGTATAAGGAGATTTGGTCAAAACAAGCTCTTAACATGGCAAGGGGTGATCAAAACAAACTAATTGGAAATGTTAGCTAAGATAACAGAAGGTAAACCCGATCCAAACGGATAAACCAGAGAGAAGGAACTGATCAAAATAGAACCTAAGCAAGGGAAGGAAATGATCAAAACATAACCTAACCGGAAATGTTTGCTAAGCTAATAGAAGGTAAACCCGATCCAAACAGATAAACCAGAGAGAAGGAACTGATCAAAATAGAACCTAAGCAAGGGAAGGAAATGATCAAAACCTAACCTAACCGGAAATGTTAGCTAAGCTAACAAAAGGTAAACCCTATCCAAATGGATAAACCAAAGAGAAGGAACTGATCAAAACAATACCTAAGCAAGGGAAGGAAATGATTAAAACATAATCTAACCGAAAATGTTAGCCAAGCTAACAGAAGGTAAACCCGATCCAAACAAATAAACCAGAGAGGAGGAACTGGTCAAAATATAACCTAAGCAAGGGAAGGAAATGATAAAAACATAACCTAACCGGAAATGTTACTTAATGTAACAGAAGATAAACCTGATCCAAATGGATAAACCAGAGAGAAGGAACTAATCAAAACAAAACCTAAGCAAGGGAAGGAAATGATCAAAACATAACCTAACCGGAAATGTTAGTTAAGCTAACAGAATGTAAACCCGATCCAAACGGATGAACCAGAGAGAAGGAACTGATCAAAACAGAACCTAAGCAAAAGAAGGAACTGATCAAAACAGAACCTAAGCAAAAGAAGGAACTGATCAAAACAGAACCTAATCAAGATATAACAATCAAAGGCGGACCCACCGATGTAAACAAAATTGGTCAAAAGATATACTTCTATAGAGAAGCTATTGTCCAAAGGCAAACTTAACGGGATATTATGCGCCCATTTAGGAAAAACAGACGAGAGTTTTGATTCTTCAAGGGTAGCAATTATCGGGGAAATGGAAAACACCAAAGACCGACTGGTGGTAAATCAGAACAGAACCCACTTGGGAAACAAAATAGGATTACCCTAGGCTTGTTGCGAAGATAATTCAAGTCTAAACACATAACAAGCTGATTACCAAAGGTGATCACGATTGGCTTATACTTATGCATGTTTGAATTTCTACAACGTAATTCTCCATACAATGGGAATGCTACGCATTTTGGTAGATGTAATTTAATGATGTATGTTTTGCAATGCACCGGGGAAGTCACATAAACAATTGGCCGTTGGGAAGACATGAAACTTCCAGACGATTATCTTTACACCACTAATCCTCTATAAAAGAAAAGGAAACCTAAACTTCAACGGGGAACCAAGATTCTGAACCGCCACCCTTTAAAGATCGATTTCAATGAGGAAGTTACTTCCTGGGGAGAATATTGTAAAAAAAAATTTTAGTTCATAGAAGATCTTGAATTCTGATAAAGCTCCCAATTTCCTAGGGGGGAAAAACCAACCCTCTCCAGCTGAGGAAAAATTCACTGGGAATAAAAACCTTTACTGTGGATCAAAAATTCTTTGAATGAAAAGAAATCTATTAAGATTACACTGGGGATATTGGATCCCATTCTGCACAAAGTATAGATCAACAACATGCCTTACATTAAGGTCATCTTCAAAGATGAATTGCGCTTCAACCGTATCTCGAATCAATTTGTACTTTCCACCCGATGCTCATTATGCAAACTTGCTTGATGTTTAAGCACTTGTTCATATGCAAAGAATGTTTATTCTAAGAATGATAATTCTAATGCGCGTCTTATGTTTGTCTTGAAGTTTTAAAAACATTTATTAAAAAGATTAAACATCAAAAAAGATTTACGTGAAAGAAAGTAAAAAGATGACGTGATACCAACTCAAATTTTTTAGCAAACCTCCTAGGAGTCAGATTACTGTAATCTTGTTACAGTATGCTTTCAAATTAACCCTTGCTTTAGTTAGGACTTTTAAGGGTTGTAACGTGGCCAGGTTCAAGGTTTTTAGAAGAAAAAACAAGATTTAAGGCTCAAAATATTTGGTGCCCACCCCCTTCATGATGTTCTCCAGTCCTAAATTCAGTTAACTCGACATGGACATTCATCTCTCAAGAGGAGTTTTGGAATGATTGTGGAGTCAAACGAGGGTTTTTTGCATGACAGTCACTCACCTCTTGCATTCTTTTGTGCTTCTGGTCACACAAATTTGTTCTTTGCTGAGAATTTTTGTAATCCCTTCTTGCCCTGGCTTTTGCCTAAGCGACTTGTTCCCACATTTCAACTTAGCAGGGCTTTTTGTCTCTTTCTCTTTTTTTTTTTGCTTTCATTTTGAACAAATCATGTAACCCATAGACTTTCGGCTTGTTAGAAGTTTAGTGGTTGACTTATCACTTGGTTGATAAGGGATATCCATTGTGGTATCGTCATCTTTCATCCTCCTGTCATGCGAGAGATAAACATTGTGATGTCATCCGTTTTTATGCACACTACTGATAGATGAATGTTAGCCATTACGGTTTTAACTTTCCTTAATCTTATGAAGGATAACCATTGTTGTATCCTTTTATGTGCACTCCTGATGAGTTTTGAAAGCTCAATCAGATTAACTGAAATCTACCCTATCCCGGGTTTAAGATGAGGTTTTTTCTGAAAAAGAAACTCCTACTTCAAGGCTCAAAAGGGGTTGACGAGGGTTTCACTCCCTTATATCTTTGGTGTTTGGGAATTAGAAACAAGGAATGTACATCGTCAACAAGGTTTTACTTAAAAGCACATCGTTTGAAACTTTTTGGTATATTATTCTTCATCCTCCCACTAGGGGTATTTTTCCTTATTAGTTAAGTATTAAAAGTGAAGAAAATAACTAATGCATAAATACGAATGGATCAATTCAAGACAAACATATTCAATGCATTGTGATTATTATTCAAAAGTAAGCATATTTTTCATATAAGAAAGTACTGAACCAAAATAATAAATTTTACAAATGAGAATGCAAGTGTGATTTGAAATTGTCGTGTTGAGTAAGCCAGTCTCCGTATGGACTTATTGCTTCAGAAGATATGATTGGAAGTATTTCACTTCATCTCTGAATGACTTACAATCTTGAATTGGATGGGCAGATACCCCGGCATGGTAATTACATCAGACCCTCACAAAAGGTGGGATGGATGTTGCATAAAATGCAATACAAAGTACCTTCTAATACAGAGAGAAAATGATAACTCTATTCCGACAGATATTCAAGAATATGACATATTAGGACTCCACCATGTTTTCATTAAGAATGTCTTTAGGTCACGGGTACGGGATTCTATTCCAAATAGGAAACTTATGCGGGTTACGCCTGAGCCTTTCCTCTCTTTTTGTTCGTTTATTGGTATCCTTCTTGTTACCAGAGACCCACAATAATTGTAAAAGTTGAAATTACAATGACAAGACCCGAGTGCGGGGGTTCTACCTTAGTCATCATATCAGACACATATAACTCTAAGCGATTTTGTTTACCTGTATCATGTGCTATAAAGCTTATAATGTTTTAAATGTAATGTTTATCAAAAATACTGAACGTCTTCTACATTCAAAACAGTAAAATAAAACAAATTGGCACAATTCGAGAATATTTTTATTGATTGATTTGGGCCTGTAAATAGGAATTTGCTTCAAGAAACAATTCCTGAAAAGAGGTATTTGCATACAAAGTAAATAGAGGAGAAAACAAAGATGGCAATGTGAGTGCAGATTCATCGAGTACAACTTTGATACATCCCACATGTCCTCAAAATTCCTTATTATCTTGATTTCTGAATAATTGATTAGACTGTTGCTTCCCCTGATCCAATCCCACCAACAATGTTAGTTGATTTTACAGATGCAATGCAGACTGTAGTATCCCTACCTTTTACCTGAATTACCCTTCTCGAGCTAGTCAACCCAACATTCATTTTATGTGAGGAAAATCCTCTCCATCCATAGTTGTGAGCATCATGGACCCTCCTGAAAATACTTTCTTCATAGCATACGGTCCTTCGTAATTAGGAGCCCGTTTACCCCTAGCATATGTATTATTGGGAGGCAAGATTCTCTTCAGCACGAGATCACCAGCTTGTAAATTCCGTGGACGTACCTTCTTGTCAAAATATTTCTTCATTCTTCTCTGGTATAACTATTCGTGGAAAATAACTGTCAATCTCTTCTCATCAATGAGATTCAACTGATCCAATCTATTCTAAACCCATTCAGCCTCATCAAACTGTGCGTCTGTCATTATTCTTAAGGAAGGAATCTCCACTTCCATAGGCAAGACTGCTTCCATTCCATAAACAAGGGAAAATGGAGTTGCCCTAGTTGAAGTGCGTGCAGTGGTACGATAACCATGCAAAGCAAATGGAAATATCTTGTGCCAGTCCTTATAAGTGACAACCATTTTCTGCACAATCTTCTTGATATCTTTATTAGCTGCCTCAACTGCGCCATTCATCTTGGGTCGGTAAGGAGAAGAATTATGGTGCTTTATCTTAAATCTCTCTGATAGCTCCTTCATCATCTTATTTTTGAGATTAGACCCATTGTCGGTAATGATCTTCTTCGGAATCCCGTACCGATAAATGATATTGTGCTTGATGAAACAAGCAACCACCTGCTTAGTGACATTGGCATAAGATGCTGCTTCGACCTACTTAATAAAATAGTCAATAGCCACCAGAATGAAACAATGACCATTGGAAGCAGTCGGCTCAATCAGGCCAATCATATCAATTCCCCACTGTGATACGGTGGGAGAACTGACTTGAGGTTTTGCGTTTGTTTTCGCAAATATTTCGGTTGAGCAAGAGTCGCCACCGACTTTTTATTTTATCATAAGGAAAGGTTAAAAAGCCCAGCAAAAACCATTGAGATGTTTTCTTGGGTTCGGGGAGTAGATTATAGAAAGGGAAGGTATTAGCACCCTTTCTATCCATGGTTATCCATGGGCTCTTAGTTACTTGCTTAGATCAACTTGCCTTAATTTTCAATTGTTTGAAATGGTGCTTTGTGTGTGTGTGGGTTTGAAAATGTTTTGAAAAGAGGCCAATGTGGTGGCAACCTTTGTAATGATCCATGTTGGGATGTATACAAAGGTGTATGTCTTTTGAAAAGGTTTTCAATGTTTTTGAAAGTTGTTTTGAAAGTGTAGTGATGTGTGGTTTGAAAAATAGGCAAGTGTTTTTGTTTTGCAAGGGCAAGTAATCAAGAGCTATCTACCCTATATTTCTCAAAGATCTTTGTTATGTTTTAACCCTTTTAACAATTTTGTTCCACCATTGTATTTGGTGGACAATCTTGTGTTAGGATGTGAACGGGACGGGCGCGGGTCATTGTTTAGACCATGATTGCAATGGTGCCAAGTATCTTTGGGCAATTTTCTTTAAGGGACTTGATCATTTTTAAGACAACTTTCGAAAGCGTCATTGAGGGACTATGATCATTTGAATTGTGTTTGTTTTTCCCAAAGAGACCTAACATGCAATATGGCCCATTATTTGAAGGCAACAAGTGAAATACCCTAGGGGTGCAAGTGTGATTAGTGTTGTCCATTTTCATGCTTGTTTATCTTGAATTTAGGTCAAACTATTTTGTGGTTTTTTGATTTGCATACAAAACCCTAATTCTAACATGGCATATTTAGAAAGCATTTAAAGTGCGGAATTTAAAAGTCCTAAGTTATTACACAATGATCATGGGAATGGGGGTACAAATGTTCAAATGGGGATGAGACTTTATAGGAGGGTAATACCCAATATTTACAACCAAATTGAATTGCGCAAATATAAATATAAAGATATGTAAGAATAAAGCAATATGTATGTGAAAGTATTTTTGTGTAAGTGTATATTTTATTCACAAATAAAATAAAAATAATTAAAAGAAAGTTAATTTTTGAATATTTTCATGTTTAGGGTAAAAACCCTAATTTTACTAAATAAAAGGGTATTAATTATTTATTATGTATTATATACCATATTTACTAATTATATACAAAAAATAAATAAAAGAGAAGTATATTTGTCAAAAAGGTATTTTTAATGCTAAATATTAATAAAAATAAAAATATATATATTTTTGGTATTTTTATCCTAAATATTCTAATAAATATGTAAATATTTATATTATATGATAAATATATTAAATATGTACAAAAATAAAATATTTAATATTTACAAAAAAAAGTATATTTTCATAAAATATTTTCAAAAGATAAAATAAAATGAAAATTAGAAAATAACATGTATTGGTATTAATTTTAGTATTTTTAAATAAAAGATATTATGTATTATTTATGTACAAACATCAATTTAAATAAATAAATGCCTAATAAATACAAAAATGGTGTGAAAAATATTTTTAATATTTTTAATATTATGAGAGAAAATAAATAAGTCAGAAATAAAAAGAAAAGTCAAGAAAATGTTTCAAATAAGCACAATGGGCCAAGGGGGTTCAAAAGTAAACATAGGGTGCAAATAAAAAGTCAACTCAGGCCCAGCCCAAGAAGACTTTGTCTTCAACCTCAGAACCTGTATGAACAACAACAACACGCGTTTTCTATCTCCAGATTCCTTGATCATTTGCCAAATCTTGCAACATGAAACCTGTAGAGCTTGAAGCCACGATTCTAGACATATAAATAAATCAATCTAACTCTCAGAAATGAGAGAGAATTTCTTCACTCCCAATTCCTGACCTAGTTTTTGTTCCATGTTCAGACCTCAAATTCTCATAGCACACATAACATAAATGAAAACTAATTATATGGGCATGTTCAGGGCCATGAATGTGACATAATTTCTTCTCAAATCTAAACCTAACAATGCCTGGATAGAGAGATAAGAGTTCATGAACTTACCTGTTCAGTTGGAATCGTATCTGGTGATGGAGGTGTTTTCAATGCAAGGTGATGATTTGTATAGCTTGCTTGATGTCCAAGGATGTTATTCCAAGCTTTAGTTTGCTTTGAAACCAAGTGAATCGTGTTATGGCACTTCAACTGCAAAACAAAAAAATGAAAATGGTGATGTTGGTTAGGAGTGTTACAGTCTGCTTCTAATGCTTTGGACAGTTTGTATGGATGGTAGGGAAAGTGTTTGAAGTGGTTTTGGCCAAGATGCACGATGGAAATGAGCTAGCCAAGTCCAAGTGCAGAATGCCCTGTTTTTGTGCTGTTTAATGGTGATTATGTGTTTGAGAAAGCAATGGAGATGATTGGCTCGTGTTTTAGGTCAGGGTGGTTGTTTAGAATGTGTTTAACAAGTTTGCTTAAGTTGGTCTTGGCAGAAATGAGAGTTGGTAGTTGTTATGCAAGTTTCTTCTTACTTAAGCAACAAAAGTTCAAGTTATGTTCTAGACTGATGCAGGCCCCCAATCTATGCTGCAACCTTTCCCCTTGATCAGTGTGTTTTGCTTCTGAACTTTTGCCCAAAGATATGGCCTTGTACTTCTTGATTTGCAACTTTGACATAAAGTTCATCTTTTCTAAAATGGATAATTTGCTTTTTCTATTTAAGGGTTAAACTTCTATGTAATGCTTAAACACATAATGCAAGGCTTGAACACAAGGGGTTTGCATTAAATTATTGAGTGCAAATGGGATATAGGACCTGTAATCAAGGAATGCAAGTTGAGTTCAAAATGGCACAAGTGTATGAACATGTAACTAGGTCATGAATAAAGTGAGTTTTTCCCAACTTGCCAAATTCGATTCTCCCTAACCATGAGGTTGTTTGATGAGTTCTTTGACATTTTGGAAAGCTTGGAATGTGTACTAAAATCCATCTTTGTAATGAAAATTGAAATTCCAAGTGGAAGTTTGTGAAAAGTGGTCTTGAAGTTAGGCAAAAACCTTGCCTAAAATAGGTCAAAATTTCTCTAAGTTAAGAATGGTTTGGTACCCTTGTTCCAAAAATTGTAACTTGAGATACAAGCTTCTTTTGAGGAAACTTTGTGAATAAAAGTTGTAGATTTTGAAATGGGCTACAACTTTCATGTTTTGACTTTTCCTTGAATCCAAATGCATCTTGATGAGAAAGTGGGACAAAGTTAGGAAAAAATTAGGGTTTTTCATAACTTAGAAAAATTCTAAGTTATGAAAAATCTTCATTTCAAACCCTAATTTGCAATTCTTGACTTCTTGATGAACAAGTTTCATGATTTGGCATGTTTTGATGAAAAATGAATCTTGACACTTGATTTTGACCAAAAAGTCAAAGTTTGACTTTTCAGTATACAGTCAAAATTGATCAATTGACTGGGAAATTCAACTGTCAATCTTGTGCATTTGGGATCTTTTGGACTTGTTGAGTATGTCAAGACAATTCCATGGGGTCCTTGAGTCCATATGTGAGCTTGGTTTGCCATTGGCTAGATCAAACAGTCAAAAATTGCCTTTGTGCAGTCAAAACCCTAAAAATGACCATTTTGCCCTTTTGGTGATCTGATCAAATTTCTTGTGGAATTGTGATCCAAACTTGATCAAATGGTCCATATGAGTTCATAATGTTGACGTGGGTCAATTTTCATGAGATTTGACTGTCAATTGGCCACAGTTGACTTTTTCCCCAATACAGCTGATTTCTAGGTCAACTGTCCAATTGACTGGGCAAAGGTTGGAATCAAGGCTTGAAACTTGGTATGGGTAAACTTGGGAGTCCAACATGAAGCATGAAAGTCTTCTTAGGCATTTTAGGTCAAAATATCTTTGTGCAAACACAAACCCTAATTTGGGTCAACAGTGCAAGGAGAAGTCTTGAGCAGAGGAAACCCTAACTGGATCTTGAGCTCCAACGGCCTTGTGATGAGAAAATATTGAGAAAATGGGAGGGCAAATTTTGGGGTACAACAGTTGCCCCTGTTCAATCTTCTTGAACCTGAAGAGTTAGATTGGCAAGTTTGCCTTTCGTGACTCGAGGGTAAAAGGAGATTGGACACTAGAGTGCCCGGAAATTTGCACTCGCATGTTGGAGTATCAGCAAATGTGATGTCGGGAATGGGCTTATAGATGCCATTTGGAGAGATATTGGATAGGGAGATGGGCTTATAGATTCCATCTGAAGGCGTGACAGAACCTTGTCGGGAATGGGCTTATAGATGCCATTTGGAAGTGTTGATCGCATAAGAGATTCCTTAGCGATAACTTGCGCACTTTGAGAAAGACAGATGTTTTCCTGGCTTGTTACAGGTGTTGATCTTCAATCTCTTCATGCAGACATGCCCTGGCTAGATACAGGTGTCGAGTCTACAATCGGTTGCTCGCAGATATGCCATGGCTGGATACAGGTATCGAATATGGAATTGTCGTCTACAGATATGCCCTGGCTGGATACAGGAATCGAATCTTCAAACTCTTCAGATGTGCCCTGGCTGGATACAGGAATTGAATCTGGAATTAGTCGTCAACAGATATGCCCTGGCTGGATACAGGAATCGAATCTTCAAACTCTTCAGATGTGCCCTGGCTAGATACAGGAATCGAATCTGGAATTAGTCGTCAACAGATATGCCCTGGCTGGATACAGGAATCGAATCTTCAAACTCTTCAGATGTGCCCTGGCTAGATACAGGAATCGAATCTGGAATTAGTCGTCAACAGATATACCCTGGCTGGATACAGGAATCGAGTCTTCAAACTCTTCAGATGTGCCCTGGCTGGATACAAGAATCGAATCTGGAATTAGTCGTCAACAGATATGCCCTGGCTGGATACAGGAATCGAATCTTCAAACTCTTCAGATGTGCCCTAGCTAGATACAAGAATCGAATCTGGAAACTGATCACTCAGAGATGTGCCCTGGCTAGATACAGGAATCGAATATGGAATTGTGACAGTTGAAAGTAGTTGTCTTTTGGGTTGTCTTTTTCCCTGAAAAGGCAAAACATCAGTTGTATGCAATGTCATGATGTATGAAATTCATGATGTCATGATGTTCAAAATGAGATAGTGTCGTATGCACTTTATCATGTATGTAAGCAAGATGTATGAAATGTGAAATGTTTATGAATGTATTTTCGTCTAGGAAAATAAATCCTTGACGATCGACTGGGGAATTAAATCCTGGGCTGACGTTGAAGAGTAGAGTTCTTCGTTTCTTCTAGGGATGATGGTTGCGAGAGTACACCGGTAGGAGAAGATAACTCAGTTGGAGAATAAACTTGTTGGATAGATTACTCTGAGGGGAATTGCTTTGTGGGAAGAGATACTTCGCTGAAGTTTTGATGAGAGCTCCGCTGAGGATTTCAATGATGGACTCTGCTGGGGATAACAATGATAAACTCCTCCGGAGATTGTGTTGATAAGTTATGTTGGGGAACTTTGATGAACTCCGCTGGGGATAGGAAGAACTTCGCCGAGGCCGATCTTCCGTGGTAATTAGCTGAGGATAACCCAGTTATAAGCCTTTGTGAGGAATAACTTTGAATAAAGACGGGGAGGGACGTCCGTATTCGGTAGGGGATAAGCTTCCAGAGTCTACCGGGGATAAGCTTCAAGACCTGCTGGGGATATGGATTCCAAATTTCCTGGGGAAACTTTCGGACAATACTGGAAAATGGTTCCACTGGAGTGTCTGTATTCCGCCGGGGAACAATCTTAGATCAAGACTGCCGGGGATGCTTGCTGATGAATGCCTAAACTCCGTTTGGGAATGTTGATATCTTCTGGGGATACCCAACTTCCTTTAGGCTGACCGTAGACTAACTCTGCTGGAGGAGAGTATTGCTGACTTGCTATGGGAACAGGGTGCCTATTGTAGGGCTGATGATAGACTAACTCTTTCTGGGGAGAGTATTGCTGAATCCTGTCTTACTTTGTGGGGAGTTGAGGCAACTTGGTCATATTCTTCAGTTGAACCTACCTTGGTACCTTGGCGGACAAAGCAACTAGACTGCCTGGACAATTCTGCATTGCCCCTGTTTCTGATGTCACCTGTAATTAGTCTTTTGTTTCGTATGCAAATATTTATGAATTAGCAATTTAATGTCAAATGCATATATCAAAAATGAACATTGGACGTTCTTCGCAAGACAAAACAGAAAAAGGAAAAAACAATTGGCAATTTGTTTGGAAAAGTGAACTTGTATTGATTTTGAAATTTTCCCGTAAATAGGCGTTTTTTTTTTGTACAAGAGGCTGACGTCCTAGTAAGAGAATGCCGCCAAATAACACAAAGTTTATACAATTTTGAAAAGGAAACAAAACAGTTATGTGAACAATATTCCCACTGGGTTCCAACTCTGCTATTGCCTTTATGTCTTCAAGCGTCTCATCACTTTGCTGCTTAATTGAAGATGAAGCTGATTGATCGATGCCAAAGTCTGAGCCCGATAGTTGATGCCAAATTCTGGATGCAAGGTGATCCAATGAGACATAGTGTTACGCTTTATCTCTAACTTTTGCCTGGACCGCCCTTTCGGGTTTTCAGTCCACCGGGATACCCATTTTTGCCCAAGCCGCCTTTTCAGGTTTTCGACTTGCCGGGTGTACAGATTTTTTTTCATTTCATCCCTTATTTTTGCCCGAACCCTTTTGGTTCGCCGGGAAGCCCTTATTTTTGCCTAGGTATGTTAACCTAGCGGGTCTTTTATTCACGCGTAGTATCTTTTTACTATGTCTGCATTGGCGGGGTGAGGAAGGTCGCCACCATCCATGGTGGTTAGAATCATGGCTCCTCCTGAGAACACATGTTTAACCATAAATGGCCCTTCGTACGTAGGGGTCCATTTTCCCCTGGGATCACGTTGAGGAAGGATGATGCGTTTGATTACCAGGTCCCCAACTTGATACTCTTGTGGTCTAACTTTCTTGTTAAATGCCCTGATCATCCGTTTTTGGTACGTCTGACCATGACAGATAGCGGTGAGTCTCTTTTCGTCAATTAAGTTTAATTGGTCAAGTCGAGTCTGGATCCAGTCATCTTCACTCAAGTCTGCATCCTTCATTATCCGAAGAGAGGGTATTTGGACTTCAATCGGCAAGACTGCCTCCATGCCATAGACCAAGGAAAAGGGTGTTGCCCCGGTTGACATCCGTGTTGAGGTACGGTATCCATGAAGAGCAAATGGTAACATTTCGTGCCAATCTTTATAGGTCACTGTCATCTTCTTCACAATCTTTTTGATATTCTTATTGCCTGCTTCTACGGCTCCATTCATCTTCGGTCGGTAAGGAGAAGAGTTGTGGTGTTGTATCTTGAATTGCTCGCAGAGCTCAGTGATCATCTTGTTGTTAAGATTGGTACCATTGTCCGTAATGATTCTTTCTGGGACGCCGTACCGACAGATCAAATTATGCCGAATGAACCGTGCCACGACGCTCTTAGTTACAGTGGCGTAGGAAGCTGCCTCGACCCATTTCGTGAAGTAATCAATCGCTACCAAGATGAAGCGATGCCCGTTGGATGTCGTCGGTCGGATCTCGCCGATCATATCAATGCCCCACATTGCAAAAGGCCAGGGTGCCGTCAGGATGTTCAGAGGGACCGGAGGGATATGCACCTTGTCAGCATAGATCTGGCATTTATGACAAGTTGGAGAATGTTGGTAACAGTCGGCTTCCATTGTGGACCAGAAATATCCTGCCCGAAGGATTTTCTTTGCCATGGTATGTCCACTGGAATGTGTTCCGAATGTACCTTCATGCATTTCTACCATGATCTTCTCTGCTTCAGTCTTATCCACACAACGCAATAAAGTTGAATCATGGTTTCGTTTGTAGAGAATGCCGTTGCTGAGGAAGAATTTTGCCGCAAACCTTCTCAGGAACTTCTTGTCATTGACCGATGCCCCTTCGGGGTATTCTTGAGCTTCCAAATATCTCTTCACCTCATGATACCAGGGTTTTTCTGTTACCTCTTCGGTCTCGAGATCGCAGCAATATGCAGGTTCATCCAATTTCCAGATAATGATCCGGGGTGCTTCGTTGTCCCATTTGACCTTGAACATAGAAGACATTGTAGCCAACGCGTCTGCCAACTGATTCTCCTCTCTTGGGAAGTGTTCAAAAGTTATCTCTTCAAAGTGGAGAAGCAAAGTCAACACATACTCCTTGTAAGGAATAAGATTCGGGTGTTTCGTATCCCACTCGCCTTTGATCTGATTGATCACGAGAGCGGAATCTCCGAAGACACTCAGAAACTTGATCCTTAAGTCAATTGCAGCTTGAAGACCCATAATACATGCCTCATATTCTGCCATGTTGTTGGTGCAGTTGAAACACAGCCGGGCGGTGAGTGGAGTATGAGTACCTTTAGGGGATATGATCACAGCGCCGATGCCGTTACCCAAAGCGTTCGAGGCTCCATCAAAATGCATAGACCATCGGGATCCTTCCTCAGATCCTTCATCCGGTCCAGGTACTTCACAATCAGATACCACCATGATATCTTCGTCTGGAAATTCAAAGTTCAATGATTGGTAATCGTCCACAGGTTGGTGTGCCAAATGGTCTGCCAATACAATTCCCTTGATTGCTTTTTGAGTTGTGTACTGGATGTCATATTCTGTCAAGATCATTTGCCATCTTGCTATTCTTCCAGACAAAGCAGGCTTTTCGAATATGTACTTGATTAGATCCATTTTTGAAATCAACAGAGTAGTGTGAGTCAACATATACTGTCTCAGCCGGCGAGCAGCCCATACCAGAGCGCAGCAAGTTTTCTCGAGCAGTGAGTACCGAGTCTCACAGTCGGTAAACTTTTTGCTCAGGTAATAAATAGCGTGCTCTTTTTGGCCAGACTCGTCATGCTGCCCCAACACACACCCCATCGAGTTGTCAAGTACTGTCAAGTATAGTATTAGAGGTCTCCCTTCAACCAGAGGCATAAGAATGGGTGGTTCTTGGAGATACTCCTTTATCTTTTCGAAAGCGGCCTGACATTCATCGTTCCAACGTACTACTTGATCTTTCTTCAGCAATTTGAAAATTGGCTCACAAGTAGCAATTAGATGCGAGATGAATCGGGCAATGTAATTCAGTCGTCCTAGAAAGCCTATGACTTCTTTCTCTGTCTTGGGAGTCGGCATCTCTTGTATGGCATTTACCTTGGCAGGGTCCACTTGAATACCTTTGTCGCTTACAATGAAACCTAGCAATTTTCCAGACCTCACCCCAAAGGTGCATTTGTTTGGGTTCAACCTCAGCTTGTACAACTTCAGTCGGTCAAACAGCTTCCGCAGATGGTCAAGGTGTTCCTCCTCAGTTTGGGACCTTGCAATCATGTCATCGACGTATACTTCAATCTCATGGTGGATCATATCATGAAATAAAGCAACCATGGCGCGTTGGTAGGTTGCCCCAGCGTTTTTCAACCCGAATGGCATGACCTTGTAGCAGAAGGTGCCCCACTGAGTAACAAAGGTAGTCTTTTCCATATCTTCAGGAGCCATCTTGATCTGATTATACCCTGAAAAACCATCCATGAAGGAGAACACCTTGTGTTGAGCAGTATTGTCAACAAGAACGTCGATGTGAGGTAGAGGGAAATCGTCCTTAGGGCTGGCCCTGTTCAAATCCCTGTAGTCAACACACATTCTGACTTTACCATCTTTCTTTGGCACTGGAACCACGTTGGCCACCCACTGAGGATAAGAAGTCACTGCTAGAAACCCGACATCAAATTGTTTCATAACCTCAGCTTTAATTTTCTCGGACATCTCTGGGTGCATGCGGAGGACCTTCTGTTTTACCGGAGGGCAGTCTTCCTTGGTAGGCAGGTGATGAACTACAATGTCGGCATCCAAACCAGGAATGTCTTCGTAAGACCAAGCAAAGATTTCCATGTAATCATGCAGCATCTAGATCAATCGTTGCTTCACGCTGAGCTCTAGATTGGCACCAATCTTGACTTCTTTTCTATCTGTCTCAGTACCCAGGTTTATCGTTTCCACTGGCTCTTCATGCGGCTGAATGGCCCTCTCTTCCTGGAGTAGCAGTCTTGCGAGTTCACCAGGCACTTCGCAATCATCTTCACCTTCGTCTTCGGCCAAGTTGATCGGATTTTCGAAGTCATAACTGGCAGTAGCAGAGCCGTTACCAGTGAGATCCAGAGTGGATTGGAACCTGTATAAGTGAGTGTGTGTGTAAATATAGCTGTTTTGCAATATATAACAAAGAAAGAAAAAGAGCACAAGATTTGAAATGCAACAAACGTCCAATGTTTTGATTAATGATTTATGAAAATGTCATACAAAAAGCCCTCACAAATGGAGCCACGGCGCCCCGGGTAGGACACCGAGCCAATAAAAGTTTCAACATATTGTTTGTTACAAATTGAAAACAAAAGAGTTCATTACTGCGTGATAAAAGTAATAGGTGTAAAATCTTTTGCCGTCCAGTTGCTTGGTCCGTTGTTGGTTGTTGGATAGATCCAACTGTCAAATTCTGCTTCCTCTACGTCCTCCTCGATAGCATTCACCCTTGGGTTGGTGATGAACACCGGAGGCTTTCTGATCCTTTCTTTGCGAACAGCCCTCTGAGCCTCTGCAGTGAAGCCCAGCCCAAACTTGTCGGTCTTTTGAGTGAAGTCAGGAAGTTGACCCCAGTTTGCACACTTGCCTTTCTCGATCACAGCCCGGGCATCCTTCAAGGAAGCCATCTTCAAAGGAAAGTCTTCTTCAACCACTGTCTCAGCTGACGCCAATGTTGGAGGTACCTCTTCAAAATGCTGAAAGGGGGTTTCAATAAACTCCCCGTCCATCTCAATATACCGGAATGAATTCAGGTGACTTACCATGTATTCCTCCTCTCCCTGCACGGTAACAATCTTCCCTCTGACAGGGTATTTGAGCTTCTGGTGTAGAGTGGATGTTACAGCCCCAGCTTTGTGAATCCAAGGTCGTCCCAGCAAACAGGAATAAGATGGACGAATATCCATCACATAGAACGTTGAGTCAAAGACTTGGGAACCCACATGAATAGGAATGTCTACCTCACCATGCACCATCCTCTTAGAACCGTCGAAGGCTCTAACAATGATGTTACTAGGTTTCAATTCCAGGCCCTCACAATCCAACCGATCTAAGGCCTTCTTGGGCAATACATTCAGGGAAGAACCGGTATCCACCAACACGTGTGCAAGAGTAGTGCCCCTGCATTCTATGGAAACATGCAGGGCATCATTGTGGTTTTTTCCCTTGGCGGTCAGGTCGGCATCCGAGAAACCCAAACCATTGTCAGCGGTCAAATTAGCCACACAGTCAGTGAACTGGTCTGCAAATGTCTCTTGCGGCACATGGGCCGTTTTCAGAAATGAAATCAGGGCCTTGGCGTGGGCCTCTGAGCACAGCAGCAATGATAGCATATATATTTTGGAGGGGGTATGCCCCAGCTGTTCAACGACATTGAAGTCACTCTTTTTAATTATTTTAAGGATTTCCTCCATCTCTTGCTGGGAGGCTTCAACAGCGGTCTTTTTTGGTGCCTCCGTCCGGGCAGGCAAATCGGTAGCAACTTCTTTGCCCCGAGCATCAGAGGACTCGACGGCAGTAGTAGACACAGGAACTTTATTTGAAACATGCACACTTGCGGGTGTGATGATAAGAGGTTTTCGGATAACTGGTGGTGCAATGTCAGGCGAGAAGAGCCTGCCACTGTGAGTAATTTTGGCGGGACCAGTGATGTTACTGATACTGGTACCGGTGTCGAACTCCTGCTTCACTCCAAGCACATACACGTCTGCCCCATAGTGCCATGGGACAGCCTTGTCAGATTCATAGGGGAGGGGCCCCGGAACAGTAATGGTAATGGGTGCAATGGACATAATTTTGACTGGCTTCCTCGGGGGAGCCTTGGTAGGATTGTTGAAAATTGTGACGACAAATACTTCTTCAGTGGAAACAAACGGAACATCGGTCTTCTTGAACATAATCTCCTTGCTATCCATCAGGCTTTGGATGCCTGACTTCAGTAGCGGACAACCGGTAGGGGTAACAGCACACAGGAGGCAACCCTTGCTACAACCCGGAAATAAACCGGCTAGCAGTAGGTTCCTCTTAACAGTCAATAGAGGGGTAGCAACATCATTCACCGAAACAGCATACAAATCTTCCTCGACGGCATTTACTCTATGCTAGGGCATAGGAGCAGTTACAACATTTGGCCTCTCAGGCGCCTCAAACTGAATTTCCTTCGCATCAATAAGGTCTTGAAAATTATTTCGCAGGGCCCAGCAATCATCAGTAGTATGCCCGGGGCTATCAGAGTGATAAGCACAATGGGCATTTGGGTTATACTTAGGAGATGCAGTATTCACGACCTTCGGAGATTCTCTGGTGGTCACCAAGTTGGTTGATAGCAGTTGCGGTAAGATTTGTGACAAGGTCATACTCAGCCGAGTGTATTGCCTTTTGGGCCTCTCACCCCTTTGTTGATTGTACTGCTGAGGAGCAGCAAAAGGTTTTGAAATTACCAAGGCATTGACGGCTTGGCGGCGTTCTGGCTTGACTTGTCTTCTAGGACCATAGACGGCACTAGCTTCCTTCTTGAAAGGCTTCTTCTCAGTACTTGCGGAGGCACCTTTCTGTATCTTTCCTGACCTGATGCCAGCTTCTATCCTTTCACCTGTCAGGATCAAATCTGTGAACCCAGCGGAGGAATTACCAACCAGATGATTGAAGAATGGACCAGACAAGGTCCCTAGAAACATGTCAACCAGTTCACGGTCAGTCAAAGGAGGTTGCACCCTGCCAGCCAAATCTCTCCATTTTTGCGCATATTCTTTGAATCCTTCTCCCGTTCCCAGTGACATACCCTGAAGTTGGGTACGCGTAGGAGCGAGGTCAGAATTGTATTGATATTGTCTATAAAATGCGGTAGCCAAATCCTCCCAATGTAGGATACTGGTTCCATCTAGCTGATAGAACCACTCAAGTTGTGACCCCGAAAGGCTATCTTGGAAGAAGTGGATCCAAAGATTCTTGTCTGCCGTGTAAGGTTGGATCTTCCTTACGTACGATCTAAGATGCAGCTTTGGACAGGAAGCCCCGTCGTATTTTGCAAAGGCAGGCGCCTTGAATTTGTGTGGGATCACCACCCCAGAAGATAAACCTAAATCTCCGAAATCCAGCCCCGGCACATTTTGAATCTCCATGGAACTCAAGCGGTCCTCTAATTGCTTGTATCTGTCAGCAGCAGGAGGGTATTGTTCGACATTGTAATCCGTCTCGTTGTCAGAGACTGCAGGACTAGGAGCCCCTCCCCCTTGGGGACTGTCTTTCTCTGCAGAGGAAGTAGCTTGATCAGCCTCATTAGGGAGTGTGTTCCCAAACCTGCGTCCAGTGTTGAATAACACAGTCCTCTTCTTCTTCTTCTTCTTCTTTAAGAGCAGAGCTTTCAACTCTTGTTGACCTTGGGCCAAGCTCATGACCATCTCTTGAAACTGGGCATTCTGGGCCTGGAGGGCCTTGATAGCTTGCTCACTGGATGATTCTGGATTCATGATGACTGTTCAAAATAAACAGCGAAGAAGATTAAGCAACCTGTAGAAAAAGGGGTACCTGTTATGCACATGATGCATGAGATGCTATCTATGCAATGCATTCAAGGATTTTAGAAATTCACAATTGTTGCAGACAAAAAGAACACACGTCATATTAATAAGAAGAAATTTCTTAGTACATAAGTGCCCCATGGGCCAAATATTACAAAAACAACTTCTCAAGGTAAAAAGACGTTGCGCATCCTCTTTGGCGCAATGTAGGTTTTGAGGGCCTCTTGCTCATGGAGTCGGCGGGTGAGCTCTAGAACCTTCTTCTCGCTGGCGTAGAAGCTGGCTTCAAAAGTGTTTCGTTCCTCCTTGAGTTGGATCCAACTCTTCTGCATCTCCTCCCACGATGTAGGCATGTCAGGATGTAGGATGGTGTAGGGAACATCTCCTTCCTTAACGGGCTCTTTAATCACAGGGAGAACATGAGGATAGGGCATCATTAGACTCTGGGCTCGGGCTCGTTCCCACTTGAGATAATGCTCAAGAGGGATGGAATTCTTGTGTCCCAGAGTCTTGCTATCAACCTTGTTGGGCATCCTCCAAGCTCTGATGAATCTTTGGCGAAGTCCTTGCGCATTGTTGTCGAAGTCAAAGACTAGGTCAGGAATCAACATGTCGTGAGGACCATCTCTTCGTGCATATCCAAATTGCCTCAAAGCTAGGCAAGGGTTGTAGGTAATTCCCCCTCTAATGCCAAGTAATGGAACATTAGGGAACTCTCCACAATGACCGACGATGATGACATTTTCTCTGGACCGAGAACACCAATTTACATCAGAGTGAGTAAGAGTCATCAATCATTGGGACCACCTTGAGCCTTGGTCATTCTTCAAGACAGATTGTGGAAGGTGCGAAATAAACCACCTTGCAAGGAGAGGAGTACAACACATGAGAACACCCCTCTTTCTCATTGTTCGTGTGTAAAATGAGTGAAGGATGTCCCCAAGCAATGTTGGTATTGGATTTCTGGACAAGAAGATTTTGAAGGCGTTGACCTCTACAAGCTGGTCAGGATTTGGGAACAGGACCAACCCATAGATAAGGAGTGCCACAATTTCTTCAACGGCTTGTAGGTCCAATGAATTCCAACACTCTTGTGCCTTTACAAATAAGAATTTTGCTAAGAAGCCTTTGACACCACTTCTAGATTCCCAATGCCCCTTGATGTCAGAAGGCTGTAGATGTAATGCTCGAGCAACATCTTCCGGCTTTGGTTCCTTTTCCGTACCGTTGAAAGGTAGTTGATTGAGGATAGGAATTCTCAGGAGTTGAGAAAATTCTTCCAAAGTGGGCACCAACTGGTAGTCGGGGAAAGTGAAACAGTGGTGAAGAGGGTCAAAGAACTGGAATAGCACCTTCATCATGTCCTCTTCAATGTTGGTGTTGACTAGGCTGAGCAGTCTACCATGTCTTTCACTGAAGGATGAGCTTTCCGGAATTCTTGATGTGAGCTCCTTGAGTTGAGGAGGGATTCTCACAAGGTTGACTTGGATGGTTTTTCTGCGAGGAATTTCCATGACCTACAAAACAAGAACAAAGATGAAGATCTAAACCCTTGAAGTGGTTAGTAAATGCATATGATGCTTTATGATGTTCATGATGTATGCACAAACATATGCACAAGCAAATCACACCAAACCCTAGTTTCAGGCTTGCATGGGGTTTCATAGGTAAGTACCCTCTTGAGTGTAGTCGGCTTAAAAACCTGTCCTATAAATAGTAACCGGGTTCTAAGGAGCTCAATATCACTGGATTGTTTTCATTATTCATTGTTTTGGTTTAGCCACTTAACTAGCGACCAAAATATTCCAAGAAAACAACCCTCAATGAGTGTAGTATCGAGTATCTACCAACTTCGGACTGCACCAAAGCCGGTCATCTCACTACTCCTAATGAAAGGCCAAGATGGTCAAGTAAGGTTCTAGGTCATTAGTGCTTAGTGACATCACTCAACGGCCCCGTACTCTCCTTGATTGAACTCAAGGGTTACCGGTACTCACAAATATGTCGCACTAATATAGCTATTGCTTCGACCGTGTCGGTATACCCCACACAGTTTCCACAACGTATTGCTATCTATGAATGTTTCCCCAAATCCGGGTATAGGATTGCAAACCCAAACAAGAGAGCCAAGATATAAAGCAATAAAAACAAACAATTAGTCATGCAAGAGGGTGATCTAAGCCCTAAGGTTACTCCACTTTTAAATTGGTCCCCAGCAGAGTCTCCAGTTCTGTGATACGGTGGGAGAACTGACTTGAGGTTTTGCGTTTGTTTTCGCAAATATTTCGGTTGAGCAAGAGTCGCCACCGAATTTTTATTTTATCCTAAGGAAAGGTTAAAAAGCACAGGAAAAACCTTTGAGATGTTTTCTTGGGTTCGGGGAGTAGATTATAGAAAGGGAAGGTATTAGCACCCTTTCTATCCATGGTTATCCATGGGCTCTTAGTTACTTGCTTAGATCAACTTGCCTTAATTTTCAATTGTTTGAAATGGTTCTTTGTGTGTGTGTGGGTTTGAAAATGTTTTGAAAAGAGGCCAATGTGGTGGCAACCTTTGTAATGATCCATGTTGGGATGTATACAAAGGTGTATGTCTTTTGAAAAGGTTTTCAATGTTTTTGAAAGTTGTTTTGAAAGTGTAGTGATGTGTGGTTTGAAAAATAGGCAAGTGTTTTTGTTTTGCAAGGGCAAGTAATCAAGAGCTATCTACCCTATATTTCTCAAAGATCTTCGCTATGTTTTAACCCTTTTAACAATTTTGTTCCACCATTGTATTTGGCGGACAATCTTGTGTTAGGATGTGAACGGGACGGGCGCGGGTCATTGTTTAGACCATGATTGCAATGGTGCCAAGTATCTTTGGGCAATTTTCTTTAAGGGACTTGATCATTTTTAAGGCAACTTTCGAAAGCGTCATCGAGGGACTATGATCATTTGAATTGTGTTTGTTTTGCCCAAAGAGACCTAACATGCAATATGGCCCATTATTTGAAGGCAACAAGTGAAATACCCTAGGGGTGCAAGTGTGATTAGTGTTGTCCATTTTCATGCTTGTTTATCTTGAATTTAGGTCAAACTATTTTGTTGTTTTTTGATTTGCATACAAAACCCTAATTCTAACATGGCATATTTAGAAAGCATTTAAAGTGCGAAATTTAAAAGTCCTAAGTTATTACACAATGATCATGGGAATGGGGGTACAAATGTTCAAATGGGGATGAGACTTTATAGGAGGGTAATACCCAATATTTACAACCAAATTGAATTGCGCAAATATAAATATAAAGATATGTAAGAATAAAGCAATATGTATGTGAAAGTATTTTTGTGTAAGTGTATATTTTATTCACAAATAAAATAAAAATAATTAAAAGAAAGTTAATTTTTTAATATTTTAATGTTTAGGGCAAAAACCCTAATTTTACTAAATAAAAGGGTATTAATTATTTATTATGTATTATATACCATATTTACTAATTATATACAAAAAATAAATAAAAGTGAAGTATATTTGTCAAAAAGGTATTTTTAATGCTAAATATTAATAAAAATAAAAATATATATATTTTTGGTATTTTTATCCTAAATATCCTAATAAATATGTAAATATTTATATTATATGATAAATATATTAAATATGTACAAAAATAAAATATTTAATATGTACAAAAAAAAGTATATTTTCATAAAATATTTTCAAAAGATAAAATAAAATGAAAATCAGAAAATAACATGTATTGGTATTAATTTTAGTATTTTTAAATAAAAGATATTATGTATTATTTATGTACAAACATCAATTTAAACAAATAAATGCCTAATAAATACAAAAATGGTGTGAAAAATATTTTTTATATTTTTAATATTATGAGAGAAAATAAATAAGTCAGAAATAAAAAGAAAAGTCAAGAAAATGTTTCAAATAAGCACAATGGGCCAAGGGGGTTCAAAAGTAAACATAGGGTGCAAATAAGAAGTCAACTCAGGCCCAGCCCAAGAAGACTTTGTCTTCAACCTCAGAACCTGTATGAACAACAACAACACGCGTTTTCTATCTCCAGATTCCTTGATCATTTGCCAAATCTTGCAACATGAAACCTGTAGAGCTAGAAGCCACGATTCTAGACATATAAAGAAATCAATCTAACTCTCAGAAATGAGAGAGAATTTCTTCTCTCCCAATTCCTGACCTAGTTTTTGTTCCATGTTCAGACCTCAAATTCTCATAACACACATAACATAAATGAAAACTAATTATATGGGCATGTTCAGGGCCATGAATGTGACATAATTTCTTCACAAATCTAAACCTAACAATGCCTGGATAGAGAGATAAGAGTTCATGAACTTACCTGTTCAGTTGGAATCGTATCTGGTGATGGAGGTGTTTTCAATGCAAGGTGATGATTTGTATAGCTTGCTTGATGTCCAAGGATGCTATTCCAAGCTTTAGTTTGCTTTGAAACCAAGTGAATCGTGTTATGGAACTTCAACTGCAAAACAAAAAAATGAAAATGGTGATGTTGGTTAGGATTGTTATAGTCTGCTTCTAATGCTTTGGACAGTTTGTATGGATGGTAGGGAAAGTGTTTGAAGTGGTTTTGGCCAAGATGCACGATGGAAATGAGCTAGCCAAGTCCAAGTGCAGAATGCCCTGTTTTTGTGCAGTTTAATGGTGATTATGTGTTTGAGAAAGCAATGGAGATGATTGGCTCGTGTTTTAGGCCAGGGTGGTTGTTTAGAATGTGTTTAACAAGTTTGCTTAAGTTGGTCTTGGCAGAAATGAGAGTTGGTAGTTGTTATGCAAGTTTCTTCTTACTTAAGCAACAAAAGTTCAAGTTGTGTTCTAGACTGATGCAGGCCCCCAATCTATGCTGCAACCTTTCCCCTTGATCAGTGTGTTTTTCTTCTGAACTTGTGCCCAAAGATATGGCCTTGTACTTCTTGATTTGCAACTTTGACATAAAGTTCATCTTTTCTAAAATGGATAATTTGCTTTTTCTATTTAAGGGTTAAACTTCTATGTAATGCTTAAACACATAATGCAAGGCTTGAACACAAGGGGTTTGCATTAAATTATTGAGTGCAAATGGGATATAGGACCTGTAATCAAGGAATTCAAGCTGAGTTCAAAATGGCACAAGTGTATGAACATGTAACTTGGTCATGAACAAAGTGAGTTTTTCCCAACTTGCCAAATTCGATTCTCCCTAACCATGAGGTTGTTTGATGAGTTCTTGGACATTTTGGAAAGCTTGGAATGTGTACTACAATCCATCTTCGTAATGAAAATTGAAATTCCAAGTGGAAGTATGTGAAAAGTGGTCTTGAAGTTAGGCAAAAACCTTGCCTAAAATAGGTCAAAATTTCTCTAAGTTAAGAATGGTTTGGTACCCTTGTTCCAAAAATTGTAACTTGAGCTACAAACTTCTTCTGAGGAAACTTTGTGAATAAAAGTTGTAGATTTTGCAATGGGCTACAACTTTAATGTTTTGACTTTTCCTTGAATCCAAATGCATCTTGATGAGAAAGTGGGACAAAGTTAGGAAAAAATTAGGGTTTTTCATAACTTAGAAAAATTCTAAGTTATGAAAAATCTTCATTTCAAACCCTAATTTGCAATTCTTGACTTCTTGATGAACAAGTTTCATGATTTGGAATGTTTTGATGAAAAATGAATCTTGACACTTGATTTTGACCAAAAAGTCAAAGTTTGACTTTTCAGTATACAGTCAAAATTGATCAATTGACTGGGAAATTCAACTGTCAATCTTGTGCATTTGGGATCTTTTGGACTTGTTGAGTATGTCAAGACAATTCCATGGGGTCCTTGAGTCCATATGTGAGCTTGGTTTGCCATTGGCTAGATCAAACAGTCAAAAATTGCCTTTGTGCAGTCAAAACCCTAAAAATGACCATTTTGCCCTTTTGGTGATCTGATCAAATTTCTTGTGGAATTGTGATCCAAACTTGATCAAATGGTCCATATGAGTTCATAATGTTGATGTGGGTCAATTTTCATGAGATTTGACTGTCAATTGGCCACAGTTGACTTTTTCCCCAATACAGCTGATTTCTAGGTCAACTGTCCAATTGACTAGGCAAAGGTTGGAATCAAGGCTTGAAACTTGGTATGGGTAAACTTTGGAGTCCAACATGAAGCATGAAAGTCTTCTTAGGCATTTTAGGTCAAAATATCTTTGTGCAAACACAAACCCTAATTTGGGTCAACAGTGCAAGGAGAAGTCTTGAGCAGAGGAAACCCTAACTGGATCTTGAGCTCCAAGGGCCTTGTGATGAGAAAATATTGAGAAAATGGGAGGGCAAATTTTGGGGTACAACACCCACATTGCGAAGGGCCAAGGTAAAGTTAAGACATTTAGAGGATTGGGCGGTATGTGCATCTTATCATCATAGATCTGACACTTGTAACAAACCCTAGAATGATTATAGCAATCATTTTCCATTGTTGACCAATATTAACCTTCTCTTAAGATTTTGTTGGCCATGGTATGTCTGCTAGAGTGCGTTTCGAAGGAGCCTTCATGAATTTCTTCTATAATCTTGTTTGCTTCGTGTCTATCCACGCATCTAAGCAAAACGGAATCATAGTTTCTTTTGTACAAAACATCTCCATCAAGAAAAAAGTTAGCTGCATATTTCCTCAGAGCCTTTTTATCAGCGACAAAATCATCCTATGGATATTATTTCGTTTTAAGATATCTCTTGATATCGTAAAACCATGGTTTATCATCAACGACACCCTCTTCTATTTCATAACAAAACGCTGGCTCATCCAACCTCAATATGGTGATAGAGGGGGCTTCATTTGCCCATCTAACTTTAAACATGGATGATAGAGTAGCCAAGGCGTCCGCTAAGTTATTCTCTTCTCTTGGAATATGATTGAAAGTAATCTCATTAAAATAAGGGGTCAATTTTAATACGTTCTCATGATATGGAATCAAATTTAGGTGACGTGTCTCCCATTCTCCATTGATTTTATTAATTACAAGAGCAGAGTCCCCATATACTACCAAGATTTTGATTCATAAATCAATAGCATCTTTAATCCCAAAGATACAAGCTTCATACTCAGCCATATTGTTTGTACAATCAAAGCAAATTCTGGATGTGAAAGGAGTATGGAAACCTTCAGGAGAGGTAATCACAGCACCGACACCATTTCCGAATGCATTAGAGGCACCATCGTCCATCGCGATCCTAGTTTGGGTTCTTCTTCTGGGCCTGGGATGTTACAATCCCGTATGTACATGATGTCTTCATCAGGAAATTCAAACTTCATCGGTTGATAGTCATCTTCCTTGGGCTCATGAGCCAGATGATCAGCCAACACACTACCTTTGACAGGCTTTTGGGTAGTATATTGGATGTCAAGTTCAGTTAAAATCATCTGCCAGTGGGATATTCTCCCCGTGAGAGATGGCTTTTCAAAGATGTACTTCATTGGGTCCATCTTAGAGATCAATAATGTGGTATGAGTCAACATCTACTACCTTAGTCAGCGACTAACCCATACCAAAGCACATCGGGTTTTCTCGAGCAGTGAGTGTGATACGGTGGCAGAACCAGGCGACTCTGCTGGGGAATATTCTCCTGGTTGAAGAGGTGAAGATGAACTATTATCTGGTTGTGATCCAGGCTTCATAGTGATAATATCGACTACTATCTGGTCGTAATCTAGGCTTTACAGTGATCTACTGGGGAGGTGAGATTAAACTTGATATCCGATCGTAATTCGGGCTTTACAATTTCTTAATTCTTATCTGGTCGTACTCCAGGCTTCAGAAGGAATTCAGTTGTAATTTGGTCGCATCCGGGCTTCAACTTGACTTTAGGGCATACTAATATTCGGTCGACTCTGGGCTTCTTAGTAATTGTCTAGGTGAAATTTCTATTTGGTCGAAATCCAAGCTTCGTAGTGTCTTGTACCTCTATCTGGTCGTAATCCAAGCTTCACGATGTAATATACCATTATCTGGTCGAATCCAGGCTTCATGGTGTTCGGGGAAATCAAGGTATTATCCAATCGAATCCGGGTTTCATAACTTGTATTAAAGATATACCACTATCTGGTCGTAATCCAGGCTTCGTAGTATTCTTGGTTGCTATCTGGTCGTAATCCAGGCTTCACAACATCTTCTACCGTTAACTGGTCGAGTCCAGGCTTCATGATGTCTTGTATTTCTATCTGGTCGTAATCCAGGCTTCACAATAACTTGTTAAGCTGATATCCGGTCGACTTCGGGCTTCACGACTTGTGTTTATGATATACCACTATCTGGTCGTAATCCAGGTTTCATGGTGTCTTTGTATTTCTATCTGGTCGTAATCCAGGCTTCACATAACTTGCTGGGGATTAAACTATTATCCGGTCGAATCCGGGCTTCATAGATTATTTTCAAGGGATACCACTATCTGGTCGTAATCCAGGATTTACGGTATTCTGATACTATTATTCGGTTGTTCTCCGGGCTTCACAATATGATGGAGGTATCAAGATATTATCCGGTCGTACCCGGGCTTCATAGCTTGGACTTTGTAAGAATTTGATCGTATCGTTTCCTGAAAGGTAAAGGGTTAGTCGTATGTAATGTCATGATGTATGAAATGTATTGAGCAATGATGTTCTCAAAATAAATGAGACTGTGTTGTATGATGCGTATGCGCATGTCATGATGTATGCAATGTTCTCGTGATGTTTTCTAGCTGGGGAAAATAAATCCCAGACTGCTGCTGGAGAATAAAAGGAGTTTCGCTCGCTGAGGATAACGACCGAAGATAATTTGAGAATACATTGGCAGGAGAATAATTCTGCGAGAGAATAAACTGGAGAGAAGATGACTCTGTGGGGAAGAGAGATACTCTATCAGAAGATCTACTGATTTGGAGAAATAATCTCGGTTATGGATGAATTACCGTTGCTGGTGATGATAAACTCAGTCGGGGATAAAATTTCTGTTTGTGGAAGAAATAAACTCCACTGGGTATGGTCTTCCATTGTTGGTGATAGATGAACTCTGCTTGGGGAGAACTAACACCGCTATTTTTTCTTAAATTCCTTTTACTCTGCGGGGAGTGTATGCATTTTAGTCTTATTCTTCAGTTGGGTCTATACATATACCTAGTGGATAGAGCGACTGTAAGGTTTGGACATTTCTTGTTTGCCCCCGTTCCTGAAATTACCGGTAATCGTCTTTTGTCTCGCATGTAAATATTTATGAGCAGCAGTTATTGTCAAATGCATATATCAAAAATGAATCATTGGACGCTCTTGCAAAACAAAACAAAAAAAGGAAAACAAAATTTTTTTTGAACATTATTGTAAAATGAATTGTATTGATTTTGAAGTTGGCCTGTAATAGGCATTTTGTACAAGAGGCTGACGTCCTAGTAAGAGAACGCCGCCGAAAGGATAGAATTTATACAATTTGTGAAAAAGTAAAGAAAGACAGCTATGTGAACAATCCCACTGGGTTCCAACTCTGCTATTGCCTTTATGTCTTCGAGCATCTCATCACTTTGCTACTTGGTTGGAGATAGATCAGATTGATTGGCACCTTCCGAGCTTGATAGTCGATACTGAAGTTTGGTTGCAAGATGATCCAATAAGACATAGTGTTACGCTTTAATCCATAATTTTTTCCTGGACCTCCCTTTCGGGTTTTCAATCCACTAGGATACCCTTTTTTGCCCAAGTCGCCTTTTCAGGTTTTCGACTTGTCGGGTGTACAGTTTTTCCATTTTCATCCCT
This sequence comes from Vicia faba, assembly GCA_948472305.1. Classification (NCBI taxonomy): domain Eukaryota; kingdom Viridiplantae; phylum Streptophyta; class Magnoliopsida; order Fabales; family Fabaceae; genus Vicia; species Vicia faba. The sequence continues at coordinate 507,532,641 of OX451735.1, read as the reverse complement.
TACTTTTGACCGAACCTTTTTGGTTCACCGATAAGCCCTTATTTTTGCCTAGGCCAGTCGACCTAGCGGGTCTTTGATTATGCGTAGTATTTTTTCACTATGTCTGCATTGACGGGGTGAGGAAGGTCGTCACCATCCATGGTGGTTAGAATCATAGCTCCTCCTGAGAAAATTTTCTTAACCACCAATGGCCCTTCGTAAGTGGGGGTCCATTTGCCCCTGGGATCACCTTGCGGCAGTATAATGCGTTTGATCACCAAATCCCCGACTTGATATTCTTGACGTCTGAATTTCTTGTTAAATGCCTTGATCATCCGCTTTTGATACGTTTGACCATGACAAATACCAGTAAGTCTCTTCTCGTCGATTAAATTCAGCTGATCAAGCCGGGTCTGGATCCAATCGTCTTTGTTTAAACCTGCATCCTTCATAATTCGGAGATAGGGTATCTGGACTTCAATGGGTAGGACTTCTTCCATGTCGTACATCAAAGAGTAGGGTGTTGCCCCTGTCGATGTCTGAGCTGAGGTGCGGTACCCATGAAGAGAAAACGGTAACATCTCATGCCAGTCTTTGTATGTCACTGTCATCTTCTACACAATCTTCTTGATGTCCTTATTAGCCGCTTTAACAGCCCCATTCATCTTTGGTCGGTAAGGAGAAGAGTTGTGATGCTGTATCTTAAACTGTTTGTAGAGCTCAGTGATTATTGTATTGTTGAGATTTATACCATTGTCCGTAATGATCCTCTCTTGTACACCATATCGACAGATCAGATTGTGTCATATGAACCACGCCACAACGTTCTTGGTCACTATAGCAAAAGAAGCTGCCTCAACCGACTTCGTGAAATAATCAATAGCTACCAAAATGAAACGATGCTCGTTAGACGCAGTGGGTCTGATCCCGCCAATCATGTCGATGCCCCACATTGCAAAAGGCCAAGGTGTCGTCAAAACATTCAGAGGAACTGGAGGTACATGCACCTTATCAGCATAGACTTGGCACTTATGACAGGTCCGAGAATGCTGATAACAATCGGCTTCCATGTAGACCAACAATATCCTTCCCGTAGGATTTTCTTTGCCATGGTATGTCCACTGGAATGGGTTCCGAAAGTACCTTCATGCAACTCTGCCATAATCCTTTCTGCCTCATTTTTGTCCACACACCGCAGTAAGGTTGAGTCATGGTTACGCTTATAAAGGATACCATTACTGATGAAGAACTTCGCTGCGAAACTTCTCAAGAACTTCTTATAATTAACAGATGTACCCTCGGGGTATTCTTGAGCTTCAAGATACCTTTTTACCTCGTGAAACAAAGGTTTATCTGCTACCTCTTCAGTCTCGATGTCACAACAATGTGCGGGTTCGTCCAACATTTCAATGGTAATCTGGGGAGCTTCATTATCCCACCTAACTTTGAACATAGAAGACATGGTAGCTAGCGCGTCCGCTAACTGGTTCTCTTCTCTTGGGAAGTGTTCAAAGGTTATCTTCTCGACGTGCGGAAGCAACGTCAGTACATACTCTTTGTAAGGAATAAGATTTGGATGTTTCATATCCCACTCGCCTTTGATCTGACTTAACACGAGAGCGGAATCTCCAAACACACTCAAGAATTTAATCCTGAGGTCAATAACTACTCGAAGACCCATGATGCATGCTTCATACTCCGCCATATTGTTGGTGCAGTTAAAACATAATCGGGCGGTGAATGGAGTATGGCATCCTTCAAGAGATATGATCACGGTTCCAATTCTATTACCTAACGCGTTTGAGGATCCGTCGAAATACATAGACCATCGGGATCTTCCTCAGGTCCTTCATCTGGTCCAGGTTCTTCACAGTCGGTCACCAACATGATGTTCTTATCCGGGAACTCAAAATTCATAGACTGGTAATCATCCATGGCCTGATGCGCCAAATGATTTGCCAACACACTTACCTTGATTGCTTTTTGGGTTGTGTATTGGATATCATACTCAGTTAAGATCATCTGCCATCTTGCTATTCTTCCGGACAAGGTAGGATTTTTGAAGATATACTTGATTGGATCCATCTTTGATATCAATAGGGTAGTGTGAGTCAGCATATACTGTCTCAGCAGGCGAGCAGCCCATGCTAAAGCGTAGCAAGTTTTCTCAAGCAGTGAGTATCGGGTCTCACAGTCGGTAAACTTTTTGCTAAGGTAGTAAATAGCATGCTCTTTTCGGCCAGACTCGTCATGCTGCCCCAGCACGCACCCCATTGAATTATCCAGTACGGTCAAGTATAATATCAAAGGTCTTCCTTCAATTGGAGGCATCAGAATTGGCGGTTCTTGAAGATATTCTTTGATCCTTTCGAAAGCGGTCTGACACTCATCATTCCACTTTACCACTTGATCTTTCTTCATCAGCTTGAAGATCAGCTCACAAGTAGCAGTCAGATGAGAAATGAATCGGGCAATGTAATTCAGACGTCCAAAAAAGCCTCTAACTTCCTTTTCTGTGCGAGGAGTCGGCATCTCCTGTATAGCCTTCACCTTTGCGGGATCCACCTAAATACCTTTATCACTAACGACGAAACCCAGTAGTTTACCAGACCTCACCCCGAAGGTGCACTTGTTCGGGTTTAACCTCAGCTTGTACATCTTCAACTTGTCAAATAGCTTCTGAAGATGGTCAAGGTGCTCTTCTTTGGTCTGGGACCTTGCAATCATGTCATCAACATAAACCTCAATCTCATGGTGAATCATGTCGTGGAACAAAGCGACCATAGCACGCTGATAAGTTGGCCCATCATTCTTCAATATGAAAGGCATTACCTTGTAACAAAAAGTGCCCCACTGTATAATGAAAGTTGTCTTCTACATATCCTCAGGAGCCATCTTAATCTGATTGTAACCAGAAAAACCATCCATAAAGGAAAATACCTTATGTTGTGCGGTGTTGTCGACCAGAACATCGATATGAGGCAAAGGGAAATCATCCTTGGGGCTTGCCCTGTTCAGATCTCTATAGTCCACACACATCCATACCTTACCATCCTTCTTCGGCACCGGAACAACGTTGGGAACCCAATGCAGGTAAGAAGTAACAACTAGAAATCCGGCGTCAAACTGTTTCATGACCTTAGCTTTGATTTTCTCAGACATCTCGGGGCGCATACGATGAACCTTCTGCTTTACTAGAGGACAGTCTTCTTTGGTTGGCAGGAGGTGTACCACAATATCAGTGTCTAAACCAGGCATATCTTCATAAGACCAGGAGAAGATCTCAACATAGTCGCGTAGCATCTGTATCAACCGTTGCTTAACACTAGGCTCCAGATTCGCACCTATCTTGACCTATTTCTTGTCTTCCTCCGTACCCAAATTCACTGATTCCACTGGCTCTTCATAAGGCTGTATGGCCCTCTCTTCCTGCAGTAACAGTCTAGCAAGTTCCCCAGGCACTTCACAATCATCCTCACCTTCGTCCTCAGCTTGGTTGATCGGATTTTCGAAGTCATAACTGGCAGTAGCAAAGTCGTTATCAATGGGATCCATAGTGGATGTGGATCTGCATTATGATATGTGAGTGTGTGTAAGACAATAGTTGTTTTGTTAAAGCGCAAGATAGAAAAGAAAAACAAGGAGCGCAAAATTTGTAATGCAAGAAAACGTCCAATGCTTTATTGATGATATATGAAAATGACAAATAATAAGCCCTCACAAACAAAAGCCAAGGTGCCTCGGGCAAGGCACCGGGCCGTAAAGTTTCAAACTGTCTTGTTACAAATCTTAAAACAAAAGTCTATTACTGTGTAATAAAAGAAACGGGCACGAAGTCTTTTGTTGTCCAGTTGTTCAAGCCACCATTGGTTGTAGGGTAAATCCAGCTGTCGATATCCGGGTTCTCATCATCAGTTTCTTTCGTGGCAGAGATAACCTCAATAGCATTGATTCCCGAGCCATGCTTGGGCATGGGTGCAGTTATGACGTTGGGTTTCTCCGGAGCGTCAAACTCAATCTCTTTAGCCTCAATCAAGTCATGCACCCTATTCTTCAAGGCCCAAGAGTTGTTTGTATCATGACCTGGGCTATCGGAGTGATAGGCATAGCGGGCATTCGGGTTATATAGCAGAGATGTGGTGCTGGGATTCTTCGGGGATTCCCTCAGAGTTACCAGGTTGGTATTCAACAATTGCAGTAGAATTTAAGACAAAGTCATATTAAGCCGAGTGTATTGTCTTTGCGGCCTCTCCGTTCTTTTCTTATTGTTGCGTTGTGGGGCAACAGTGGGGCTTGATATTACTATCGCATTCACTACTTGACGGCGTTTAGGTCTGCTTTGGCTCCTTAAACTGTAAATTGCACTAGCTTCTTTCTTACCAGTGAAGGGCTTCTTTATTGCACTGGATGACGCATCCTTCTGTATCTTACCACTTTTGATACCAGCTTCTACTCTCTCCCCATTCAGAATCAATTCAGTAAAACCAGATGACGAACTACCGATCAGATGATTGAAAAATGGACCAGACAACGTCCCTAGAAACATATCAACTAACTCCCTGTCAGACAAAGGGGGTTGGACTCTTCCATCCAGATCTCTCCACTTCTGAGCATAGTCCTTAAAGCCTTCGCTTGCACCCATAGACATACCCTGAAGCTGAGTACGAGTGGGAGAAAGGTCAGCGTTATACTGGTATTGCTTGTAGAAAGAAGCAACAAGGTCCTCCCAGTTGCGGGCATTAACTCCTTCCAATTGATAAAACCATTCAAGTTGAGTCCCTGACAGACTGTCTTGAAAGAAATGTACCCACATATTCCTATCAGCAGTGTAAGGTTTAATTTTTCTGACGTATGAGCGGAGATGGAGTTTTGGACAGGATACTCCATCGTACTTAGCAAAAACTGGAGCTTTGAACTTATGAGTGATCCCCACCCCCGATGCTAGTCCCAAATCTCCGAAGTCCAACCCAGGAACCTTCTGAATCTCCATAGCACTTAGACGGTCCTCAAGTTGTTTGTACCTATCCTCAGCAGGGGGTACTGTTCATCATCAAAGTCAGTATCATTATCAGAGACCACAGGACTAGGACCCTTATCTTCTTCTTGATTCTTTCCTCCTTTGGATGAATGAGACATATCAGCTTCCTGTTGCAACCTATTCCCAAATCTGTGACCCATATTCAGAAGAACCACCTTCTTCTTCTTCTTCTTCTTCTTCTTCTTCTTCTCCTTTAGGATGAGAGTCTTCAAATTCTCTTGCCCTTTAGCCAATTTCAAGAACATCTCTTTGAATTAGGCATTATGTGCCTGAAGAGCTTTGATGGCTTGATCGGCAGGCATTTCAGAAGACATTTTGTGTTGAAATAAACAGCGAAGAAGATGAGAAACCTGTAATGGTACCTATAATGATGTGCATGATAATGGAATGCGTATGAAATGATTTCAAAGACTCTGGGAGATTTAAATTTGTAAAACAAAATAAAACACATTTTATTAGATTAACTTGTAAAAATGTTTAACAATGCCTTTAAGGCGTTTACAAAAGAAATAACTGAAAAGAAAATCTAAGCTAGAAACAATAAAAGACATCAGAAATCCCATGGTTGTTTCCCCTTCGTGCTGAAGTAATCATTGATTGTCCTTTCATTCTCAAGTTGCCTCGTGAGCTTCAAGATCTTCCTTTCTTGCTCATGATACTTCTCCCGGTAGGTATCCCTCTCCTCCTTCAACTAGATCCAGGATCTCTTCAATGCCCCAAGATCAGTAGGCATGTATGGATAAAGCACTGTATAAGTAACACCCTCTTCATTGGTATGTTCCACAATCACTGGGAGCACAGTTTCATAGGGCATCCCAAGCTTCTGAGAACGAGCTCGGACCCACTGGAGATAAGGTTGCATAGGGAGAGAAGTATTCGGTCTTAGCTCGTGAGGGTTATACCTGTTCACCATGCCCCAAGCTCGTATGAACCTTCAGCGATGCTCCTTAGTGTCTTCCTTGTAGTCAAAGGCAATATCCTCAAGAGGCAACTCATGGGGACCATCTCTCCGAGCGCGACCAAATTATCGTAAAGCCATACAAGGACTGTAGGTTATACCTCCTCTGATTCCAAGCAATGGGACATTAGGGTATCCCCCACAACGATCAATGACAGCAACATTTTCCATATCCTTGGAACTCCAAAGAATGTCCATATGGGCAAGGGACATTATCATGTAAGCCCAACCTAAACCTTCCTCATTCTTCAATACAGACTTGGGGAGGTGCAAAATAAACCACCTCGCCAGCAGCGGCATACAACACATGAGGTTCCCTCTTCTTCGCACAGTACGAGTATAGAGGGAATGTAGGATATCACCCAGAAGAGTAGGTACATGATTGCGGGACAGGAAGATCTTAACCGCATTCACATCTATGAATGAATCAGGATTTGAGAAAAGAACCAAGCGGTAGATGAGGAGATCCAAGATGTCTTCAAAAGCCTGAAAATCCAAGTTATCCCAGAACTGTTGAGCTTGATCCATCAGAAACTTAGCTAAGAAACCTTTAACCCCGCTCCGTGTCTCCCAGTTGGATACTACATCATCCCTTTTTAGATGTAAGGCTGAAGCAATGTCCTCAGGTCTAGGAACCTCTTCCAAACCTGTGAAGGGTGTCTGCTCGAGGATGGATATGACCAGTAAATAAGAAAATTCCTCCAAAGTGGGAACTAGCTGATAATCCGGAAAGGTAAAGCAATGATGCACATGATCGAAGAACTGGAAAAGCACACCCATCATCTGCTCATCCAACTTTTAAGTGACCAAGCTAAGAAGCTGACCATGTCTCCTAATGAATGAAGAAGTATCAGAAACTCTCGAGGCTAAATCTTTGAGTTGAGAAGGTATTTGCACAAAGTTAACTCGAATGGTGTTTCTGCGCATAGAAGCCATAATCTGCAAAACAGAACAAAGATAAATCCCCTCGGTCTTTGAAATGGTTAGTATAATGAAGTATGCATGCAATGTTATGATGCATGATGTCATGATAAAACACACAACATGTATAATAGATAACATACATGGTAAAGGCAAACAAGTCACACAAAAGCCCTTATGTCTCAGGCTTGCATGGGGTCTAGGTACTACCCTCTTGAAGTTCAGTTGGTTTCAACCTGTCCTAATAATAGAAACCGGGTTCTAGGGGTTCTCAATATCACTGACCATCCTCCATCGGTCATGGTTTCAGCTCACGCAATCTTTTCTTGTGGCCGGAACTATCTCGAGAGTATGGTGTTAATGAGTGTAGTATCGAGTACCAACCAGTTCTCAGCTTTACACCGAGGCCGGTTATCTCACTACTTCCTATGGCCATGTTGGTCAATTATAGGTTCTAAGGTCAGTTGATGCTTAATGACACACATAGCAACCTTGTATTCTCCTCGTTCCTCCATAAGGGATATCGATACCAACCAATGTGCCACATCAATGTAGCTACTGCTTCAACCGTATCGGTCTACGCCATATAGTTCCCTCACGGTTTATTTCTACTTACCTAAAAGGTGTCCCAAGATCCGAGTTAGGATCTATAGTAACTCCAACCAAAACCCTAAAAAATAAAGCAATAAAATCAAACAAGAGAAGCAAATATGATGAACTAATCCTAAGGTATACCCCACTTATAAAAGTATCCCCAGCAGAGTCGTCAGTTCTATGATACGGTGGCAGAACCAGACTGTTTTTGAAAATGCTGGTTTGCGTTTTGCGTTTGTGTTTGCAAAATGTCGCGGTAAGCAAGAGTAGCCACCGACTTTTATTTTATCCAACAAGGAAAGGAAAAAAGCACAGAAAAATTCCTTTCTATCCGTGGTTTTCCACGGGCTCTTAGGTACTTGCTCATCATTTTAAAAATTGCTTCTGTGTTTGTGTGTTTGAAAAGTTTTTGTTTTACTTCGATTTAACCCTTGCTTCTGTCTTCAAGAGTGTTACGAAGTCGTTTTGAAAACTTTGTTTGAAAAGAGTGTAAGTGTGGAAAAGTTTGATTTTGAGCAAGTGCCACCTAGCATATACCTACTCGAAAAAAAATGTTTCTGTTCTTGTTTCCTTTAGACAGCGCTATCCTACTATTAGTGAGTAGGTATCACCGCTGTTGGAGTTGTAAGGGTCAATTCGAAAGGGACGTACAATCACTAAAGCAATGCTAGGACGTCTTAGTAATAACCCTAATGTCTTAAGATCATATTCGAGGCAACTTTTTTGAGGCAACCTTTCTGAACGGTACATTTGATCTTTGTTTAGACAAAAGAGCGACCACTAAAATATGATATACTTAGTGATCGTTTACCGAAGGCAACCAAAGTGGGAGTATACCCTAGGAGTGCGCATGTGCGAGTGATTCAATTTCAAGTTATTATCTTTGCACATTTAGGGTTTGCTAACTGTTTTAATTTTAACATACATTCTTTTCATGCAACCCTATTATCATACATCTAACAGTTAGTATTTGCGGAAATTAAATGCGAGAAGTAAAGCTACGCTATTACAAGGCTTCAGGTGAGATTAATTACATAGCCAAAAAACCCGTCAAAATGATAAATGAAAGGAAAAAGAGTCCTAATTAATATATTACATCCTGTGAGCAGTTACATCAATATTACAAAAAATAAATAAACGTGCGACGAATAGAGAACGGAAGGAAATTAGGGTTTTGACCCCTTCTAACTTAATTAAGAGAAAAATTATTTTTTGATTATTTTAAGAAGAAGAATAAGGTTTTAAATTAAATACAAACCTAATTACTAATTAAATTAAATTAATGAAAATAATTATTTTTGACCTATTTTTGTATTTTTGTGATTTTTTAAGAAAAGAGAAATAAAATTAAATTAAACAAAAAACCCTAATTCTTCTAATTGATTTTAATTTATTTATAAAAAGAATTAAAGTTACCTAATAACTAAATTAGACTAATTGAATTAATTTTTTATAAAATAAAAAGCCTAAATTCTAATTTGGGTGAAAATTGATTTTATGAATTTTTTGATAAAAAAGAAATTAATTTTGTGTTAGTAAAAATAAATTAAATAAAGTAATTAAAAGAGAAAATAAAAAGAAAAGAGAGAAGATGGGCCTTGTAATCAGCACTTTGGGGGGGGGGTGCTATTACCAGCTTTTGGGCCCAAAAACAAGGGTCCACGTTGACCCCTATGCTTCCATGCTGTACGTTGACCAAGGTGCATTATGGTCCTCCAATGATGGCCTTCAGATCTGACCTTCTGGAGATCCAATGGTTGAATCTTGAGGGCATATGGTGGTCTTCACGCCTGTGTACACGCCTGATCATACAAGTAAAAATAACATGAAATACATGGGGGGACCTGGGATTCGAACCCAGGTCCTATGGCCTTTTCCACCTGCCTCACTACCAACCGAGCCAAGCGCATTTGTTGTATGTCAAATAATAATTAATCAATATATTGAAAACAAGCAAAATAAAAAATTATCCGCGCGCAAATTCAAACGAAACAATGGGGGCTTGCCATGCCATCGTCCCTAACCTCTCTCCGTTGCTAAAAGGTCAATGACTTTTACCTACGGACCAGAAGCGTAGGTACACTTTCCAAAATCATCCATAGGCACGATAACCCTAGCAATGGTGTTTCTCTATAGGGTTAGAAAAAATGCAATTAACTGTTATGAATGGCTTGCAAATACTTCCAGGATTCAGAATATATACATGATTCATGCTACAAATGCTTAAACACTGGTATTCGATTTCAAAAAAAGAGGGAGGTCATGAAGCTCTTACCTTGCGTTTCAGGGTACAAAAACGCTTGCTTTTGATTGGTATAGCCTCCTTGTACTCCCAGTGAGCGAATGACATGGCCTTGGAGTCTTGAAACTGCTTGGAAATATGGAATCAGATCACCATTTTTCTTGAGTTTTTTCAAGTTTTGTTCTTCCTCTCCACGCCTCAAAACCTTTTGTTTTTTATCTACCTTTGTCCACTATATACCAAGGATCGAATTAGGGTTACAAATATGCCTTCAATCTTTGTCAATTATGGTCTTTGATCATGATTTGATTTCCATGAAAATATTTCCAAAAATAAGCCAAAACCAATATTTTTATGCACAACCATGCCTTGCACGATTTGATTTTGTTGCTAGCTGTATAAGGGACCAGAAACATGCATCAAATCTTAAGACTTAAATGATTTTGATATTTCCATGATTTATTTTGATTTAATTTGATTTAATTGAAATAAAAAATTAGGATAAATGGCAAAAACAAAATAAAGGCAAGTGGAAAGAGCTAGGGCTCGTGGACCATGCTACAAACTCAAAACAAGTGCAAAACGTTAGGCCCGTTTGACAAAAATTGCAATTTGAGGCACTTTTGACTTTTGGCAATTTTGCAAAAAAGGTCAACTTCACCAATGCATAACTACTTCAATTTTGACTCTTTGAAGGTGTTCTTGGACTTTTTAGAAAGCTAAAGATGTCCTCTAAGCAACCCTTTTGGTATCATCTCAATTGAGTCTTCCATGTTCATGTATGAAGCTTTGACAAAAAAGGTGTTTTTATTGACTTTTCAAAATGACCTATAATGTCCAAATTCATAACTTCTTGTGAGTGCATATTTTGAACTTGGGAGCTGAAGATGTATTGTATGGAATTGCATCCTTTTAAAAATGATATTTTGATGGGTCATTTCTCATAAAGTATGAGAAAGTTATGCTTGGTCAAAGTTGAGTTGACTTTTCCTACAAAACCCTAATTTAACAACTTTTGGGTTTTGATGAATTATGAGCCATCCTTTCTGAATCATGATCAACCCTTTATCAAATGATGAATAATACTTCAAAATTAGGATGTTGACCAAAAATCTTGATGTTTGACTGTATGTGGGCCACAGTTGACTTTTGCCCTAGCACAGTCGATTTTCAGGCCTTTGAGCAATTGTCTGAGCAAACTTCCTCTGCAAGACTTGAAATTTGACATGGATGATCTTGAGAACATATTAGGACAATGGTGATAATTTGGGATCCTTTGGAATCCAACATCTTGATGCAAACTGAAACCCTAATTTGAGGTAGACTACCTTATGAGAGAGTTTGTTTGATCAACCCTTGGACTTCCATGAGGAACTTGAGGACCTCACTTGAAATGCTTTGAGAAATATGGGAGGGAAAATTTTGGGGTACAACAGTGATTATCTTATTTCACAGTCAGTAAACTTTTTGCGAAGGTAGTATATTGCATGCTCTTTTCGACCAGACTCGTCATGTTGTCCCAACACACATCCCATCGAGTTCTCTAATACTGTTAAATACATTATCAAGGAACTACCTTCTATCGGAGGCGAAAGAATTAGAGGTTCTAGAAAATATTATTTAATTCTATCAAATGGCGCTTGGCAATTGTTATTCCACCTGTCTGTTTGATCCTTTTTTAACAATTTAAAGATTGGTTCACAAGTGGTTGTAAGGTGAGAAATGAATCTAGCAATGTAGTTCAATCTCCCTAGAAAACCATGAACCTCTTTCTCTGTTTTTGGCACGGGCATTTCCTGTATATCTTTTACCTTGCTAGGATCAACCTCAATTCCTTTTTCACTTACGATGAAGCCCATTAATTTTCCTGATCTCACCCTAAAGGTGCTCTTATTAGGTTACAACCTTAGTCTGAACTTCCTTAATCTTTCAAATAAATTAAATAGGTGGACAAGATGTTCCTCTTCTGTCTGGGATTTTAAAATCATATCATCAACATATACTTCAATCTCCTTATGTATCGTATCATGAAAGAGAGTGACCATTGCTCGTTGATAAGTTTCCCCTGCATTTTTCAAACCAAAGGGCATCAATTTGTAACAAAATTTTCCCCAAGGAGTGATGAAAGTAGTTTTTTCCATGTCTTCTGGTGCCATCTTGATCTGATTATAGCCAGAAAAACCATTCATGAAGGAAAACACTTTAGCTCGAGCAGTATTGTCAACCAGAATATCAATATATGGTAAAGGGAAGTCATCTTTAGGGCTTGCTCTGTTAAAGTCCCTATAGTCCACACACATCCTGACCTTACCGTCCTTTTTAGGCACCAGTATAATATTCGCAATCCAAGGCGGGTAAGACGTTACTTTCATAAAACTAGCATCAAACTGTTTTGGAACTTCCTCTTTGATATTTTTAGACATTTCTGGATGAGTTCTCCTAAGCTTTTGTTTGACAGGAGGAAACTCTTCTCTAGGAGGCAGTTTGTGCACACCAATATTTGTATCCATCCCAGGCATATCCTCATAAGACCTAACAAAGATATTTGCATACTCACGAAGTATTTCAATCAATCTTCTCTTGACACTGTCCTCTAAAGCGGCCCTAATCTTGACTTCTCTTCGGACCTCTTCGTTGCCCAAGTTGATTAATTATGTAGTCTCTTGGTGTGGTTGAATGACCTTCTTTTCTTGTCTCAACATTCTAGCCAACTCTTCAGGAAGTTCACAATCTTCCTTAGCTTCTTCTTCAGCTTGATAGATTGGATTTTCAAAGTCATAAAGAGCCATAGCAGGATCATTCTCGACATTCTCTGGGATTAATGGGGGACATAATCTGCATGATTATTTTTATTTTTATTTTAGTTTTAGATTTAAAAAATAAAAAACTCCATCTTGCCAAAATTTAAAAGAAGCACAAGGAGCAAAATATTTTAATGCAAAACACGTTGTTTATTAATGATAAACTTGCAATGAAAACATGGTGGCCTTATAGCATGTCCACTAGTCTTAGGCAGGACGCAAGGATTATTGCATGATAACAAATAAAATAAAAATTACTCTTCATAACGGGTGACTTCAACGAAGTCCTCAGTAAACCAGTTAGCAAGCTTTTCACCTGGCACAGTACGACAAACCCATTTATCTATCTCGCAATCACTTACACCTTCTTCACATAGAGCATGAGCTTCTTCATGGATAACCCCACCGTTGACAAACTGAATCGGTGAGTGAATGCCTTGAACCTTAGAAGGAGGAGTAGTTGTCATACTTCGACCAGTCATGAAGCCTAAACCTTTCTTATATGTCTGAGTATGGAGATATAACACTCTTACCTAACCTTCGGGATGATTGGATTGAAAAATCATTTGTGGCTGACGATAAGATGACATAGAGACTTCGAGCTTCTTATCCTCCTGTTGAGGAGCTCAGACAACCTGCTCCATCTCAAAAGCTTGACACAGAGTCTCATGGATTTCTCCCTCTACCTCAACATAACGAAAAGTACTCAGATGACTGACAATGTAATCCTCTTCACCACAAACGGTGACCACTTTCCCATTTAATAGGAACTTCAACTTTTGGTGCAGCGTGGACGTGACGACATCCGCCCCATGGATCGATGGACAACCCAATAAACTGTTGGTGTAATCCCTAGAGGCCAATACTTTGGGTACTTGTATCGAATTATTTATTAATAATAAAAGGCATTTCTTTATTATGTTTTCTTTTCCAAAATGATAGAGTCCCTAGAATAGTTCGTTTGTTTAATGAAATATTAAGTGTGACTTAATCATGAGATCCCATTAAACATAAGAACAATATTCTTAAAATATCCATAGTCGAGCTTTATTGCAAAGTGGGATAACATTAAAGCATTTGGATTATTATGAAGATAGACTGATGCTCACACCTCATGGATCATGGATAACGAGTTATCAAGTCTTGACGTAGGTATGAATATTAGGAGTAATATTTATACTAGACTGACCCTCTATGAGAATACTACATAGAATGTTATGCAAGGTGTCATAAGTTATTCTCATGGTGATAATGGTGTATACAACCCTTCTACCTGAAACCATTATGGACCTTAGATGTGCAGTTAAGTACTTTATTACTGATCAAACATTATCCATAACTGGATGACCATAAAGACGCTTAATGGGTACTTCACAAAGCATGTTGAGGGACATGAGTGACCTAGATGGAATTTGTTCATCCTGTATAATAGGATAAATGTCTAAGGTCCCAATATTGAACAGGACAAGGGTGACACGGTTTATGCCTTGTGTTTAATATAGACATAAGGGCAAAAGGGTAATTATACACACAAATATCATCACAGAAAGGTTTTTTCAGATCACATGACATTTTCATGACTTGGGTAGAAGTGATGTGTTTCTAGATACCACTCACTATTTATTATATTAAATGTGTAATTTAATATAATTATCAACGTCATAAAAACCTACAGGGTCACATACATAAGGACAGGTTGATGAGAGATAAAGTAAATAAGGAACATCGTAAGGTACAGTGCACTTAAGTGAAATATAGAAAGTGGTAAGGTACCACACGCTTAAGTGATATGCGATATATCATAAGGTATGATACTCGTATGCTTAATTGGGATTTTAGCTTGCAACCTTAATTGGGCTATTAGCTTGCAGCCCACATAAGTGGTTCTATAAATAGAACCCTTGGGCTGAAGAATTTGACTTGATGAAAATTTAGTCTTGATTTCTAACCGTATATTTTGTCTCATTCTCTCACTCAAAGTTTCCGTTCGTAAGCGGCTAGCACTGTGTTCGGAAGTGATCTGTTTGTGTGGACTGAGTAGAGACGTTGATATTCATCAACGTTCGTGATCACAACATCATAGGTCTGAATCAACATTTGTAAGGATCACTAAAGGAAAATTAATTTTCCACTGCATTTTGAATCGCAATTTTCCTTCAGTGGTATCAGAGCCGCTTACGATACCATGGATCTGATAGTTGTTTATTTTTTGTATGTTCTGTATTAATCGGATTAAAACACGAAATGAATTGAATAATAACCGAGTAAATTAAATTTTGGCATCATGGTGTATACGGTTTGGGAGAATCGATGTTGACTATGCTTCATAATCTGACACTAGTATGGTGAAGCAGCGATACATCGGTCGTTATAAGTTACACTAATATGATCAATCAAATTTATGATTGTTATTCTTTTGAAAGTTCATTGGTCATTTGCTTCATAATCCGATGTTAGTATGGTGAAGCAATGGCATATTGATTGATCATACTGAATTATCAATAGATTTGTGTTTGACGGTATGAGATTATTAGCATTAGGGTTCATGACGGCACAAGGGTTGGGCTGTAAGAGAGTTATGCGGATTAGGGTTGTAACAACACAATAGTTGTGCGAAAAACGATGATGATTTCAAATGAATTGTTCATTAAAATTTTGTATTGTGTGATCATTCGCCGAAATTTAATTTGACTTATTTAATTAACCGAATTTAAATTAATAATAATAATAAAGTGTTTATTATTGATGTCTTATGGTGATCGGTTATGGCCTTAGATTCCTTTATTTTGTTTTTGGGATTTCAAAATATGACATGCGTGTCGTGCCTTTCTCTTAATCTATCGATGTAACTTCTCTTCTCATCTCATTAGCTCATATGTAAAATGAGTATTCTTTTATGTAATGTAATGTAATTAAGAAAAGTATGAAGACAAGATTGAAGGAAGACAACCATGGAGATTTATCTTTGAGAAGTTTAGATCATTATTAGGTTAGCTTAGGTTCTCTCATTGGCTTGGGAGAACAATCGTGCTAGGGGCCATAACTGTATCCTTTTATATGCATGTTGATGCATGTGTTTGTATGTTGATGCATGTGAGAGACGATTTCATGTTAAGCCGGTGAGATAAAACTAATATCAATTTCCCTCAAAAGGAATATTAAGTTTATTCTTTCCAAGTTTTAGCACTCATCAAGACTAGTATCGAAAAATGTAGGTTTCACCTAACGCGAGGTGAATGTTCTATATTAGTAAGGTGCGATGGGATAAATGTAATATCCAATTGCTAAAACACTGGGTCAAACTTAACTAAAAAAATTATAATAAGATTATACATGTTTAGAAGCAAGAGTTGGGAATGATTCATACGATGGATTAGAATAAGGAGTTATTCTCCCAACTGAAAATATTCGAGAATTGTATGAAATACAATTGGAAGGAGTTCTTACCTAAATAACCTAGTTTTTTTGTAATCAGCCTAACACTAACTTAAAACAAAGTGAAATGTGGATCTCGACCCACTAGAAAATCTTCCAACGGGATTTTCCGAATCAAATGTTGAGGGTCATTTGTTTTGAGTAAAATAGTGGGAGCATATTTGATTAAAGGCCTAATTGAATATGTTGTTTTAATGATACTTATATTTTCATATTTTTCTTGTAGATTACCATGATAACAAACACCTCTAACAACATTTTACGATCAATCCTTGATAAGGAAAAGTTGTCTGGGACAAATTTTCTGGATTGGCACCGAAATCTGAGGATTGTCCTCAAGCATGATAAGAATCTGTATGTCTTGGATACACTTGTTCCTAAAGTGGAACCTCCTAGTTCTACACCTAAGGCAGAAATAAATGCTTATAAGAAGCATGTCGATGATGCCAATGAAATCGATTGCCTTATGCTAGCTACCATGAACTCAGAGTTGAAAAAGCAGCATGAGAACATGTCAATGTTCAATATGATCGGACATCTGAAGATACTCTATCAAGAGAAGGCAAGAAATGAGAGGTTTCAGGTTTCAAAGGCCCTTTTTAATATAAAGTTAGCTAAGGGAACCCCTATAGGTCCCCGCATACTCAAGAAGATTAGGTATATGGAGAACCTTCAAAGGTTAGGGTTTCCCCTTGGAAAGGAACTTGTAACTGATTTGATCTTGCAATCGTTTCCAGAGAGCTTCAATCAATTTTTCTTGAATTTCAACATGAATGACAAGGACAAAAGTCTTCTAGAGTTTCTAAGCATGTTAAGAACTGCTGAGCAAAATGTGAAGTCAAAAGGGAAGTCCATTTTGATGGTCAATAATGGAAAGAAGCTGAACAAAAGGACCACCAAGCAGGTTGGTAAAGGTAAAGGCAAGAAAGTTGCCAAACCTAAACCTATTGTTCCTGCTTTGAAGCCTAGTGGAGGAATAGCAAAAGAGGGTACTTGCTTCCATTGCGGTAAGACCGGACACTGGAAGAGAAATGACCCAAAGTACCTGGAAGATAAGAAGAATGGAGTAGAGACTTCAAATTCAGGTATTTTTGTTATAGAAATTAATTTATCTACTTATGCATCATGGGTATTAGATACTGGATGCGGTTCTCACATTTGTACCAATGTGCATGGTGTAGAAATAAAAAATGTAGCGGGGTAAATCGGAGATCGAATTATTGATTAATTCGTCTCACAAAAGCAAGAGTCGCCACCGCGCTTTATTGTTTCCAAGGGAAAAGGGGAAAGAGCGAAATAAAACCCTAAATATGCAATGTAAATAATACTTTTAAAAGTAATAAAAATACAAGGCGTTTTTTGAAAAGAGATCTATGGTTCGGGGGTTGGTTATACAGTGGGAAGGTATTAGCACCCAATGTATCTATAGTACTCTATAGGAACCTTTTGAAATATCTGTTTATTAAAATTGTTCGTTTTATTAAAAAATAAATTGTTTTGGCCGAAAAAGGGGTACGGATGGGTTTTTGAAGATACGACGACCTAATGTCGAAGTTTTGGCTTGAAAGGTATAAGTTTGAAAAGATTGAACATTTGAGGAAAAATCGTCTTAAGTTTTAATGAAATGCAAATGCTCGCGCGATTGGACTTGAGGACATGAGGTCAACAAATTTAATTGTTTTTCCCTTGGATTTATATGAAACAGAATAAACAAGTGCGATGATATAATTGACAGAAAATTATGCAGATAATGACATATAACAATTAAATAAAAGGCTAAATGGTGTGAACATATATTTTGTATTGTTGTTTAATATTAATAACACAAGAGAATTAATTAAAGAAAAGATAAAATGTTTTAATCTTAAATTCTATATTTTTTTTATATTTTGTATTGGTAATAACTAAAGCGAGTGAATTAATTAAAAGAAATAAAATGTTTTTTTTAAGTTTATTATTATATGTTTTTTAATAGTTTTTATTAAAGCATTATTTTATTAGAATTATTAAATAATCAAACTAAATGAATACTTAAAAGTTATTAACTTAAACCTAATTAAAAAAGGGAATATTTAAAATTACCAAATAAACCTAAAATTAAACTTAATAAACAAAAGGTAAAATGATTAAAATGTTTTAATTAAATTTATTTGACTAAGTTCTATTAATTAACTAAATTAATAATGATCTAAAAAACTAAAGGGAAGTAAATAGAAAAGGGTATCAAAAAAAAAGAAAAGGGGTGGGTAATAGATAGTTTATGGGCCAAAAAAGGTCTTAAGGGGGCCTAATCTGAGGTAACAAAAAAAGGGGGGTGTGTCTTGTTAGATTCGCATGGGCCTTAGGCAGAACAGGTTGGTCCAAACAATTTCATTAGGGGTTAAACATTGTTTTGGTTTAATTGAATTAGGGTTAAACGAATTGGTTTACAGCGCCGTTCTCTCTTGTTCACGCGTTCGTCTTCTTCGTTCCATCTTCTTCTCTGATCGTCCTCGTCGCCTTTGCTTCGCTTTCGAGCTCTTTGCCACGGCCACCAGCTTCTCCACTTTCTTCTTCCCTCCAATGGACGCTAGGGGGAGAGGATTTACGGTATAGTCGTTTTCTATTTCGATTAGGGTTTTGTTACAATGCATGTTTGTGATTTGATTCTGTTTTGATTCTTACTTCATTTTTTTCTCACATGATTATTGAGGTATCATGAAAGAAAACAAAGAGGGTGAAAATGCTACCTGGAGAAGGATGAGGGAGGTAGGGGCGAGCTAGGAGGCCGGGGCGAGGAAAGTTGACGCCGTGAGCTTGCTTCGGACCACCGGTATTTCTTTCTTATTATCTCTGATTTGTGGCTTGATGATGACCTCTGCGTGATATTTTCTTCTTCTTCTGTTGCCTCTTTGTATGCTTCTATTGACTTTGAAAACTTTTCCTATCTCAGTTGCCTTGAATTTATCCTATGATGAATGTTCTGATGCTTGATAGTTGCCTTGTTGCTACTGTTGAAATAATTTTTGTCTAGCTTCTTTTCTTCTTCTTGCCTTTACTACTGTATGCTTCAATGTTTTTTGGTTGGCCAATGATGATACAATCTGAGGTTGGATGGTATTTGGACGGTAGGTTCTTTATGGTTTAGGCCATGCTTTTGGTTTTACTGGTTTAGCAGGTTTTATGGTCTTTAGGCCATATGGTATGATGGTTTTGAAAATGGTTATGGTAGCAGGTTTGGTGGTATTACGCAGGTTAATGGTTTAGGCCATATTTGTGATGGTTTTGAAAATGGTTATGGTAGCAGGTTTGGTGGTATTATGCAGGTTAATGGTTTAGGCCATATTTGTGATGGTTTTTAAAATGGTTATGGTGTTTGTTTGACAGTAGGTGGAAGGTTTTTGGTAATGGTTATGCAGGTTAATGGTTTTGGGCCATGATTGACAGTAGGTGGAAGGTTTTGGTAATGGCTATGGTTTAATCGTTTAGGCCATATGTTTTACTGGTTTTAATGCAGTAGGCTATGGTTTAACTTGTTTTTATGCAGGTTGTATCTTTTGTTTATGTTGTAGTTTTTGAGTTTTTTTGAACGCTTTAGGCAGGTTGAACTCTCTTATGTTTTTGAAAGGGGTTTGTGTTGTTATAACAGCTTGCTTGGCCTTTGGTATCAGGTTTGAATATTTAATATATTCTTGGCCTCTGCACATATGCTGCTCCAACAGTTTGTTGGTATTCTTATTTCATGCTTTCTTTTTTCTTATGAGATGCTGCTGTTCTGTTTCTATCCTCTTCCTGCCTAAACCAAAACCTGCAAAACCATACTTCTATCTCTCTTCTCTCTCCTCAATGCAAATTTGACATAAAAATGATATGTTATGCATTTGTTCTGAAAAAGCACTACTGCTGGAAAATGATATAAATGGAAAGATTTCATGCTTGCATATTTGATTTAAAAACTGCATGCTTCTTTGACTTGCAATGTAACAGTAGGAGCCTAAGTATTTTGACTTCTTCCTATATTGTTGCATGTTTACGTTGGCTTTTGTTTGCATATGTAATATGATTATGCATAAGCTGTTTGAAATATGCAGTGGACTTTTGAAAATGCAATTGATTTTTTAATTATGCAGTTTATGAAAACAAAATGAATTTGTGCATCTTTTAACTTGTGCAGTTTATTTTTGAAAATAAAATTCATCCCTTTTTGTGAACCGGGAGAAATCCCGCGATTTGCAAAAAGGGTAAAAAACTGATTCCAGCCGTTTGCTTTTAATGATGAACACTAAAAATAATTTTCTGCTTTTAATTAATTATTTATTTCTAACTTTTTCTTTTAATTGTTTTGCAGGTAAAATTAAATGAGCAGACAAAGAAGCATTGGATAGAAGATGAAGATTTAGAATTTAGGAAAAATTAGAATAGTTTTATTTTACTTTAAGCATTTTATATAATTGTTATTGTAAATATTTTTGTAAATAATACAATATTTAAAAAACAATTGTAATAATTAGAATAAAGTAAATAAAATTCCAATATTTTACCAATTAATTCTTTCTTCTTTCCAATTATTTATTTATCGTTTATAATTCTTTAAATTATATAGTAACTGAAGATCAATTTCAATTACTTAAATTCAGAATAATAAACAAATAAATAAACATCATTGATCAATTAATAACTTCAATTATTTACTTCATTATTTTCAATTCTTCTAAATTATAATAACTGAAAATAAAATTTCAACTATTTAAACTTAGAACAGTAAATAATTAAATAAACATTGCTTGATCAATTAATAAACCTCTTTTCAAATATTTATTTCATTATTCATAAATCTTTAAATTATATAATAACTGAAAACAAATTTCAATTATTTAAATTTAGGATAATAAATAATTAATAAACATTGTTTGATCAATTAATAAACCTTTTTCAAATATTTATTTTATTATTTATAAATCTTTAAATTATCTAATAATTGAAAATAAATTCCAATTATTTAAATTTAAGATAATAAATAATTAATAAACATTGCTTTAGCATTGATCGATTAATAAATTTAACGTTCAAAAATAAACAGCTCTCGACTCGAAAAAGTTATGAATTTTAAAAAATCAATAGATCAAAACGCTTGCAATGTAATGATGCAGATGGCGAGATGGTATCTTAGGTCAAAATTTGGGGTACAACAGCTGCCCCTATTTAAGTTTCTTCTATCCGGAGATATGAAGATTAAAATCTTCGTTTCGACGAGATTGAAGGTACTTAAATACATAATACGCAAATTTTTACCCTAAGCTACCGCCATTATGTTTGATATGAATGCAGTGATTGAATTCTCAGAGAAAGATATTGTATGAGACAAGACGATGCTGGAGAAATCAAACACCAGCAAAACACAGAGACATGGATTATACACTACTGGGGAAACGAGCTATCGACTTCAAGCGACAGACTCTTGACAGCGAATAAAATTGAGGGAATACGACCTCTGACCCTAACAAAGAAGGCATCTTACATAGGCCATAAACAGATTATTGACCCAAAACAGTGAGTTCACAACTCAAGGTCGAAGATAGACGAAAAGTAATCAATCTCGCTGATGATGGATTACCGACTTCTGAAGGTAATGATTCATGACAAGCTTCTCTGTGAGATTTCCCGAGATATACTCATTAATGCTGAGATAATATGGTTATAGATACGCAAGTTGTTCAAATAAAGAAAACTGCCACTTGCTGTCTTGCCAAAAAAATTATGACATACAAGCTGCTCAAATAAAGAGGCTGCCACTTGCTGTCGTCCAAGGATGTCAATAACATACAAGCTGCTCAAATAAAGAAGCCGCCACTTGCTATTTTCCAAGAAAATACCCATAACATACAAGCTGCTCAAATAAAGAAGCTGCCGCTTGCTGTCTTCCAGAAAAATAATAACGTACAAGTTGCTCAAATAAAGAGACTGCCGCTTTCCGTTTCCCAAAATAATAACGCACAAGTTGCTCGTGAAGAGCTGCCGCTTGTCATTTTCCGAAGATAATAATAACGCACAAGTTGCTCATGAAGAGCTGCCGCTTGTCGTTTTCCGAAAATAATAATAACGCACAAGTTGCTCATGAAGAGCTGCCGCTTGTCGTTTTTCGAAAATAATAATAACGCACAAGTTGCTCATGAAGAGCTGCCGCTTGTCGTTTTCCACAAGATAATAATGACGTACAAGTTGCTCGTGAAGAGCTGCCGCTTGTCGTTTTCCGATGTCTATAACGTACAAGCTGCTCGTGAAGAGCTGCCGCTTGTCGTTTTCCGAAAGGTAACTCAGAAGGAAGTTGCGATGACACTGGAAGAGAATAAAAATCTTCGTCAAAAAGGATCATGAATCAGTCCTTCCCGAGGAGATCACATACTTAAATGTGTAAAATAAATGCACCATTCGTGTAGGTCGCGATTTCACTGGGGAAAATCAATGAAATAGCCTATGCAAAAGACAACAACTTCATCCAGGAATAACTAGAGAGAAAACAGTCAAACAAGACTCTACCCAATGAGAAAGCAACTCGATTGGGGAATTCATCCTATCCAGAAATGGACAAGGTGAGCTAAATCAAAAATCATCCATGAGGATTAGCTCAGTTGGCGAATTTAGAAAGGAAGCACATTTTCTGCCTAAGCTAACCTTCTACTTGGAAAGAAACATGTACATTATTTGAATAAACAAAGTACAACCCAAAATCGATGGCAAATGTGAATATGTATGCGTGATATAAGTGTAAATGGGTAAATGAATGTTATGCTGACAAAACAAACAGATGGAATATCCTGAAGACGATAAGATGTCACGACAAGATAGATACTCGGCCAATCTTAAAAAGACGAAAGATAACTGGAACTGGAAACACAAAGCAACGTCGGAGCGTAACACGCTACAAGGCTCAAGTATTCTGAGGAGAAAAGCACTCAAATCTAATCTTACAATACCAATAGACCACTGGCAGAAGACAAAGCGTACCGCACTTCTGAAATCTGCTCGAACAAAGGTAGCCGAAACAACGCTTAACTGGAACAACTGGGGAGTCACCAAACTTAGCACCACTAGAACCAAGAGTGTACACAACCAACACTTCATGACGGTTTTGAAAGAAAACAAGTTCATCATGCAAGGATAAATTATTGTATGGTTTTGCATTTCATGGCTTGACCATCCTCGGAACAACTGTTAATATTCCTTTCATTATTTATGACGCATTTTAAAATAAAAATACTTTAAATAACTTTATTTCAAATATTTCCATAAAAATTAAAATTTTGCCCACAAAAGGTAAATGCTCAAATTTCATTAATATGGTAGTTCGCTAACAGTGCGACTCCAACGCTTTACAAAAGTTTGGGAAATAGTACATGAAATAAAAAGGTTACACAAAAACAATGATCACTATTCTCCCTAATAACTTCGAATTCCAAAATGTGCTCAAATGCCAAGACTGGTCTGACCAAGAGCTTGCCTAAGCCGCCCCTTCGGGTTTTCAACTTAGCAAACTGTCAACTCAAATCTAAGCGAAATACTTCTTGACTGCATCGGCGTTCATGGGACGCGGGAGCTCTTCACCGTCCATATTGGTGAGAACCAAAGCACCTCCAGAGAAAACTTTCTTAACGACATACGGTCCTTCATAATTCGGAGCCCACTTGCCCCTAGAATCAGGTTGGAAAGATAATATCTTCTTGAGCACAAGGTTACCTTCTCTGAACTCGCGCGGTCGAACCTTCTCCTGAGGTGTTGGCAATCTCCAAGATGTTCATGTGAAACTCATGAATGGTTTCATCTTCCATCATTTTTAGATTCTCAAACTTAGTGGTCTTTATCTGAAGCCTTGACATTTTTACTTTGGAAGTGCCCTCATGAGTAGTTCTGAGAGTGTCCCAAACTTCCTTGGCCAGTTCATATTGATGTACTAATCTGAAAATGTTTCTATCAATTCCATTGAACAAGGCATTTAGAGCTTTTGAATTTCCCAGAGCTAACTCATCTTCTTCTTTACTCCAATCTTCCTCAGGCTTCAGACTGATTGTCCCATCTTTCTCAGTTATGGTGGGATGAATCCATCCTTTGTCAGCAGCTCTCCAAGCCTTTTTGTCCAGAGATTTTAGGAAGGCAATCATACGAGGTTTCCAATAGTCATAATTGGTTCCGTCCAGAATGGGTGGTCTATTTCCAAAAACTCCTTCTTTGTCCATAGTGCCAGAAAGTGATATCCCTAGATCTCACCCAGTAATACAGGCAGGGTGCCTGCTCTGATGCCAATTGAAATTCTGGCTGCAGATACTCAATGTCACGTTCAATGTTATGACACTGTATCTGACTTACTATATGACAGTAAATACAAAAGCAATAAAGAACACAGTCAATTGTTTACCCAGTTCAGTGTGCAACAACACCTACTCTTGGGGCTACCAAGCCAGGGAGGAAATCCACTATAAGAGATTTTAATTCAGGAATAAACCAACCAGTTTATCTCCTTCACTTAAGACCTACCCAATGCAATTCCAATCTAAGTACAACTTAAACCTGAGTTCCTACTCACTCCCCCTCAATCACAGCAGTGATACATAAACCAATTTGACTTAAGAATTGATGAAGACACTCTTCAAAAACAAACACTTGATTAAGCTTCACAGCTTTTTAATCAAGCAACACAATCACTCGTGCTTCACAGCTTTGAGTGATGCACACAACTAACTTGACTCTGCTTCATAGCTTTGGTCAAGGAACATTCAAACACTCTTGCTTCAAAGCTTTGAGTGCTACACAACCCTTACAATTTGAAACCTATTCCAAGGCACTTATCACAATGATAATTGCTTGGAGTACAATAATCAAATCTATACAGATTACAAATGATCTTCTAATCAATAAAAGCCATACTTGAAAAACAGCAGCTCTGTTGAATATATAGCAGCTGTAACTTCAGTTAGGATTTCCAAAAACCTAGGGTTAATTCCGTTTGACCTAAAGACCAGGTCACAAGACTTTATTAACCAGTTAGGGTTGAGCTAGGTTACCCCTCAGAAAACGCAGGATTCTGTTCAGGAAGGACTGAGTTATTTCCTGAAAAAACTCAGACTTATCCAATCCTGCAATCCTGTTAGTTCAGAACAGGATGTCATAACATTTGTTATGACATCTGAGAAAACCTGTCTACTGATTTAGCAAAATGTGATCATTTTGCAAAATGCTCAGATACACACTTATAAAGATCAGTATTTGAATTACAATATTTTCTGCAAAGGTACCTAATGAGTCATTACAAACTGAACTAGAATGTTATGACATCAGTCATGACATTCACACATACACTTGGGATTTACCAAAAATGCAAGCCAATACCTAAACACCTACAAACTCCCCCTTTGGCAGATTTTTGGCTAAAGACCCTAAACAATCAGAGATAGATAGCAGCAGAAATAAGTGACAGCAGAAAAATAGAATGTCAAGTACTAATTAAGTAAGTACCAAAATATTCTCCCCCTCTTTAGCCACAAATGGGCCAAAGATACATGTTCATAAAATTATACAGTTATCCAAAACAAAATAATAAGAGCAGCAGCAGAAAACAATAGAATACACTTCCACACTCCACCAGATATCAGCAACCAACAGCACCAGAATACAGTTTCCCAGAATCTTGATCAGAGGAAGAGGTTGAAATGGTCGTATTGGATGATGATGGTGTTTGAGACATGTTGACAGTTTTAGAGGACCAACAGCAACTGAGGAGAAATTTCTGATTGAGAGACTGGGTTTTGATGAGGAGACGAGAGAGGAAGGAAGCAAGGGAGTGTCTATTCAACTTCTTAAAAGAATTGTAGGAAATGAGAAAATACAATTTTAAACCAATCAGAACAGGCATAAGTCCTTTGATCCTTGTTTTAAGCAAAATTAATTGCTACAATTCCTCATGTTGGCAAATACCCAGCTTACCCCTTAAGTTTTCAAATTGGTTTGCATCCAAAGCCTTGGTAAAAATGTCAGCCAGCTGTAGCTCAGTGGCAACATGTTCCAATTTGATTGTCTTCTCTTCTACAAGGTCTCTGATAAAGTGATGTCGTATGTCAATATGTTTGGTCCTGCTATGCTGAATGGGATTCTTGGATATGTTGATTGTACTTAGATTGTCACAGTACAATGTCATAACATCTTGTGTGACATTATACTCAGTGAGCATCTGTTTCATCCATATCATTTGAGAGCAGCTACTACCAGCTGCAATGTATTCAACTTCAGCAGTTGAAAGAGACACACAATTTTGTTTCTTGCTGAACCAGGAAACCAGATTACTTCCCAAAAAGAAACATCCTCCAGAGGTGCTTTTTCTATCATCAGCACTACCAGCCCAATCAGCATCACAGTAGCCAGTCAGAGCTGGTTCACAGCCATGAGTATACATCAATCCATAGTTGTAAGTACCACTTACATACTTCAAAATTCTCTTCACTTGATTGATATGACTGACTTTGGGATCAGCTTGGTATCTAGCACAAACTCCAACTGCAAAGGCAATATCAGGTCTGCTGGCAGTTAAGTACAACAAGCTTCCTATCATGCTTCTGTATAGACTTTGATCCACCTTAACCCCACTTGAATCTTTGGAAAGCTTTAGATGAGTAGGAGCAGGAGTCCTTTTGTGACTTGCATTCTCCATACCAAACTTCTTTACAATATTCTTAGCATACTTGCTTTGAGATAAGAAGATTGAGTCCTCCATCTGTGAGACTTGTAGTCCAAGAAAATAAGTTAGTTCTCCCATGAGACTCATTTCAAATTCAGCCTGCATCTGATCAGCAAAGTGTTTAACCATATGTTCTGACATTCCTCCAAACACTATGTCATCAACATATATTTGGGCAACCATCAACTTCCCTCCTTCAGTTTTGACAAAGAGAGTTTTGTCCAAGCCTCCTTTTCTGTAGCCTTTGTCTGAGAGAAACTTTGTTAACCTGTCATACCATGCTCTAGGAGCTTGTTTCAGGCCATATAGAGCTTTTCTCAGTTTGTAGACATGATCAGGATGGGTTGGATCCACAAAACCTTTAGGTTGTTCCACATAAGCTTCCTCATTTAAGTACCCATTTAGAAAGGCACTTTTCACATCTATCTGAAATAACTTGAACTTCAGAAGACAAGCAATTGACAACAAGAGTCTGATTGATTCCAACCTGGCTACAGGTGCAAAGGTTTCATCAAAATCAACCCCTTCAACCTGGGTGTATCCTTGAGCAACAAGTCTTGCCTTATTTCTGGTGACAACTCCTTCAGCATCTGACTTGTTCTTGAATATCCATTTTGTCCCAATGATGTTAGTTCCTTCAGGTCTAGGAACCAGTTCCCAAACTTCATGTTGCTTGAATTGGTTCAGTTCATCTTGCATTGCACCAATCCAATATTCATCAGTTAAGGCTTCCTTGACATTTCTTGGTTCCATTTTGGACACAAAACAAGAGTTTGAGATGATTTCTCTAGATCTTGTGATGACTCCACTATTGGGATCTCCTATGATGAGCTCTTTTGGATGATCCTTCTGAATTCTGATGGAAGGAATCTTGCTAGCTTCCTTTGATTCAGATTCTGTTGTGGTGGAGTTGGGTAGGTCATCCTGTTGGGTTGAAGTCTCAAAGAATGTCTCAACACTACAAGGAACATCTATTTCTTCATGATAGTCATCAATTACAACATTTATTGATTCCATCATGGTTTTGGTTCTGGAGTTGAATACTCTATAAGCTCTGCTGTTTGAGGAGTATCCTAGAAATATGCCTTCATCACTTTTGGGGTCCAGTTTTCTTCTTTGTTCACGATCAGACAGAATATAGCATTTCCTACCAAACACATGGAAGTACTTCACAGTTGGTTTTCTTCCTTTCCAGAGTTCATATATGGTGGATGAGGTTCCCTTTCTCAAGGTGACCCTATTATGAACATAGCAAGCTGTATTCATAGCTTCGGCCCAAAAATACATAGGAAGTCTTTTGGCATGTAACATTGCTCTGGCAGATTCTTGTATGGTCCTGTTTTTTCTTTCCACAACTCCATTTTGCTGAGGTGTTATGGGAGAAGAAAACTCATGACTGATTCCTTCTGAAGCACAGAAGTCATCAAACTTGCTGTTTTCAAATTCCTTGCCATGATCACTTCTGATTCTGACAATACATCCTTCCTTCTCTCTTTGAATTCTCTTGCACAGTTCTCTAAAAACTTCAAATGCATCTGATTTTTCCCTAATGAAATTAATCCAGGTGAATCTGGAAAAATCATCCACAACCACATAGGCATATCTTTTACCACCAACACTCTCTACTTGCATTGGTCCCATCAGATCCATATGGAGGAGTTCTAGAACCTTAGAGGTGGTCAGATGTCTTGACTTTGGGTGTGACATCCTCGTCTTCTTACCAACTTGACATTCACCACAAACTCTTCCTTCATCAATTTGCAGTTTTGGAATCCCTCTGACTGCCTCCAAGGAGATAATCCTCTTCATACCCCTTAGATGAAGATGGCCAAGTTTTTGGTGCCACAGTTTCACCTCTTTTTCTTCCTTTGCAATGGAACACACAGATGAGAAATTAGTGTTCTCAGCCTCCCACAAGTAACAGTTGTCTTTGGATCTGACTCCTTTCATTACTATCTCTTGTTTGTCATTGATTACAAGGAATTCAGATTTTGAGAAATTGACCTTGAATCCTAGATCACACAGTTGACTGATACTAATGAGATTAGCGGTCAGTCCTTTCACCATCAGTACTTCATTTAGACTTGGAACTCCAGGGCAGTCCAAATCACCAACTCCTTTGATTTCACCTTTAGCCCCATCTCCAAAGGTCACAAAACTGGTGGTGTGAGGCTTAACATTATTGAGGAGGTTCTTGATTCCAGTCATATGTCTGGAACATCCACTGTCAAAGTACCAGTCTTCCTTTGCAGAGACCCTCAGGGAAGTGTGAGCTATCAGTGCAGTAGCCTTTTTCTTCCATTGAGGAGCATGTGGTACCTTTTTAGACTTAGGTTTGACACCTGAGTTCTGATTAGGGTATCCATGTAATCTGAAGCAGAAGGGCTTTATGTGGCCATATCTACCACAATGATGACATTTCAATCTTTGGTACCTTCCTCATGTGTTTCTGTTCCTGATGTCGAGAGTTGTGTTGAGACATCTGTTTTGACATTTGCTTACCAGAACCAGATTTCGTTGCTTTCATAAATCCTAGACCAGATTTATTTCCCACATTTTGTCCAACCCGTAGGATTTCTTCCAATTTGTCTGTCCCATTTGTCAACATCTTGACAGATTTGGTCATTTGATTTAGTTGTGAGTTCAGCAATTGAACTTTTCCTTCTAGATGACTTATAGTTTCAAGATTTGCCCTTTTTTCAGCCTCCATCTTTATGATGAGTTTTGATTGTTTCTCATTCTGCACACAGACTTCAGTACTTCTGATACACAATTCTTTGTAAGTATCAGCCAGTTCTTCAAAAGTCACCTCTTCATCACTGATGTCACTTTCAGAGGTACAAACACCAGTTAAAGCAGTAACTCGTTTGGCAGTCTCTTCTTCAGAATTACTTTCTGAATCACAGTCAGACCAAGTAACTATCATTCCTTTTTGTTTCTTAAGAAAGGTAGGACATTCAGCTCGAATATGCCCATATCCTTCACAACCATGGCATTGAATTCCTCTGCCTTGAACTCCCTTCTCTTCTGACCTTGGTCTTCTGCTGGAACTGTCAATGTTAGAGGGAATGTTATGAACATTAGACCTTGACTTTGGATCTATTCTTTTGATGAGTTTGTTGAACTGTCTTCCAAGCATGGCTACAGCTTCTGAAATGTTTTCTTCAACATCAGTGTTGGACATAAGAGCTATGCTCTTGTTCTTTTTGACACCATTATCAGTGATTCCCATCTCAAAAGTCTGAAGAGACCCAATAAGTTCATCCACTTTCAACTTGCTAATGTCCTGGGCTTCCTCTATGGGAGTTACCTTCATTGCAAATCTTTTAGGAAAGGATCTGAGAATCTTCCTCACCAGTTTTTCTTCTGACATTTTTTCTCCCAGTGCTCCTGAGGTGTTGGCAATCTCCAAGATGTTCATGTGAAACTCATGAATGGTTTCATCTTCCATCATTTTTAGATTCTCAAACTTAGTGGTCTTTATCTGAAGCCTTGACATTTTTACTTTGGAAGTGCCCTCATGAGTAGTTCTGAGAGTGTCCCAAACTTCCTTGGCCAGTTCATATTGATGTACTAATCTGAAAATGTTTCTATCAATTCCATTGAACAAGGCATTTAGAGCTTTTGAATTTCCCAGAGCTAACTCATCTTCTTCTTTACTCCAATCTTCCTCAGGCTTCAGACTGATTGTCCCATCTTTCTCAGTTATGGTGGGATGAATCCATCCTTTGTCAGCAGCTCTCCAAGCCTTTTTGTCCAGAGATTTTAGGAAGGCAATCATACGAGGTTTCCAATAGTCATAATTGGTTCCGTCCAGAATGGGTGGTCTATTTCCAAAAACTCCTTCTTTGTCCATAGTGCCAGAAAGTGATATCCCTAGATCTCACCCAGTAATACAGGCAGGGTGCCTGCTCTGATACCAATTGAAATTCTGGCTGCAGATACTCAATGTCACGTTCAATGTTATGACACCGTATCTGACTTACTATATGACAGTAAATACAAAAGCAATAAAGAACACAGTCAATTGTTTACCCAGTTCAGTGTGCAACAACACCTACTCTGGGGGCTACCAAGCCAGGGAGGAAATCCACTATAAGAGATTTTAATTCAGGAATAAACCAACCAGTTTATCTCCTTCACTTAAGACCTACCCAATGCAATTCCAATCTAAGTACAACTTAAACCTGAGTTCCTACTCACTCCCCCTCAATCACAGCAGTGATACATAAACCAATTTGACTTAAGAATTGATGAAGACACTCTTCAAAAACAAACACTTGATTAAGCTTCACAGCTTTTTAATCAAGCAACACAATCACTCGTGCTTCACAGCTTTGAGTGATGCACACAACTAACTTGACTCTGCTTCATAGCTTTGGTCAAGGAACATTCAAACACTCTTGCTTCAAAGCTTTGAGTGCTACACAACCCTTACAATTTGAAACCTATTCCAAGGAACTTATCACAATGATAATTGCTTGGAGTACAATAATCAAATCTATACAGATTACAAATGATCTTCTAATCAATAAAAGCCATCCTTGAAAAACAGCAGCTCTGTTGAATATATAGCAGCTGTAACTTCAGTTAGGGTTTCCAAAAACCTAGGGTTAATTCCGTTTGACCTAAAGACCAGGTCACATGACTTTATTAACCAGTTAGGGTTGAGCTAGGTTACCCCTCAGAAAACGCAGGATTCTGTTCAGGAAGGACTGAGTTATTTCCTGAAAAAACTCAGACTTATCCAATCCTGCAATCCTGTTAGTTCAGAACAGGATGTCATAACATTTGTTATGACATCTGAGAAAACCTGTCTACTGATTTAGCAAAATGTGATCATTTTGCAAAATGCTCAGATACACACTTATAAACATCAGTATTTGAATTACAATATTTTTCTGCAAAGGTACCTAATGAGTCAGTACAAACTGAACTAGAATGTTATGACATCAGTCATGACATTCACACATACACTTGGGATTTACCAAAAATGCAAGCCAATACCTAAACACCTACAGCTGTCAATCTCTTCTCTTCGATTAAATTCAACTGATCATATCTACTTTGACACCATTCAGCCTTAGAAAGTTTAGCTTCCATCAACACTCTCAGAGACGGAATCTCAACCTCCACGGGGAGTACTGCTTCCATACCATAAACCAGGGAAAATGGGGTTGCACCTGTTGAAGTTAGAACTGAAGTACGGTATCCATGTAAAGCAAACGGAAGCATTTCATGCCAATCTTTATAAGTTACCACCATCTTCTGGACGATCTTTTTAATATTCTTGTTAGCAGCTTCAACAGCCCCGTTCATCTTCGGTCTGTAAGGAGAAGAATTATCATGTTCGATCTTGAACTCTTCACAAAGCTCTCTCATCATCTTGTTATTCAAATTCGAACCATTATCAGTGATGATCTTGCTCGGGATGCCGTATCGACAAATGATCTGATTCTTGATAAATCTGACTACCACCTGTCTGGTTACATTAGCATAAGATGCTGCTTCCACCCATTTAGTAAAATAATCGATCGCTACCAAGATGAAACGATGACCATTTGAAGCTTTGGGTTCAATCATTCCAATCATATCAATGCCCCACATAGAGAAAGGCCAAGGTGACGAGATAACATTGAGGAGGGTCGGCGGCACGTGCATCCTGTCCGCATAAATCTGACATTTATGACACTTCTTCACATATTTGCAGCAATCAGATGCCATTGTCATCCAATAGTAACCAGCTCTCAACATCTTTCTAGCCATTGCATGTCCGTTGGCATGAGCGCCAAAGGATCCTTCATGCACTTCTTGCATCAGCATGTCTGCTTCACATCTGTCTACACATCTGAGCAAGACCATGTCGTAATTCCTTTTATACAAAACTTCTTCATTGAGAAAGAAACTGCTTGCTAATCTTCTCAACGTCTTCCTATCTTTATTGGATGCCCCAGGCGGATACTCTTGAGTTTGAAGAACACGTTTAATGTCATAGAACCACGGTTTGTTGTCAGTGACCTCTTCTACCGAGAACACATGAGCAGGTCTGTCGAGGCGCATAACCCGGATTGTAGGCACATCGTTCCAACCATTAACTTGAAACATTGAAGACAAAGTAGCCAAAGCATCAGCCATTTTGTTCTCATCTCTAGGGATATGATGTAATTCCACTTTGTTGAAGAAAGTTAACAATCTTCTAGCATAGTCTCTGTAAGGGATCAAACCAGGATGACGAGTCTCCCATTCTCCTTTGATTTGATTAATCACCAATGCCGAATCTCCATAAATATCAAGAATCTTAATCCTTAGATCCACTGCTTCTTCGAGGCCCATAATACATGCCTCATACTCCGCCATGTTGTTCGTGCAGTAAAACTTCAATCTCTCCGTGAACGGGATATGAGTACCTCGGGGAGTGACAATGATTGCCCCAATTCCATTTCCATAAGAGTTCACAGCTCCGTCAAATATTAAACCCCAACGGGATTCGGGATCAGGTCCTTCTTCAGGTAACGGCTCTTCACAATCTTTAGCTTTCAAGTACATAACATCTTCATATGGGAAATCAAACTTGATGGATTGATAATCGTCAATTGGTTGGTGAGCCAAATGATCGGCTAATATACTCCCTTTGATTGCTTTCTGAGTGTGATACTCAATGTCATATTCGGATAACAACATCTGCCAACGGGCTATTCTTCCAGATAAGGCGGGCTTCTCAAAGATATACTTAATCGGATCCATTTTGGAGATCAACCAAGTGGTGTGGTTAATCATATATTGGCGCAGACGGCGAGCAGCCCAAGCTAAAGCACAACAGGTTTTCTCAAGCAATGAGTATCGAGACTCACAGTCTGTGAATTTCTTACTCAGATAATATACAGCATGTTCCTTTCTTCCAGTCTCATCTTGTTGACCGAGCACACATCCCATAGAGTCTTCCAATATAGTCAGGTACATAATCAAAGGTCTTCCTTCCACCGGAGGAATCAAAATGGGAGGTTCAAGCAAATATTCTTTGATGCTATCAAAAGCTCTCTGATAATCTTCTGTCCACACACATCCTTGGTTCTTTCGAAGAAGCTTGAAAATCGGCCCACAGGTAGCAGTCATATGAGATATAAATCTAGAGATATAGTTCAGTCTCCCAAGGAATCCTCTTACTTTTTTTTTCGTCTTGGGTGCGGGCATTTCCCGAATAGCTTTGACCTTATTAGGATCTACCTCAATACCTTTCTGACTGATAATGAACCCCAGAAGTCTTCCAGAACGAACACCAAAAGTGCACTTGTTGGGATTCAGACGGAGTTTATACTTTCTCAAGCACTGGAATAACTTCAACAAATGCTCCAAGTGGTCCTCCTCAGTCTGTGATTTGGCAATCATGTCATCCACATACACTTCGATCTCCTTATGCATCATGTCATGGAACAAAGCAGTCATGGCCCTTTGGTATGTTGCGCCAGCATTCCTCAGACCAAACGGCATAACTCGATAACAAAATGTTCCCCAAGGTGTAATGAAAGCGGTCTTCTCCATATCTTCTGGTGCCATCTTGATGTGATTGTAACCAGAGAAGCCATCCATGAAAGAAAAGACTTTGAACTTGGCGGTACTGTCGACCAATACGTCAATGTGAGGTAATGGGAAGTCATCCTTCGGACTAGCTCTATTCAGATCTCGATAGTCTACACACATCCGAACCTTGCCATCTTTCTTAGCAACAGGCACTATGTTGGCTAACCACTGAGGATAGACCGATGTAACAAGGAAACCTGCATTAATCTGCTTCTGAACTTCCTCTTTGATCTTGTCAGCCATATCGGGACGAGTCCTTCTCAGCTTCTGCTTAATCGGCGGACATTCAGGTCTCAACGGTAAACGATGCTCCACAATATCGTTGTCCAAACCCGGCATATCTTGGTAGGACCAAGCAAACACATCAACATACTCTTTGAGAAGCTCCAACATTTTCTCTTTAACTTCTGGGATAAGCAATGCTCCGACTTTGACTTCCTTTCTATCTTCTTCATCACCCAAATTGACCAACTCTAAAGGTTCTTCAAACGGTTGGATAATCTTTTCATCATGCTCAAGCAAACGGGAAATTTCAACAGGAATCTCTTCATCATCCTCTTCTTCGGCTCTGAACACAGGGAATTCAAAGTTGGGAGAGGGCATAAGATCATTGTTTTCAATGGTTAAGTCATGGATTAATCTGCACATATGATTATGCTTTATTTTAGAAATCGATTTGTGCAAATAAAACAAAAAATTATTATATTTCCTATTACTACCAATTAATTTTCATTATCATTTCCCAGAAAAAGTGAAAAAATAAAACAGTAGTGGACAAAATAACATTTTTATTCATTGAAGGGAAATACTTGAAACAAAGGGCCCAGACATTTCTCTTTTGCCTTGGGCAGAGCAAAAGGAATTATTTTTCATAGCCCGACACAAAATACTTTTCGCCTTGGGCAGAGAGAATTTTTTCAAAGAAAAACAAAACAAAACATTACTCAGAAATGTGCATAACAATAGGAACATCAACAGCTATCCAGTTCTGGCAAGCCAATCCAGGCGTCACAAAATCGGGCAAATCTTCCTCGGAATCGTCTTCTATGATAGCATCAACATCAGGATGTATAAACCCTGCACTTCGGAAAACCTCTTGAATCGGACGAACAACCACCTCCTGCTTGACTCTCGCAGACACGGGACGAAAACCAAGACCTTCCCGAGACTTGTTCTCGAGCAAAGTCAACACCTGGCCCCATCCTTCGGCCGAACCACTTTCCACCACTCGTCGCGCATCCTCAAAAGAAGAAATGGATGCCCCTTGCTTCTTCACTTCATTCTTGGCAACATATAGACCTTGGAATTGGGTTCCAACATCCTCATCAGCATCAATAAAAGAGAAGGATGATAAATCGCTTACCACCATAGCCTTCTCTCCACCGATCATTACTAGCTTCCCATGCCTCACAAACTTCAGTCTCTGATGGAGCGTGGAAGTGACTTCCCCTGCATCATGGATCCATGGACGACCCAATAAGCAACTGTAGGAAGCACGAATATCCATCACTTGGAAAGTGATTTGAAAAGTATAAGGACGGATTACTATAGGAAGATCCACTTCACCAATGACAGTCTTCCTAGAACCATCGAACGCTTTGACAATTACTCCACTAGGTCTCATAGGAGCACCTGGATATGAGAGCCGAGATAAAGAAGTTTTGGGCATCACATTCAACGACGAACCTGTATCCATCAACACACTTGATAAGGTATCATTTCCACAACTTATTGAGATATGCAAATCCATATTATGGTTTCTCCCCTCTTCCGGAAGCTCTTCATCACTGAAACCAAGATTGTTACACGAAGTAATATTTCCCACAATTCCATCAAATTGGTCAACCGTCACATCATGATCCACGAACGTCTGGTCCAAGACCTTCATCAAAGCTTCTCTATGGGCACCAGAATCTCTCAGTAAAGCAAGCAAAGAAATCTTGGAAGGAGTTTGCAAAAGTTGGTCCACAATCTTGTATTCACTTCTCTTGATAAGCTTCAGAATCTCATCATCCTCAGGGCGAGGGATAGGTTCATTGGATCGGCCTATCTCAACCCTTGGTTCAACATTTCTCACTGGAACTTCTGCCGGTATGGGCCTCCTGACTTGAACTTCTGGTCTCTTCAAAGGTACTGCTGCAAAAACACGTCCACTTCTCGTAACTCTACTCACATCAGCAATGTTAACAAAAGATGGCCTTGTCGGTATAGGGACTTCTACCCCATTCTCAATCATTGTGGCATTATACTTGTACGGTACAGCTTGGTCTGAGTTGTAAGGCACAGGACCAGGCGGATAAATGGTCAAAGGAGCAACAGGTGCAGTCTGACTGTCGTAAACGATCTCTACTGATTCAGGCAAATTGAATTGCGGTATGATAACATTCACTTCATCCTCCGGATCTCGGTCATATGTAATAGTGATAACTCTCTGGTCTAACAACCTCTGAATATCCTCCTTCACAATAGGACAATCAACCTCTCTTGAACAAAATTCACAAACATCATGATCATGCTGGTGCTTAACAAAGGCAAGTCTTCTCAAACTCTGATGTAACCTGATCAAAGACTCTCTTATGTGTTCAACTTGAAAAACTCGAAACTTTCCCGGACAACCTTCCACCATATTCACTGATGCTGCCCCATGTCGAGGCAAAGGATTATCTCTAACATTTGGATTAACATCCTTGAAAGACAAGATACCATTCTTAATCAATCTCTGCACGTCCGCCTTCAGAGCAAAGCAATTCTCAAGGTTGTGCCCCGGCGACCCTTGATGATATTCACAAAACTGATCCGCCTTGTACCACGGAGAAGTACTATTTGGTGCGACAGGAGGAGGCTTTGTCGTTATGAGATTCTTTCTGATAAGAGCAGGGAACAATTCAGTATAAGTCATAGGAATGGCATCGAACTGCGGTTTTTTGGGTGAACGGTTCTGATTGTTGAATGGATAAGCCTGTTGTCTAGGCTGCTGCTGAAAAGGCCGTTGCTGAAATGGCATCGACAGTTGTCATTACCGGTTGCGGAAAAGGTGTTACAGACGGGATTACTGGCGGCATGGCAGTTGTCTCTGGTTGAGGAAGAGACAAAGCAGGTTGAAACAAAGGTTGTACGGCAGGCTGATACCCCTCTGGCACAAAGTTGTAAGGCATTCCCCACGGAAAACCTTTCGGCATTTAATGTTGAAGCGGAGAGTTGATTTGAGTCACAGATGTTGGAACGGTGACAATCTCGGAAACCACTAGAGTTGAAGTCTGAATCTCAGCAACTGTAGTCGATGGCTGATTCTGAACAGCCACCAAACTTTCCACTAACGCAGTTAACTTTTCCATCTCGATACGAAGGGTAGCAACTTCCCCACGAAGCTCATGATTTTCCTGTTCCAGATCTTCCATTTTCCTCTGACGATTGGCTCGAGTGTCATGTCGGTGAGACAGCTTGACAACCTTTTATAGTGGAAAAAGAAACAAGGATAAGACTCTAGAAAACATGTGAAGTGGAATGTCGGATGATGCATGATGTGCGGTGCAAATGATGATTCATTTTAATAGTTTTTCAAGGAACTTCGATAATTTTGCACACATCAATGGTAAAGGAATTTGGAATAACAAAAACTCAATCCATTAATCAAAAACAGTAAATTACAACCTACAACTTTGGAATAACAAAACAATAAATTACAACTTTGGGATAACAACCCAATAATAAAAGCAGTAAATTACAACTTTGAACATGAAGTCCATAATAAAGCAATAAATTACAACTTTGGAGCATGAAGCCCTTAATAAAACAGTAAATTACAACTTTGGGACATGAAGTCCATAATAAAGCAATAAATTACAACTTCGGAACAAGAATCCCTTTTACAAAGTTTTACAAAATGACATTAATAAAATAAAACTAAAAGCTAAAGATCACTCAGAATCACCAGATGAAGGACCAAACACCAACTGTAACCGGAGCTTCCTGATCTTCTCTTCATAAAAGTCTTCCATCTCTTTCTTCTCAGATACCAGTCGATCAATGATTTCCTTCTTTGGGTTAGGAACGAGAGCCACGCTTACCGAACCTTCCTTCTTTCTCTTCCTTTCACTAGCATACTTCTTCAGTAAAGCATCCTTTTGACGAAGTTTCTCATCATGATCAATAAACCATCCGTCATGAATAAAGAGTAAATCCTCCTTTTCCTTTAGCTGTCGAGTTAGGACTCGATTCTCATATTCATACATATTATACTTTTCTTTCCAAGCATCTCTCTCGGATAGGGATAACAACAGATGATGATGCGACGGTAGGGAATAAAGGTTTCTCAAGTTTATAGGGCATCTTGAGAGCACAAGCCCTAGCACGGACCCACTGTAGGTAAGGCTCCAAAGAAACGGCACCTCTATGTCCTAACATATCTCTCCCTTTCCTATGGATGTGGCGCCAAGCTCCTTCGATCTCCCTCTTAGCTGCCTGATGGTCTTGTCCTTCCTGTAGAAAGAAACCACTCACATGGATGTTGTTTGGCTTATCTCTCATCGGGTACCCAAACTGACGACGCGCGAGAACAGGGTTATAGTTAATTCCACCTCTTGTACCAAGAAGAGGCACGTTAGGAAAAGCACCACAGCTATCGATGATCTTCACGTCATAGTAAACTCGATTATACCAATCAATGTCGAAATGAGTGAGAGCCATAATCTTTGGCGCCCAACGTGGCTCCTTCTCGAGATCCTAGAAAACATCAGACCCAGGTAGATGCGAAACATACCACTGATACAACAACGGTGCCCAACAAATAATCATCCCTCCTTGATAAGAGTTTCGAAGATGGATGGAGTAGTAGGTATCTCCTAGCAGCGTAGGGACCGGATTTCCAATCAAGAAAATTCTGATGGCGTTGATATCCATAAACTTATCAACGTTAGGGAACAAGAATAGACCATAGGCGAGTAAAGCAAAGACGTCTTCAAAGGC
Source organism: Vicia faba (assembly GCA_948472305.1). NCBI lineage: Eukaryota > Viridiplantae > Streptophyta > Magnoliopsida > Fabales > Fabaceae > Vicia > Vicia faba. Next base: position 507,493,428 of record OX451735.1, on the reverse strand, counting down.
AATAGTATCTTTCATCTCAGCGAAATGACGAGCTTTCCTCAACAAAAACTGCGCAGACAAACCTCGGATTCCCCCTTTTGTAGTCATGTTCTCCTCTATCTCTGATTTCTTCAAGTGGGTGATGGTCGCTATCTCATGAGATTTGGGTTCCTCTTTTAAGCCAGAAAAAGGAACACGGTCGGTGATCGGCAGACCAAGTATGTAGGAGTACTCTTCTAAGGTGGGCATCAACTGGTAATCCGGAAAGGTGAAACATCGGTACAAGGGATCATAGAATTGAACCAACGTATTAAGAATGCCTTCCTTCATCTTGCGCTTCATGAGAGGTATAATGGACCCATACTTCTTCTGAAAATCCGTCGGGTTCTCGATCTTCGGAATTAAACTCTTCAGTTCTTCAATCTCGGGCTCCTTAAAACTAAAGCTTCGAGTGTTTCTCCTTCCAAATTCCATAATAACCTGAGATGTCTGCAAAAATCATTACGAAGTTCCTTGAAAAACAAGTTTTTTACAAAAATGTTGATGAATGCATGGATGAATGATAATGCAACAGTCACACACAAGTTCACAAACATGGGGTTCAAAGGTCCAACGTTCAGCATGGAGTCGAGGGTAAAGCCCACCCAAAGGTATGTACTATCGGTTCAATCACCTACAAGACAAGGTTCTAAGAGTTCCCAGAGTCTACATTCCTCCTTCGGATATTACCAATGTCTTGATTACTCAATAATTAGCAATATTCTCAAGAGAAACTCATCTGAGCGTAGCATCGCGTGACAACTACTTTCGAATTACTCCGTGATAGTCTCCGCGCTACACCTAAAAAGGCCAAGATGGGTTAGGGTTCTACGGTCCTCAACTTCTCGGGCTCCTAGGTCGAAAATAATAATGTCTTCCCGATTACTCGGTAAACAAATATTAAGTTCAAGAGGGCCTTCCATTGAGTGGGGGATCTCATGCCTCCTTCTTCGGGATTACTCCCTCAAAGTTAACATGACTGTACCGCCCGTCCTATTCCTTAAGTGTTACTTAATCCGTGTATAGGATTCGTCCTTTGCAAAAAACCCAAACACCCCAATTCAAACACATAATCAAACAAATCAAATAATAATAAAACAGATAAGACAAATTAGGCTTAACCCACTTAGGGATGGACCAGCAAGAGGTCAATCTTTCCCCAGCAGAGTCGCCAATTCTGTAGCGATAAAAAATGTAGCGGGGTAAATTGGAGATCGAATTATTGATTAATTCGTCTCACAAAAGCAAGAGTCGCCACCGCGCTTTATTGTTTCCAAGGGAAAAGGGGAAAGAGCGAAATAAAACCCTAAATATGCAATGTAAATAATACTTTTAAAAGTAATAAAAATACAAGGCGTTTTTTGAAAAGAGATCTATGGTTCGGGGGTTGGTTATACAGTGGGAAGGTATTAGCACCCAATGTATCTATAGTACTCTATAGGAACCTTTTGAAATATCTGTTTATTAAAATTGTTCGTTTGATTAAAAAATAAATTGTTTTGGCCGAAAAAGGGGTACAGATGGGTTTTTGAAGATACGACGACCTAATGTCGAAGTTTTGGCTTGAAAGGTATAAGTTTGAAAAGATTGAACATTTGAGGAAAAATCGTCTTAAGTTTTAATGAAATGCAAATGCTCGCGCGATTGGACTTGAGGACATGAGGTCAACAAATTTAATCGTTTTTCCCTTGGATTTATATGAAACAGAATAAACAAGTGCGATGAAATAATTGACAGAAAATTATGCAGATAATGACATATAACAATTAAATAAAAGGCTAAATGGTGTGAACATATATTTTGTATTTTTGTTTAATATTAATAACACAAGAGAATTAATTAAAGAAAAGATAAAATGTTTTAATCTTAAATTCTATATTTTTTTATATTTTGTATTGGTAATAACTAAAGCGAGTGAATTAATTAAAAGAAATAAAATGTTTTTTTTAAGTTTATTATTATATGTTTTTAATAGTTTTTATTAAAGCATTATTTTATTAGAATTATTAAATAATCAAACTAAATGAATACTTAAAAGTTATTAACTTAAACCTAATTAAAAAAGGGAATATTTAAAATTACCAAATAAACCTAAAATTAAACTTAATAAACAAAAGGTAAAATGATTAAAATGTTTTATTTAAATTTATTTGACTAAGTTCTATTAATTAACTAAATTAATAATGATCTAAAAAACTAAAGGGAAGTAAATAGAAAAGGGTATCAAAATAAAAAAAAAAGGGTGGGTAATAGATAGTTTATGGGCCAAAAAAGGTCTTAAGGGGGACTAATCAGAGGTAACAAAAAAAGGGGGGGGGGGGGTGTCTTGTTAGATTCGCATGGGCCTTAGGCAGAACAGGTTGGTCCAAACAATTTCATTAGGGGTTAAACATTGTTTTGGTTTAATTGAATTAGGGTTAAACGAATTGGTTTACAGCGTCGTTCTCTCTTGTTCACGCGTTCGTCTTCTTCGTTCCATCTTCTTCTCCGATCGTCCTCGTCGCCTTTGCTTCGCTTCCGAGCTCTTTGCCACGGCCACCAGCTTCTCCACTTTCTTCTTCCCTCCAATGGACGCTAGGGGGCGAGGATTTACGGTATAGTCGTTTTCTATTTCGATTAGGGTTTTGTTACAATGCATGTTTGTGATTTGATTCTGTTTTGATTCTTACTTCATTTTTTTCTCACATGATTATTGAGGTATTATGAAAGAAAACAAAAGGGTGAAAATGCTACCTGGAGAAGGAGGAGGGAGGTAGGGGCGAGCTTGGAGGCCGGGGCGAGGAAAGTTGACGCCGTGAGCTTGCTTCGGACCACCGGTATTTCGTTCTTATTATCTCTGATTTGTGGCTTGATGATGACCTCTGCGTGATATTTTCTTCTTCTTCTGTTGCCTCTTTGTATGCTTCTGTTGACTTTGAAAACTTTTCCTATCTCAGTTGCCTTGAATTTGTCCTATGATGAATGTTCTGATGCTTGATAGTTGCCTTGTTACTACTGTTGAAATAATTTTTGTCTAGCTTCTTTTCTTCTTCTTGCCTTTACTACTGTATGCTTCAATGTTTTTTGGTTGGCCAATGATGATACAATCTGAGGTTGGATGGTATTTGGACGGTAGGTTCTTTATGGTTTAGGCCATGCTTTTGGTTTTACTGGTTTAGCAGGTTTTATGGTCTTTAGGCCATATGGTATGATGGTTTTGAAAATGGTTATGGTAGCAGGTTTGGTGGTATTATGCAGGTTAATGGTTTAGGCCATATTTGTGATGGTTTTGAAAATGGTTATGGTAGCAGGTTTGGTGGTATTATGCAGGTTAATGGTTTAGGCCATATTTGTGATGGTGTTGAAAATGGTTATGGTGTTTGTTTGACAGTAGGTGGAAGGTTTTTGGTAATGGTTATGCAGGTTAATGGTTTTGGGCCATGATTGACAGTAGGTGGAAGGTTTTGGTAATGTCTATGGTTTAATCGTTTAGGCCATATGTTTAACTGGTTTTAATGAAGTAGGCTATGGTTTAACTGGTTTTTATGCAGGTTGTATCTTTTGTTTATGTTGTAGTTTTTGAGTTTTTTTGAACGCTTTAGGCAGGTTGAACTCTCTTATGTTTTTGAAAGGGGTTTGTGTTGTTATAACAGCTTGCTTGGCCTTTGGTATCAGGTTTGAATATTTAATATATTCTTGGCCTCTGCACATATGCTGCTCCAACAGTTTGTTGGTATTCTTATTTCATGCTTTCTTTTTTCTTATGAGATGCTGCTGTTCTGTTTCTATCCTCTTCCTGCCTAAACCAAAACCTGCAAAACCATACTTCTATCTCTCTTCTCTCTCCTCAATGCAAATTTGACATAAAAATGATATGTTATGCATTTGTTCTGAAAAAGCACTACTGCTGGAAAATGATGTAAATGGAAAGATTTCATGCTTGCATATTTGATTTAAAAACTGCATGCTTCTTTGACTTGCAATGTAACAGTAGGAAGCCTAAGTATTTTGGCTTCTTCCTATATTGTTGCATGTTTACGTTGGCTTTTGTTTGCATATGTAATATGATTATGCATATGCTGTTTGAAATATGCAGTGGACTTTTGAAAATGCAATTGATTTTTTAATTATGCAGTTTATGAAAACAAAATGAATTTGTGCATCTTTTAACTTGTGCAGTTTATTTTTGAAAATAAAATTCATCCCTTTTTGTGAACCGGGAGAAATCCCGCGATTTGCAAAAAGGGTAAAAAACTGATTTCAGCCGTTTGCTTTTAATGATGAACACTAAAAATAATTTTCTGCTTTTAATTAATTATTTATTTCTAACTTTTTCTTTTAATTGTTTTGCAGGTAAAATTAAATGAGCAGACAAAGAAGCATTGGATAGAAGATGAAGATTTAGAATTTAGGAAAAATTAGAATAGTTTTATTTTACTTTAAGCATTTTATATAATTGTTATTGTAAATATTTTTGTAAATAATACAATATTTAAATAAAAATTGTAATAATTAGAATAAAGTAAATAAAATTCCAATATTTTACCAATTAATTCTTTCTTCTTTCCAATTATTTATTTATCGTTTATAATTCTTTAAATTATATAGTAACTGAAGATCAATTTCAATTACTTAAATTCAGAATAATAAACAAATAAATAAACATCATTGATCAATTAATAACTTCAATTATTTACTTCATTATTTTCAATTCTTCTAAATTATAATAACTGAAAATAAAATTTCAACTATTTAAACTTAGAACAGTAAATAATTAAATAAACATTGCTTGATCAATTAATAAACCTCTTTTCAAATATTTATTTCATTATTCATAAATCTTTAAATTATATAATAACTGAAAACAAATTTCAATTATTTAAATTTAGGATAATAAATATTTAATAAACATTGTTTGATCAATTAATAAACCTTTTTCAAATATTTATTTTATTATTTATAAATCTTTAAATTATTTAATAATTGAAAATAAATTCCAATTATTTAAATTTAAGATAATAAATAATTAATAAACATTGCTTTAGCATTGATCGATTAATAAATTTAACGTTAAAAAATAAACAGCTCTCGACTCGAAAAAGTTATTAATTTTAAAAAATCAATAGATCAAAACGCTTGCAATGTAATGATGCAGATGGCGAGATGGTATCTTAGGTCAAAATTTGGGGTACAACACATGGGGCTAAAAAGGAGTAGAGATTTGGCAAAAGGTGAAGTTGACCTACGAGTTGGCAATGGAGCAAAGTTGCCACTTTAGCCGTAAGAACTTATGTTTTGACTTTACCTAGTGGTTTAATAATTCAGTTAGAGAATTGTTATTATGTACCTGCAATTAGCAGGAATATTATTTCCATTTCTTGTTTGGATAAGTTTTGTTTTTCATTCATAATAAAGAACAATTGTTGCTCCATTTACTTGAATGATATATTCTATGCTTCTGCACAAATGAACAATGGAATGTATGTCCTTGATCTTGAAATGTCAATTTATAACATTAATACTAAAAGGATTAAACCTAATGAGATGAATCCAAGTTACCTTTGGCATTGTCGCTTAGGAAACATAAATGAGAAACGCATTTCCAAACTCCATAAAGATGGACTCTTGGACTCTTTTGATTATGAATCATATGAAACATGCAGGTCTTGTTTAATTGGAAAGATGACAAAGTCCCCATTCACATGAAAAGTTGAAAGGGCTAATGATCTTTTGGCCCTCATACATACTGATGTATGTGGACCACTGAACATACCATCCAGAGGAGGTTTTCAATACTTCATCATATTTACTGATGATTTCAGTAGATATGGTTATGTGTATTTAATGAAACATAAATCTGAAACCTTTGAAAAGTTCAAGGAATTTATGAATGAAGTACAAAACCAACTAGGTAAGAATATTAAAGTTCTTCGATCAGATCGAGGCGGTGAATATTTAAGCCTAGAGTTTGATGACCATCTAAAGGAATGTGGTATTCTATCCTAACTCACTCCTCCAGGAACACCATAATGGAATGGTGTATCTGAGAGAAGAAATCGAACCTTGTTAGACATGGTCCGATCTATGATGAGTCACGCCGATCTTCTGAATTTCTATTGGGGACATGCACTATTGACAGAAGCTTACACACTTAAACATGTTCCATCCAAAAAGGTTGGGAAGACACCATATGAGATATGGAGTGGTAAGAAACCACATATGTCTTACATGAAGATTTGGGGTTACGAAGTTTATGTGAAATGACAAATCTCAACTAAGCTTGAGCCAAATATCACAAATTATTATTTGTGGAGTATCCTAAAGAAACAAGTATTACTTCTACAATCCTTCTGAGGGCAAAGTATTTATTGCTCGAACAAGAGTTTTCTTGGAAAAATACTTTATTTCCAAAGGAATCAGTGGGAAGAAGGTAGATCTTGAAGAAATTAAAGAATCACAAAGCATTGATACACCTATGGATGAATTAGAGCAGGAAACACAAGTAGTTGTGGAAGAACAACCTGCTCAAGTAGAACAAGACTAGCATGGGTCAAACAGGATACGTCACCAACCTGATATATATGGATATCTCATAGGTGATTAAGGTGAAGTATTGCTCATGGGTCAAGATGAGCTTGTGACCTACCAAGATGCCTTAATTGGTCCTGAGTCTGAGAAGTGGCTAGAAGCCATGAAATTTTAAATGGATTCCATGTACACAAACCAGGTTTGGACCTTGGTAGAACCTCCTAAAGGATTTAACCTTATAGGATGCAAGTGGGTCTTTAAAAAGAAGACTGAAATGGATGGTAAGGTACATACCTATAGCACAATACTGGTTGAAAAAGGATATAAATAAATTCATGGGGTTGACTATGATGAAACCTTTTCACTAGTTGCAATGCTTAAATCTGTTCGAATTTTACTTGTTTTGCTACAAATCATGATTATGAAATATGGCAGATGGGTGTAAAAACTGCTTTCCTTAATGGGAATCTTCTTGAGGATGTGTACATGACACAACCTGAAGGATTTGACATACCAAATGAAGCCAAAAAGATATGCAAGTTACAACGATCAATCTATGGATTGAAGCAAGCTTCCAGAATCTGGAATCTTCGTTTTAATGAAACAGTAAAACAATATGGATTGATCAGGAATGAAGACGAGCCTTGTGTCTACAAGAAGGTTAGTGGGAGCATGATTGTTTTCTTAATATTATATGTAGATGACATATTACTCATTGGAAACAATGTCCTAACCTTGCAACAAGTAAAGACTTGGTTGGGAAAATTCTTTTCTATGAAGGACCTAGGTGAAGCATCCTATATATTAGAAATCAGGATCTATAGATATAGATCCCAAAAACTGCTTGGCCTAAGTCAGAGTACATACATAGACAAAGTGTTGAGATGCTTTAATATGCATGATTCCAAGAAAGGATTCATACCTATGCAACAAGGCTTGTGTTTATCAAAAACGCAATCCCCTTCAACCAAGGAAGAAAGGGATCACATGACTAAGATTCCATATGCATCTGAAATAGGATCTATCATGTAGGCCATGTTATGTATTCGACCAGATATCTCGTATGCTTTAAGTGCAACGAATAGGTACCAATCTGATCCTAGTGATGCTCATTGGGTAGTTGTCAAGAATATCCTTAAGTACTTGAGAAGGACCAAGAATTCATTATTGATATATGGAGGACAAGAAGAGCTTGATGTAATAGGATACATTGATGCTAGCTTCCAGACAGATAAGGATCACTTTAGATCACAATCTGGTTATGTGTTCTTCTTAAATGGTGGCGCTATGAGTTGGAAAAGTTTAAAGCAAGATACAATTGTTGATTCTACAACCGAGGCCGAGTATATTGCTACTTCAAATGCATCAAAGGAAGCTGTTTGGATCAAGAAGTTCATTAGTGAACTTGACATGGTCCCGAGCATTGTGGATCCCATTAATCTCTATTGTGATAACAATGGTGCTATCGCACAAGCTAAGGAGCCTAGATCTCACCAACGATACAAACACATACTTAGTCGTTATCACCTCATTCGAGAGATAATTGATCGAGGAGATGTGAAGATATGTAGAGTATCTACACTTGACAATGTTGATGACCCACTAACAAAGCCTCTTGCGCAGCAGAAGCATGATGGCCATACTAAATCTATGGGTATTATGGGTATGTTTGATTGGCTCTAGTGCTAGTGGGAGATTATGGGTGTAAGCCCTAGAGGCCAATACTTTGGGTACTTGTATCGAATCATTTATTAATAATAAAATGCATTTCTTTATTATGTTTGCTTTTCCAAAATAATAGAATCCCTAGAATAGTTTGTTTGTTTAATGAAATATTAAGTGTGACTTAATCATGAGATCCCATTAAACATAAGAACGCTATGCTTAAAATATCCATAGTCGAGCTTTATTACAAAGTGGGATAACATTAAAGCATTGAGATTATTATGAAGATAGACTGATGATCACACCTCATGGATCATGGATAAAGAGTTATCAAGTCTTGACATAGGTATGAATATTAGGAGTAATATTTATACTGGATTGACCTGCTATAAGAATACTACATAGAATTTTATGCAAGGTGTCATAAGTTATTCTCATGGTGATAATGGTGTATACTATCCTTCGACCTGAAACCATTATGGACCTTAGATGTGGAATTAAGTACTTTATTGCTGATCAAACATTATCAGTAACTTGATGACCATAAAGACAGTTAAAGGGTACTTCACAAATCATGTTGAGAGACATGAGTGACATAGATGGAATTTGTCCATCCTGCATAATAGGATAAATGTTTAAGGGCCCAATATTGAACTGGAAAAGGGTGACACGATTTATGCCTTGTGTTCAATATAGACTTAAGGGAAAAAGGGTAATTATACACACAAATATTATCATAGAAAGGTTTTTTCGAATCACATGACATTTTAATGACTCGGGTATCACTGATGTGTTGCTAGATACTGCTCACTGTTTATTATATTAAGTGTGTAATTTAATATAATTGTCAACGTCACGAAAACCTACAGGGTCCCACACATAAGAACAGGTTGATGAGAGATAGAGTAAATAAGGAACATTGTAAGGTGCGATGGACTTAACTGAAATATGGAATGTGGTAAGGTACCATGCACTTAAGTCATATGCAGTATATCATAAGGTATGATACTCGTATGTTTAATTGGGCTTTTAGCTTGCTGCCTTAATTAGGCTTTTAGCTTGCAACCCATATAAGTGATTCTATAAATAGAACCCTTATGTTAAAGCATTTGACTTGATGAAAATTTGGTCTTGATTCCTAGTCGTATATGTTGTCTCATTCTCTCACTGAAAGTTTCCGTTCATAAGCAGCTAGCACTGTGTCCGGAAGTGATCTGTTTGTGTGGACTGAGTAGAGAAGTTGTTATTCATCAACGTTCGTAATCACAACATCAAAGGTCTGAATCATCACAAGAGGTAATGATTTTTATCACTAACCATGCACATTCGTAAGGATCACTAAAAGAAAATTTTAATTTTCCGTTGCATTTTGGATCACAATTTTCCTTCATAAACAACAATAGGAAAGATTAATATCCATGATGAAAAAAGTTACTTCGAACACCTGAGGACCTATCTTTATTGGCAAGTCGACCTCTCCGAACAGTGTCGTCTTTGACCCCTCAAAAGCCTTAACAATTAAATCACATGGCCTTAACAAAAGCCCATCGTAATCAAGTTTCAGGAGAGCAGTCTTGAGTAATACGTTGAGAGACGAACTCATATCAACCATAACATGGGATAAGGTAGTTTTTTCAATTTCCATAGAAATGTGTAGTGCTTTGTTGTGCTTCCTCCCCTCGGGAGGCAAATCAAAGTCCGTAAAACCCAACCCATTACTCGCAGAAATACTATTCACAATTCCCTCAAATTGATTCACAAATATTTCTTGAGGAACAAAAGAAGTCCCCAACAACTTATTTAGTACATTTCTATGAGACTACAAATCCCTGAGTAAAGCAAGGATGGATATCTTTGAGGGTGTCTGACTCAATTGGTCAATGATCTTGTAGTCACTTTTCTTGATGTACTTCATTAACTCAGCTACATCCTTAGCCATTTCATCATCTAAAGTAGGAATAAGGGGATTTTGCCGCGGTTTATCATTATTAACCATAATCTTCTTGCCCCTGGTTTTTGTTGTAACACTTGTGCTACTTTAAAGTTGTTCTGGTAGAGAGAAAATTTGGCCGCTGCGGGTAATTCTGCTTTCACCGATTATGTGATGAACTTCAGACCCATCTTTTTCAGATTCACCCTTTTCAGTCCTCTGAGTAACAAGCTTTTTCCCTTGTTGATAACATTCACCACCATAATACCAAGAAATTTCTTTGTTGTTGTCATATGGTATTGGTCTGGGCACGACAATGGTTATAGATGGCTTTTTGGTAGGAACCGAAATTGTGACAGGTACTTGAGTGGTTTTTTCCTTGACATGAATAGTGATTACATATTTCTCATCCTTACTCCCTTTAGTCTCAACAACTACACGATCAAATTGCAGAACTTCGTGGGTAATCAAATCCTAGACTGCATCCTTTAACAATGAACAACCCTCTGGTAGGTCCAAACAACCATCACAATCCATACCACAACATAAGAATACACCTTTACTTGACAACTTCTCCTTCACAAATAAATTGATTGACGTCCATAATCAAATTCAAATTTCCATCTTCCAGAATGGCACTGACAATGGCACCGCCATAAGTTGGTAGAGGTTGATTCGTGATGTTGGGCACTAGTCCAAAATTGATGGTCTGAGAGTCTAATAGATCTTGGACCTTGTGTTTTAAAGCATAACGATTCTCAATAGTATGTCCCTGCCCGCCGGAGTGAAAATTACATCGGGCATTAACATCAAAATGAGCTGGTAATTTCTCGGGGTCGATCTTCCATGTACGCAACTCAATTAAATTCAACTCAAGCAATTGAGGCAACAAATCAACATACGTCATTGGAAGCACATCAAACTTTCTATGAGGCAATCTTGGTTTTTGTTGACTATTCTCTCTAGGTGCACATGTCTGTCGCTGAGGTGCAGAAACTGGAATTGTTACAACAACAATCTGATTATCTGAACCCTGACACATGCCTTTCCCTTTTCGAGAATAGACCAAACTAGATTCCCCCTCCTTTTTCTTTTGGTGACTACCAAAAGACTTCTTAAGGTTACCAGCATTATTTCCAGCAACGACATCTTGTATTTTCCCCAACTTAATCCCGATTTCAGTTTGCTCTCCATGTGTTACCATCTCAGCAAAAGTACTTGATGTACTGCAAGATATGTAGTACTGGCCTTGTAACGTACTACTAAACCTTTCCACCATCTCCCACTCTAACATGGGCGGTTTAACCTTTGTAGCCATCTCTCGTCACCTCTGGGCATACTCCTTAAAAGACTCATCTCGCTTTTGGGAAATTTTTTGCAATTGGGTTCTTGTGGGAGCCATGTCAGTGTTATACTGATAGTTCATAACAAAAGCCTCAACTAATTCTCTCCATGTACGGATGTGACTGCTTTCCAACTGCATGTACCACTCGAGTGGGCCACCTATTAAGCTGTCTTGAAAGAAGTGCATCAATAGTTTCTCATAATCGAGATATGCAGACATCTTCCGGTAAAAAGACTTAACATGGGTCTTTGGATAGGAAGTGCCTTTTTATTTCATGAAATCAAGTACTTTGAACTTTGGGGGAATCTTCACCCAAGGCACTAAGCCCAGATCAGACATGTTAAATCCTACCATACCTTAACTTTAAAATTTGCGCATGCGCTCTTCAAGCCTATGCAATTTCTTGTTATATTTTGTTGGTTCATCAACATCGGACATCCAGTCTTCCCAATTATCCTCTTCTACAGGCCTAGCAGGAATATGAACATGCCTTAGCGATACAATAGTTTGTTCAATACCCTGACGAATATGAGTAAGTGGAGGAGGATTTCCTATAAATTGAACCACATGGATACCTTGATTATTTGCCGGACCGCCTAGATTTGCAGGTTGATTATTCTGGCCATTCAGACCGGTGTTCAATTCCAGATTCCCATTTTGAGCACCTCCTGGATTCCCCATCACATTCTGAGTACCCAAAGTATTCTTAGGATTGTTGATGATGACCCCTAGTAGATTTGTATTCACAGTTTCACCACCATTATTCAATGCTTCAACAGGCCTCATAGTCATGGCCCTCATTTCTTCTTGCTGACGAGCCATATTTTGAATGATCTCCATCAACTAGTTAACATGAGTATCCATTCTGGTACCCATGGCAACAACATCTTCCTGAACTTGTTCCATTTGCTTTCTAAAAGTACTTATTATGTCGTGGCGGTGTGTGTTTGTAGTAACAATTCTGAAAAGGAAACAGAAGATGAGAAACCTGCAGGTACCACCTGTCATGATATGATATGCATGAATGAATGGTTATGCATGAAATGTTTTATCATTTCCAGGGTATTCAATAGTTTTGTCAGCCCCTAATAATATTAAACAAACACGATAAAAGAGATAATTAGCAATCGACAAAAGATATAATCAACGACAAATGGCCTTCATCCACATGATCAAAGGTGAATTCATACAAGAAAGATCTGAAATACATAATGAAATATAAAGGATCCCATCCAACAAGACTGGTGATGATTAAGTGATAACAAAGAAGAAAGAAAAGCGACAATCTATGTGGTGGGTCTCTGATCTCTGTGTAGTACAATGATCCTCTTTGTCGAAAGTACTCTTTGCTCCACTGCTTGGTTTCTGCAAATAACTTCCTTGTATTTTCGTGATCTCGTCCATGTGCGAAGCTATAGATCACCACATCTTTCTGAAATAGTTGTCCCTCCAGATACACACATTGCTCTAAGAAGCGATCACACTCCTTGCATTCCGGCAAAGGTATGGGTACAGGTGCATCTTCCATTCACTACGCCAAAAAAGACCTACGAAAGCGCTTTTTTGGCCTTTAAAAGCGCTTAAAAGCGCTTTCTAAGGTGGCGCTGCTAAAGGTTTTAGAAGCGCTTTTTGTTTAATGAAAAGCGCTCTCATAGGTCTACTTATGACAGCACTTTTTCTAAAAAGCGCTCTCTTAAGTACCCTTATGGCAGCGCTTTTTCTTTAAAGCTCTCTCTTTAGTACCCTTATGGCAGCGCTTTTTCTAAAAAGCGCTCTCTTAAGTAGGCTTTTGGCAGCGCTTTTTCTAAAAAGCGCTCTCTTAAGTAGGCTTTTGGCAGCGCTTTTTTATGAAAAAGCGCTTTCATTGGTGGCGCTTTTTTTTGGAAAAAAGCTTTCATAGGTTGTCTTTTAGCAGCGCTTTTTCTTGGAAAAGCGCTGTCATAGGTCTACCTATGAAAGCGCTTTATGTGAAAAAAGCGCTGTCATAGGTCTACCTATGAAAGCGCTTTTTTCCAAAAAGCGCTTTCATAGGATGTTTTTTTTAGAGGTATTATTTATATCATTCATATACCTGCATTGTTTGCCATAACCTGCAATTCATAAATAGCGGTAATGCATTGTAATTCCGATACCCCGTTCTCGTACTCTTTCGACAATCGATTGGAATACATCCATGTCTTATCCATGGTTTATGGTTTCTGAGTCAAAACCAATACTCAATAGAACAAAACCAATAATCAATACTTTTCACTAAATTCATTTTATTCTATCAACTACTTTAGTACACAAGTATAACACAAGAAACCATAAACAAGAAACTATCATTGCTCAAAATCAATCATAAATTATGTTTGTATCTCAAATTATATATAAACCATTGTTATCTGTATTCTAACTCAAAGTCAGTCTTACAAAATCAACTCTAACAACAACTAAACCAGTCCTTATATTATTCTCTTCTCAATAAAATATTGACACAACTCCTCTTTGGTTTCTTCCAACTGAAGTTTCGTGTAATATGCACATTTGTACTCATCGAAGTACTACATAAGAAAACATAATATGCATGATTTAGTTAAAAGTAAAAAATTATATGGAATATCCGAGAAATAATAAAACAAATTCTAAGTTATAAATTCATACCGTGACTGGAATCTCTATTTGATTCAGTTGAATGATTTCTTTGATAAACCGCATAACGAAGTATCCGCAATCTATACCGTTTTGCTTTTGAGGACACTACATAGAAAAACAAATAAGAATATATAGTTGTATTGTTTTATAAAATAGCGTAAATATTATAAGCAAAATAGTGGAAATTAATATACCTGCACTTTGATCCAATTAATGTTGTTTGATTTAGACCGTCGTACCCGAGCTTCTCTTTGACACCGGAATACTTGTATCGCTCTAACAAAATTAAAAATATATATTTAGAACAATGTCACAAAAATGATTAAATACATAAATACACATAAATATTTAGAATAATGTCACTTACGTATCAATCATTAACTTCATATCCGGATAATTTGTCCAATCACCGTCAACCGAATTCAGATAATAGACCACTTATTTTATAGGATCGATAACAACCAAGAACCAGTGACGTCTATAAATTAAAACAACAGTTTAGAAGAAATTTTTCTACGCAAAAATTACAAATATTAAAATGAATTTAGAATGAAAATCTAACCCTGTAGGAATAGTATTATACGCCCAAAGATATAAGCTTTATGTACTGCCAGTTGCCATGAATCTTTCGACTAAGTGCTCTCTTACTGAATCCGGTTCCCTACCAATTGTCGCTCCGCTGACACGGGAGGAAGACACAAAATGGAATCTGTTTGACAATTGATTCCCGCGCATCAATTTGTCATATAACAGCCTTAAATAGAAACATAATTAATATTAGAGTATATTCATTGAAAATGTTTAAAAAAGATTTCAGCTAATTACATAATATAAAGATGGGGTTACCGAATGTATGCGTGCATAATACAGACGCCCAATTCTTTATGACGGAAAATCTGTTCCACATCCTCATGTCCAATTATTTCTGTGCAAGGAAACCCAAAAATACCTTGATCCATATCAATTTGACGAATACCACCATCCATCAAATTTGTTGTTCCCACTATTGTTTCAAGACACTGCCGGTATCGAGGGAAAAATCTAGTAGGCACCATTTTCTTGGGTGGTACGCCAACGATTTTTTGGCTCACTTGTTGTGACCCATGAAAAGGTACCTAAAAATCATATAAACTCGGTTAAATTATAAAATTATGCAGTTTTTTATTCGGATCATATAATTAACACTTTAAACGTACCTCTTTTGGTGATACGTCAGACTCGTCGTGCCGCAAAATCCCTTTACCCTTAGATGCGGGTGTTGTAGGAGTCTATAATTACGTGGAAATAACTGAGGTCAGAACTGACAGTTGAAGACTTAAAGACTCATAATTGTTTTCAACATACCTGATCATCTATGAAAATGAGGTCGGATGGCCATGCAACAAAAGATCCAATTGCATCTCGCAACAATGTGGTCTCACCAACAATGTCAGGTACCAGCAGCAATGCATCCATATCTAAAGCAATGTCAACGATACTTTCATGTGACCATCCGGAAGCGGTCTATTATGAAGTAAATCTCCCGAACTGTTATGGACTTTTCCCTTTCCAACTAGTCGATAAGTCGGTGACGATAGGTATAGCTGGCAAGATGAAATGCCCTAAACCAATAATAACCGTTAGAAGTGACTAAAAATATTCTATAGTAATAACGGATATATATTGAAAATTACATCGGGAAATTTATGCTGAAAGTTGATACTATCTTTGTCACTAGTTTCTTTCAAGTGTGAACTGCTCTTTTCCGCCATTTATCTCTCTTTATCCTTCTGCAATTCACGAACTTGAGCTTGTAAATCCTGCAATGTTTGCATCACTTCTGTATTGCTAGGATTTCTTCTCCTTGGATGCTTATACAAAGAGGTTAGAGTCACACCATGACCTTTACCCCTCACCCGACCCGGATACTCAGCAATATTTAGTGCTCGACTAAGTACGCTCCTGGTATCGTGAGGATCCTCACCTGGGGATATCGATTGGGACAAGGTCTCCTGTAATTCAATTACATATAAAAAATTATTAGTGGAGATAAAAAATTACTTAAATATTAATAAACATTAATTGATTTAACTAAAGACACAATCTTATACTTACACATTCATCATACACATGTTGAATATCGGGATTAACAGCTTGATCCTTGCCCACACGGGCTTCCTTCCACAACAAATGTGCCGGTAGTGATGTTGCGTCACTTTTCGTCTCTTCTAACTACGCAATGACGGAGGTCTTAAGATCATCAACTATATAACACATTGAGAGAATTAATAAGATCGTAGAGTTTATATTTACTTAGAATTTTTTCCTCTAAGCGAGCATATCCCAAACGCCCTTTTTTGTATGGATATGCGGGTTTTGACGCTCTCTCGCGATTTATAGCACTCACTTTCTTGAAATTCTCATCTCTTCTTTGGCCTACAAAACCAACCCATTCTTCAGGTGTAATGAAGTTCTCATATTTCTTTGGACGTTCCGGATCCTCTTCAAGAAAATTTCCTTCATCATCTTTAAGATACTTGTTGGTTAAAAATTTTCTCCACCCTTTATGTCTTTTTCCAGCCAAACCCATTATATACTTTTTACGGGTATCTTCAATGTTAAAAGACCTCTACAAAAAAACATACGCATAAAGTGTGTTAGTAAAAGAAATTTAAACACATATTATCGTCAAGATAAAGCAAATAACAAAAACCATATATGTACCGTTATCTCAGTCCAAACTTTCTCCTTAGCCTCATCCAACTCTCCTCTTTTCCATCTAGGAGTGGTGATCGGAATGTGTATACGAATAAGCGTACAAATGTAGCTTGTCAACTTTGCAGCATTAGACCCAATTAATTGGTCATTATCATTCCATTCTACATTATATGTTACTCCTCTGTCTCTATCACGTATGATTCCGCTAATAATAGTTATACCTCGTGTAATATCTTTTTCTGAAGTATTTTCTTGAGTATTTTCAGGAGCATTTTCAGGAGCATTTGCATTATCTTGATTACTAGCCATTTGACCTGTAATAATGAAAAAAAATAAACATGAAATGTCAAATAAAAATGAAATGACAAATATAAAAATGAAATGACAAATAAAAATGAAATTGCAAATTAAAATGAAATGACAAATATAAAAATGAAATGACAAATAAAAATGAAATGGCAAATTAAAATGAAATGACAAATATAAATGAAATAGAAAATAAAAATAAAATGACAAATATAAAAATGAAATGACAAATAAAAATGAAATGGCAAATTAAAATGAAATGACAAATATAAAAATGAAATGGCAAGTTATATATACTATTACCCTTTTCACTAAGGTCTCTTTCTTTTCTTGGTAGGAATGTGTTCTACTCGTCTCTTAACAACGCGGACAGTTGGATTGATCCAAATACCCTCATTATGATCGTTTCTAATACATGATTCATTATCATTTTGATCAGTTATGGTTAAAGATTCAATGTAAACACCAATATCACTTTGATCTCCAATGCTTTCATCAATTACTTTGTTAGATAGTAGCACTATAGACCATTTCGTACTTGTCGGATCATTGATATAGAACACTTGTTTAGCTTGAGAGGCTAGAATGAAAGGCTCATCTTTGTACCCCACCCTATTAAGATTCACTTGCAAAAAACCTGACTTATCCATTCGTATGCCATTATTATTTTCAACCCACTTGCAACCAAATATAGGAATCTGAAACTTCTCGTAATCAAACATCCAAATGCGCTCGATAACCCCAAAATATGACAGGTTTGCAAATTTTGGGTTTAAGTCCTTCACACTTGATATATGCATTGCTTCAGCGATCAAGGTGACACCACTATTTTGCATAGTACTTTTGTCATCATGTTCTTTGGTATAAAATTTGTATCCATTAATTGCATATGCGCTATAAGAAAACACAATTAAACTTGGACCGTATGCTAAACATCTCAATCTTTCTGTTAATGAAGCATGATCTGAACGATACTTTAAATAAATATGTTCCTTAAACCATGGTATGAAACTTCGATTGTGCTCTCGTACAATCCAATTCTCATTTCTATTCGGATTTAAACCTCGAAGAACACCCTTGTGAATTTCAACATACGGCTCAACTTCAAGCTCATTATGCAGAACATACAAATGCACTTGATCCCGTTCGACCATTGATACTGTCACAACTTTATTTCCAATTAGCTTCTTACCTTCTTTTTTTTCAACAATGTGAGATTTGGGGAGTCCAATTGATTGAACATTTGACAGATATTCAGTACAAAACTCAATCGCTTCTTCAACAATATATCGTTCAGCAATACAACCCTCTGGTCGACTTCGGTTTTTCACATACCCTTTTAATATTTTCATATAACGTTCAGTAGGGTACATCCATCTCATATAAGCTGGTCCGCACAGTTGTGTCTCTTTGACAAGATGAATGACAAGATGAACCATTATGTCAAAAAACGAGGGAGGGAAATACATTTCAAGATCACACAAAGTAACAACTATTTCTTTTTGCAATGTTGGTAAGATCTCAGGATCGATCACCTTGCTGCAAATTGACTTGAAGAAAAAACACAGTTTAGTTATTGCGCTTCTTACTTTTTCTGGAAGAATAGAACGTATACCTATCGGTAGAAAATGTTCCATTATAACATGGCAATCATGCGTCTTTAAACTCTTTAACTTGAGGTCTTGCATAGACACAAGTCTTCTAATATCTGATGAGTAGCCTTCTGGAACTTTAACCTCACTTAGGAACTTACACAATATTTTTTCTCCTTTCTGGATAGAGTGTAAACAGAAGGTGGTAGATATGTTCATGTTCCTTTTTTCACGGGTCCCAATTCAGTTCTTATTCCCATCTCTACCATGTCCTCCCTTGCTTTAAGACCATCCTTAGACTTCCCTTTTATATTGAGTAACGTACCAATAACACTGTCAAATACATTTTTTTCAATATGCATAACCTCAAGAAAATGTCTTACGTACAAAGATTTCCAATATGGCAATTCAAAAAAAATTGACCTCTTCTTTCACCCACCTGTAACAACTTTATGTGAAAAAGGCTTGCCAAACTGAATACTCACATCTTTCACCTTTTCAAATAATTGATCACCTGTCAATCCAGGCGGAGCTCCACGTTGTTCGGTATCTCCGTTGAACGCTTTTCTCATCCACGATATTGATGTTTAGAATTTAAGAATCTACGATGACCGAGAAAGACATTCTTCTGACAAAGTTTCAATCGCATCATATCGGTTCCATCTTCACAGTTAGGACACGCTTTTTCACCTTTAATGCTATACCCGGATAGATTTCCGTAGGCTGGAAAATCGTTAATTGTTCCAAACAACATCGCCCTCAAGTTGAAACTTTCTTTCCTATACCCATCATAAACCTCCACACCGTTCTCCCACAAAATCTTCAAATCTTCGATTAAAGGTTCCAAATATACGTCTATGTCATTTCCTGGTTGTTTAGGCCCAGAAATTAACATAGATAACATCATGTACTTACGCTTCATACATAGCCACGGAGGTAGGTTATAAATCATAAGAATTACAGGCCATGTGCTATGCGAGATACGTTGAATACCGTGTGGGTTCATTCCATCAGTAGACAATGCCAAGCGAAGGTTTCTTGCGTCTTTTCCAAATTCAGAATAATCATTATCAATTTTCATCCACTGTGGTGAATCTGCCGGATGTCGAAACTTTCCATCAACAATTCTTTCATCTGCATGCCAAGTTAAATGTCTTGAATCGGTTTCACTACGATACATCCGTCTAAATCTCGGAATTATAGGAAAATACCATAAGACTTTTGCCGGAGACAACTTTTTCTTATATCGAGGGGCACCGCATTTAGGACACTCATTTAACGATGCATACTCGTTTCGAAACAAAACGCAATCTTTTGGACAGGCATGTATCTTGTCATAGCTCATGCCAATAGAGTACAACATCTTTTTGGCCTCATACGTTCGATTGGGGAGAACATTATCCTCTGGTAGCATATCTTTCATAAGGGCTAATAACTCTGTGAAACTTTTATCCGACCATCCATTGCCCGCCTTTAAGTTGTACAACTTTAATACCGCAGACAATCTTGTGAATTTTGTACAACCATTATACAATGGTTTCTCTACATCGCTTACCAACCTCTCGAACATTTTGGGACAATCATTAAGATCTTCTTCAAGCGCTTCTACAATCTCTTCAACTCGATCATAATCGTATGTATATGTGCCATTGTCGTTTGAAGCATAGGTCCTATTATCCCCCGATTCATCATTCCCGTCACTTTTCTCACCATGCATATTCCAACATGTATAACTTCTATCAATTCCATACCGTATTAGATGCGATGCCAACTGAACCGCGTCAACCCGATTCACATAACAGCAACACAAACAAGGACATGTCATTCGACCGGGTTCTTCGGCGTGCGCAACAGCAAACTTAACGAATTCCGATACCCTATTCTCGTACTCTTTCGATAATCGATTGGAATACATCCATGTCTTATCCATGGTTTACGGTTTCTGAGTCAATCTGAGCTAAATGATAAGTTAGAAAACAAAACCAATACTCAAAACTTGAACTTTCTCTTGCACAACCATATAACAAAACCAATACTCAATACTTTTCACTAAATTCATTTTATTCTATCAACTAATCACATTTTATGATAACATCACTAATCACAATTCTTAACTCTCACAATTTTATATAAGCATGCATTCTGTTACCTTAAAAAGTTGTTTTTGTTTCTTTATCCATCTCATTAACAAGTTAATTAATAACTTTACATTATCTCTAATTAAATATACATATAGATATAGATATATAGATACATAATAATGAATGGTAATGTGAAATGGGTAACCCCGTTTGTTAATGAATCATAATTTCCACCACCATTCACTAACACACCACAACATCATTAGCACAACCCTCTACATGTCCGTTTCTTATATACTAGTACACCCTTGTTTCATCAAACTCAAGGGCTACCCTATACCAAACTTCATTTGTTTCTTATATATGGCATGGCCTCATTTTAGTCTAAGATATGTTTTCTGATACGAAATTTTGTAATAAACAAAAAGGACAAAATATTTTGTATAGATTGAAAAGAAGAAACAATCACTTGACGGTTATCTTGTTTTCTGACGATTTGACACGTTTGAGTTCTCCGGTGAGATATGTTGCTCTGAATCGGAAGGTCATGAAGAAGTTAAAGAAACCGATTAATTTCCAAAACACATTAAACAAACATCAAAAGACAGAGAGCCTTAATCGGGAATCACAATTACCTTCCGTCCAACTAGTGTGAATGAGAAACACTAACTGTGCTCGCTAATCAATGAAACAAGAATTTTGTATGTCACTATGGCTTCCAAGAATATATTTCGTGCCCGACTATTCAATAAACGCTCAATAACTTTTAAAACATAATCACCTAACGGGAACCAAAAATTCAAGCTCTTATCCAATTCAAGTTCATGATATGAAAAATCAAGCTCAAAGTAAGCTAAAATCAACCGAACCAAATTCCGGGAAACAACTATGTAATCCTAATAATGCTCAATAAAACTCATCTCAAACAAGTGTTCCATGTGCACACGATAAACAACAATACCATAACCGAGTTCGACATTCAAAACCAAATCACACAATGTCATCACAAATTCAAAGCCAACATGTTTTAAAACAAAATTAGGAACAATCAAAATCAACACCAAGTTTAATTCATTCAAGATTAACTCAAAATGAAATAACATATTAATAACATCATTAGAAAATCATCAAAGGGTTTTAGGAAACTTTCAAAAATCATTAAACAACAACAACAACCAATACATTGTAAATGAGAAGAAAATAATAATCAACGAAAACCACAGTATGAACCTTGTGCGGCAGCGATGAGAGTTGACGATGGTGGCGATTGAACGGAAAGAGCTATCATGAAAAAGCGCTTTGGACGTTGGAAGAGAGGAGGAAACAGGAACGAAAGGGTTTGGGACGTTGGAAGAGAGGAGGAAACACAAGAGCCACGTACAGTACGAACACACAGCTTTAATAAATAAATAAAAAATTATTATAAAACAACCTACGAAAGCGCTTTTAAAAGCGCTTTCTAATGGTCATGTATAACAACGCTTTTCCATAAAAAAGCGCTTTCGTAGCATACCCTATAGCAGCGCTTTTAAAAGCGCTTTCTAAAGGCCTGATTTAGCAGCGCTTTTGAAAATCGCTTTCTAAGGCTGACCTTTAGCAGCGCTTTTGAAAAGCGCTTTCTTTGGTTCCCTCTGAAAGGCACCCTTTAGCAGCGCTTCTCAAAAAGCGCTTTCTAAGGGTGACCTTTAGCAGCGCTTTTGAAAAGCGCTTTCTTAAGGTACCCATTGAAAGCGCTTTTTTTAAGCGAATTTTTTTTAATACCTACAGCAGCGCTTTTGCCTAAAAGCGCTTTCGTATGTGTGCTGCTAAAGCTTATTTTTGGCGTAGTGATTTCTTTTATTCTTTCTTGGAGTCTGAAATTTTCTTCCATTACTCCAGTCATCTGAACTTCCTTTGCTTCCAACTCTAACATAACACCTTTTAATTGGTTTCCCAATTCTTTGGCCTTTTCATTGTTTCGGTTGTTGGCTATTTGGAATTTCATAGTCTCTTGCCATCTTTGGGCTTTCAACTCCTAAGCACAATAACTCACAAATGCTTCACTTTTGAGGTTTGAGCATACATCGACAAACTTGTAGGTCTTTTATCAATCTTTCCAAGTATATAAGATTTGCCTCCATTGGATAAAAAATGAGAGAGTTATGAATGTCCATAATTCGGTACTAAAAGACTTGGAATTTTCTTTCTAAATGTCCCAATACCTTATTGAACAATTTATCTCCATTTTAATCTTTTCTCTTGATTTTTTGACACCAATGATTATGAAATATGAAAATAGAATACTTGAATTGATGGTTGACAAAAAGTCTACTTGGTCAACTTTGACTTTGGTTGAATTTTGGTCAAAAAGACTATTTTGCCCCTTTTAATCAATTGAGCTTCTTTCAATCAAAATTGATGTTCAACCTTCCTATCCTAAATGCTTATAAATATGTTAAGGAACAAGGAATCAAGTATTGCCCAAAAATCAAAGATCCCTTGATTAAACCAAAAACCCTAATTTTTGCTCTCTGTGTTGGGAGATTATAACCAAGCTTCAGAACCCTCATTCTCCTAGACAAATTGAGAAATTCTTTGAAACAATATGTCATATATGATGATGAGGAGATGAAGCTTCAAACATTTATCTTTTGTAAGCCTCAGACTCCTCAACTAATCAAAACCCTAATCTTGAGAGATGAATAGTGGAAATGTGATTCTTCTTTAAACTTTGAAAATTTCCATCTTCTAGTGATCATATGGAACAAATGGAATGTGTACCAATATAATAAAACCTTGTAGCTTTGAGAGAGTTTAAAGATTGGAGATATGAGATCCTCTTCTGCACTGATTGACCAACCAAACATCCTTTAGAGCTTGTAGAAGAACTTAGGAACTTGAATACCCTAATCCTTATCATGAGAGTGTATGAATGTATATGATGAAGCACAAGCCATATAACTAAAATGAAGAGGGAAAATTTTGGGGTACAATAACCCTGACCAGGAGAGTTTGGCCAAGAGCCTTGCTACGAAGGCAAAGAAAGAGAAGAAATATGCTAAGGCTTTACAAGTCGATACGGGGACGACTCCTATGTAGGGATAGGGAAATTTATCAATGGCCTTCGTGGCCGGTGCTCTTTCCCATCCCCAAGTGTCTTCGAGGTTTAAGAGGTAGCATAATGAGGGAAGTATTGATTTGACAAGCGAGAAAGAGAAGGGGAGGTATGAGTTGCCTCCTTGCTGGCACAACAGGTCGTTATTTGAAGGTTCCTCCTTGTATATCCTTCAGGGTGAATCCCTTATGCTCGAGGAGCTAGATCGCCCAGCTAAGCAGGCTTCCTTGGCGCAGGATGCAGAGGCCATTATGAGGGTTTTGGAGATGGTTGTTGCTTTTACTGAAGGGGACTTCTCTCAAGAAGTTGAGATGAAGATATTGCGGGCCAAGCTGACTGATGTCGAGAAAAAACATGATGACGTGGGGGTCGCTCGAAAGGTGGTAGAGGATCGCCTGGAGAAATTGACTAAGGAGCATAAGGCATTGGTGCTCGAGAAGAGAGCTTCTGACTAACAGGTGGCGTCTCTGAGGGCTTAAGCAACTCCTGTCAAGGACGAGCCAGAAGAGGCTCAAGGCCTGAAGACCCATGCTGATTTGGTAGCTCTCCTTCAAATGGCGATGGATGACGCCCAAGCTGTTGTCAAGGGGAGTTTTGATAATGCAGTGAAGCAGCTACGTGTATTGAATCCTAACGTCGAGCTCAACTAGACTGGAATGGGGCTTCATTATTATGTGGCTGCCGAGAAGATTATGATCCCCGGATTTCTCAAGGATGTCGTGGATAAGCTTGTTGGAGAATCATCGCGTAAAGATCCTGTCATCGAGGAAGGGCCCCATCCCGATGTTTAATTGCTTCTTGTTATTAGTTTCTCTTTCCTGGCCTTTGTGTCATATTGATGTAGTTTGTTCTGTGGGCTTTTAGCCCGTTTTGATTAAGTTTTGAACAATGGTGGTCTTTGTGGCCACGTAATTACTTTGTTGGTCAGGGGCCTTGGGATCCCTTTTTGTAAAATTTACATAATTACAACCTTAATGGTCCAATATTAATTTTCTGGCTGTGGTGGTCATTTTCTTTAATTCATGCATGATTGTGTTGCCTTTTCTTTTTGAAGTGCTTGCATATTTATTTTATGCTCGTATGCTGGAGACATTTTTTATTAGTTAAGAGTTTTTGTGGGGTTTTGCTCATTAGTTAGTGAGTTTTCTGGCGTGGGGAGACCGAACAAACAGCCAGGGTGAATATCGGGCATGGGCCGGAACTCAGGTCTCATTTCAAGGATCCATGCTCGGCAACATGAACTTCCCATCGCAAGATGGGCATTTTTCCGGCGTGGTATGATGAAGATGAAGCTCAGTCGAGTTATCCATGCCGGGCTAGGGATCTGCTCGTCAAAAGAGTGGAGTCTTGCCCCTTCAAATAATTTGAGTGTTGTGCTTGTACCTAGGCATGCACGTGTGGTCGGGTTTGGATAAGTTCTTCTTGTTGATGAAGCTCACCGACTGCTAAGTGTTTCAACTATAATATTGCCTTAGTTTTTCAATGTTGCAAGACCGAGCAAGTTGTTCCCTGTGTAGGTTTTCCAGGTAGTAGGCCCCGTTCCTCATTTTTGCATGAACATGGTAAGGGCCTTCCCAGTTTGTGGCAAGCTTTCCTTCGTGAGACTCTTTGTGATTTCTTTTAGGACAAGTCTGTCGACTTCGAACTCTCGCCGTATGACTTTGGTATCATATTGCATGTAGATTTTATGTTTTAGAGAGGCCTCTCATAGGGCTGTCCCTATTCGGATTTCTTTGACCAGGTCTAGTTCCTTCTGTAGGGCGACATCATTCATCTCCTCGTCTAGAGGATACTCGGTTTTCCTAGAGGGTTCTTTGATCTCAACGGGGATGACGGCCTTTATCCCGTAGGTCAATCGGTTGGGAGTCTCCCCTGTGGACGAGTGAGTTGTTATTTTGATAGCCTCAGAGCATGTTGTGTAGCTTCTCGACCCATCTCTTTTTACTTTTGTTCAACCTTCGCATGAGACCTCTCAGTATTACCCGTTTCGCGGACTCAGCTTGTCTGTTTGTTCGACAGAGGCGAAGTGTTGTGTGGTGCCCAGGTTGGATACGAACTCCTGGAATTTTTGGTCAGTGAATTGGGTTATGTTGTCGGTGAAAAAACCTTTCGGAACACCAAACCGAGCGAGGATGTTTCTTTTTGTAGAAATGGAGGATGTTTTGGGCGGTGATTTTGGCCAATGCCTCTACCTCTATCTACCCGATGAAGTAGTCAATGGCTACTATTAGGTATTTGTTTTTGTTGGTACCTACCACGAATGGTCCGAGGAGGTCCATCTGCACCAGGCGAAGGGACAGGGAGAAGAAAGGGACTTGAGCTTGTTTGGAGGAGCCAAGTGCATGTCATTGTTTTGTTTGTATTTGTTGCATTTCTTTACGTACTCTTTGGCGTCATGTTGCAAGGTGGGCCAGTAATACCTTGCCCGTAGAGCTTTCCTATAGAGGGATCTTCTACCCAGATGTTGGCCATTTATCCCCACATGGATCTTGAGCAAGATGAGAGTTGCATCACTCTGGTCGACACTGTGATACGGTGGCAGAACCGACTGTTAATATTGGTTTGCGTTTTTTGTTCGCAAATGTTGCGGTAAGCAAGAGTCGCCACCGGCTTTTATTTTATCCAATCAGGAAAAGGAAAAAGAACAGAAAAAACCTTTTTCGAGGTGTTTCTAAGTACGGGGGTAGATTATAGAAAGGGGAGGTGCTAGCACCCTTTCTATCTGTAGTTTTCTTCGGGCTCTTAGTTACTTCCTCATTTTGAAATTACTTGTGTGTGCTTGTTTTGAAAAGTTTTCTTTACTTTGTTTTAACCCTTATTTCTGTCCTCAAGAGTGTTACGAAGTTGTTTTTGAAAACTTTGTTTGAAAAGTGTTTGCGTGAAAAAAGATTGTTTGTTTTGAGCAAGTACTTAGGAACTAATCTACCTACTCAAAAAAGACTGTTCATTTTCCTTTAGACAATGTTATCCCATTATTAAGAAATAGGTAGCACCGTCGTTGGAGTTTAAAAGGGACGTTCGAAGGGGCGAAATGGACACTGAAGGCAACAAGTAAAGATACCTTAGCATTTGGAAGGGACTATCGTCATAAGATCAATTCGTAGTCAACTCGAGGGACAAGTAGGGACTGTGATCATTATTTCTGAGGAAACCAAGTGAGGCATACCCTAAGGGTGCAAGTGTGCAGCAGTGTTCATTTTCAGATATTTATCTTATAATTAAATGATCTATTTAATTGATTAAGAATACAAACCTAGGTTGCTAACAATTATATACAAGCATATAAATATAAAAGCGAGAAGGTAAATGTCCTACGCTATTACAGGGCTTTTGCAGATACATGATTATGTTGACTGTAAATAAAGATGCAGAAATTTAAAACCCTAATTAAATTTATTACAACCACGGAACAATTACAATAATAGAAAAAGAATTAAAATGCACGCGGAGAATTAAATGGGAGAATAAAAGAACCCTAAAAATGTAATTGAAAAAGTATTTAGGTTATTATTATTTTTTGAGAAAAATTAATTAGGTTATGTACAAATTAAAACCCTAATTTCTAATTGATTTAAATTATATAGAAAAAAAACAATTAAATGGCCCTAAATAATTAAACTAATTAATTAATTAAAGAAACAAAATATTTTTTATGAAAAAAAGATTTTTTTAGGTTTTTTATGATT
Organism: Vicia faba; assembly: GCA_948472305.1. Classification (NCBI taxonomy): domain Eukaryota; kingdom Viridiplantae; phylum Streptophyta; class Magnoliopsida; order Fabales; family Fabaceae; genus Vicia; species Vicia faba. The sequence goes on along the minus strand of OX451735.1, from coordinate 507,465,873 downwards.
TTTTGATTTAATAAAAAATATATGATTTTTGTATTATTTTGTAAAAAGAAAATAATTAACAAAATTTAAAAAAGGATTAAAATAGAAGGTTTAGAGATTGGACCTATTAGAAGCTGAAAAATAGGGGGTGTATGTCATAATTTTGTAATCCCATTAGCTGTTGAGCCCAGCCTTGCGTGGATCTTGTGTTTCCCCTCTTAGAGGGTGCACCGTGGAATTTGCTTCCTGGGACGTTGGATTGGATTGGTGATGAATCAAATGGCTGGATTAATGGAAGTATGGTAGGCGCCTGGATGCGTGGAGCATAGAATCTTCATTTAAACATTAAGAAAATAGCAAAACACTGGGACCTGGGATCGAACCTAGGTCCTCCTACTCATACAACACGCTCTTCACCAACTAGGCTACATGTTTTAGTTGTTAATATAATAACAACAATCAATAATATGTCAAACAAAATGGATAAGACAAAAAAACAAAAAAAAAAACGCGCCTTTTATTTAAACAGTCCAATGTTTATCAGCCACGTTGTCTTCTTCTTCCCCTGTCCATTGTTTTAGGTATGAGACTTATACCTACGGACAGTCTGCCATGGATGTAGCCCTGCATCTTTCAAAAATAACAAGCAAGCATGATAAATTACCAGTGAATACATAGATCAACTCGTTTTGATCTCACGAGTATCATGGTGCTCTTTTCTTGGCCAAATTTAACCTATAGAATAAAGCCCTAAAACGCAAGCATGAACCCTAATAATGGAAATTCATCATTTATGCATCAAAACACAAAATTACGTAAACCAAAGCATTCCAAATGATGATACAGATAACATGATATGCTTAAAAGTTGTTAACCATGCGTAAATTGTAAAATCAGATTCAAGATTATGTGAGCAAACCGTGGGTCTATAGTTCGCGATTCTGGCCGTGTGGAAACTTGCAAATGATTGTGTTATCTTCTGGGAAGGTCCAAGAAACGATTGAGAGTGTTGAAATGCTTTGAATTTCCTTCTAGGTCAAAAAACGATCCAGCACTTTTGTCCACTTTTTTGAGTTTTGGTACGGCCTTTTTCTATTGCAAATCCTTGTTCTCTTGGCTTGGTTATGTTCTCTATTTGTACTAGGACTGATTAGGTTAACAAAAACGCATTGTATCTTTGAACATTATGAAGTTTAGATTTGATTTTGTTTTTGTATGATATGTTTCTAAAACAAGCATAATCATGCCATTTTTTCTTCAATTTGCCTTGATCTAATTTGATATGATTGGATAACCTAATTGGATTTGATTCCTACAAGAAATCAGATCAAAAATCAATCTTTTGCATTTTTTGCTATTTATTTGATTTAATTTGAATTTTAAATAATAAAAATCCAAATAAAATAAATAATGAAGCAAATAAAGTGTAGATGCTGATTTGGGTCGTGGACCATGTCACAAGCAAGATGCAATCATGAAAAACTAGGCCCATTTGAAAAAAATGCATTTTTGAGCACATTTGACTTTTGGCAATTTTGCAAAAATGGTCAACTTTTACAAGGCATATCTCTTCCAATTTTAACCCTTGAGAAGTTTTCTTTGACTTTTTAGAAAGCTTAGGATGTCCCCTAAACAACCCTTTTTGTTTCATCTTAATTGGGTCTTCCATGTTCTTGTAAGAAGCTTTGACCCAAAAGGTGTTTTTGTTGACTTTTCAAAAGGACCTATAATGTAGAAATTCATATTTTTTGATGAGTGAATATTTTGAACTTGTGGGATGAAGATTAATTGTAGAGAATTGCATCCTTTTAAAAACAAGCCTTGGATGGGAAATTTCTAATAAAGTATGAAGAAGTTATGCTTGGTCAAAGTTTGGTTGAATTTTCCTATGAAACCCTAATTTCGCAACTTTTGGATTTTGATGAATTTGGGTCATTCCTTTAGGAATCATGATCAACCCTTGATAAAATGATGAATATCACTTCAAAATGTTGATGTTGACCAAAAATCTTACAGTTTGACTGTATGTGGGCCACAATTGACTTTTGACCTAGTATAGTTGATTTTCAGGCATCTGAGCAATTGACTGAGCAAACTTCTTGTGCAAGGCCTGAAACTTGACATGGATGATATTTAGAACATATTATGACCATGGAAAGAATTTGGGACCTTTGGAGTTCTCACACCCTGATAAAAATGGAAACCCTAATTTGAGGTACATTGCCTTAGGAGAGAGTTTGTTTGGTTAACTCTTGTGCGTCCTTGAGCAAATTGAGGACCTCAATGGGCATTTGTTGAGTAAAATGAGAGGGAAATTTTTGGGTACAATAGCTGCCCCTGTTTAATCTTCTTAAACCTGAGGATGTACATTGGTTGTCTGCCTTTTGTAATCTGAAGGTGGAAGATGATTGAACACTAAATGCCCAGAAATTTGCACTCGTCTGAGATGGTGCTGGACTGTGTAGGTAAGTATCAGGAATGGTCTTACAGATGCAATTTGGAGGAGGCGACGGAAGGTCACCGAAGATGGGCTTAAAGATGCCATCCAGGATGATAACGGAGAATCGTCGGAGATGGGCTTAAAGATGCCATCCAGAATAATGTTAATTTGATGAGAATTCATGTTCCTGTCATTGAGGAGGAATCTAATGAGGAATGGTGGTCTCTGTCTTGGGAGAAATAGAATTTTAGGAGCTTCAGTTGTCTGTTACTCTACTAGGGAATCATCTCTTAGTCGGGGAGGTGAAAGTGAACTGTTATCTGGTCGTGTTCCAGGCTTTGCAGTGTTTTACTGAGGATAATAAGATTAACTGCTATCTGGTCGCGCTCCTGGTTTCACAGTGACTTACTGGAGAGATGAGATTAAACTTGATATCTGGTCGTGTTCCAGGCTTTGAAATTTCTCAATTCTTATCTGGTCGTGTTCCAGGCTTCAGAAGGAATTAAGTGGTTATCCGGTCGCATCCGGGTTTCAACTTGAATTTAAGGCATACTAATATCTGGTTGATTTCCAGGCTTCATAATAATTGGTCGAGTAAACTGCTATTTGGTCGAATTCCAAGCTTTGCAGTACCTCATACTATTATCTGGTCGTGCTCTAGGTTTCACAATGTCTCTTGTCGCTATCTGGTCGTGCTCCAGTCTTCACACCGTCTTATACCATTATCTGGTCGTGCGCGAGGCTTCACGGTGTTTTGGAGTAATCAAGATATTATCTGGTCGATTTCCGGGCTTCATAGCTTGAATCTAACATATACCACTATTTGGTTGATTCCAAGCTTCATATTATCTTGTATTGTTATCCCGTCGATTTCCAGGCTCCACAGTAACTTGTTGGGGATTAAGCTGTTTTCCGGTTGATTTTCGGGCTTCATAGCTTGCATTTATGATATACCACTATCTGGTCGATTCTAGGCTTCGTAGTATCAAGGTATTATTCGGTCGATTTTCGGGCTTCATAGCTTGAACTGGAATAGAAATCTTAGTATCGATTTGACTGAACAAGGGAAAACTAGTGAGAACTTCAACTGGGAGAGAAATCTTAGTATCAATTTGACTGATCCTGGGAGAGGTCTCGAATTTACTTTGACTGACATAGAAATCATGGGAATCTTAGAGGCGATTCAGCTGACCTAGACGAAAGTCTTAAAACATCATCAACTAGAATAGAAACCTTAGTGTCGGTTTGACTAAACTAGAGAAATGTTGGAATATCTTCAACTGGAATAGAAACCTTGGTGTCGGTTTGACTGAACCAGAGAGAACTCGTGAGAACTTGATTGCATCTTTCCCTGAAAGGTAAAGAGTTAGTCGTATGTAATGGCATGATGTGTGAAATGTATTGAGTAATGATGTTCTCAAAATAAATGAGATTGTGCTGTATAATATGTATGCACATGCCATGATGTATGGTTATGTAATTCTATTGTGATATTCTCTAGCTGGGGAAAATAAATCCCGGACTGCTGCTAGAGAGTATAAGGAGTTGAGTTCTTAGTTTCCGCTGGGGATAGTGACCGAAGATGATTAGTTGGGGAGTTACATCCATTTTTCTCGAGAATATTCTGCTGGGAGAGACTCTGTCTGAGAATAATCCTGCGGGGGAATGACTCTGTGGGGAAGAGAGATAATTTGTTGGATGATCTGCTGATTTGGAGAAATAAACTCAGTTGGGGATGAGCTTCCATTGGTGGAGAGACGATATCTGTTGGAGATTGAGCTTCCAATGTCAGAGAAATAAACTCTGCTCGGGAGATGGCTTTATAAACTGCTCATGGTTATAAAACTCGGCCGGGGAATACAGATATCAGCTTTCTGAAGGAACCTGGTGGGAAAGGAATTCCTTCTTGGGGATACGGAGGTCAGACCTTGGTTGTCACGGCTCTATGGGGAATATAGGTATCACTGGCTTATATGTGATTGTGGCTTTGCCTCCAATTGTCTCTACCCATTGTACCATGATGGACGGGGTAACTGTCGATATTTAAGTTTTGTACTAGTTTCTTTGAGTTCTTAGTAACTGTCTTTCTGTTTTATACGCAGATATTTGTGAACAGTAATCAAATTCAAATGCATATGTCAAGAATAAAACATTGGACGTTTTTGCAAACAAAACAGAAAACAGAAAAACAAACACACAGTTTTTGTACTCCAAAGATGCTTTATATTGATTTGAAATTTGCCAATAACATGCGTTTTTTACAAAGAGGCTGACGCTCTAGTAAGAGAACACCGCCGTAAAAATGGAAATTATTATAGAAATTGTGTACAAAAAGAAAACAGCTACATGTAGTGATCCCATTGGGTTTCAATTCTGCTATTTCCCCTATGTCTTCGAGCATCTCATCACTTTGCTTTTGGTCCAAAGCTGACTGGATTGATCGGTACCGTTTGAGCTTGATATCTGATTACCGAAGTCTGATCGCAAGGTGATCCAATGGGACATAGTGATACGCTTTAATCCCTAACTTTTTCCTGGAGCGCCCTTTCGGGTTTTCAGTCCACCGGGATACCCTTTTTTGCCCAAGCCTCCCTTTCGGGTTTTCGACTTGCCGGGTGTACAGATTTTTTCATTTTTATCCCTAATTTTGCCCGACACCCTTTTGGTTCGCCGTGACGCCCTTATTTTTGTCTAGGTATGTCAACCTAGCGGGTCGTTATTAGGCGTAGTATCTTTTCACTATGTCCGCATTGACAGGGTGTGGAAGGTCGTCACCATCCATGGTGGTCAGCATCATGGCTCGACCAGAAAATATATTCTTGACTACAAATGGTCCCTCATAGGTGGGAGTCCATTTGCCCCTGGGATCACCTTGCAGCAGTATAATGTGCTTGACTACTAGATCCCCTACTTGATACACTTGTTGTCTAACTTTCTTGTTGAAGGCCTTGATCATCCGTTTCTGATAGATTTGACCATGGCAGACAACAGTAACTCTTTTCTCGTCGATTAAGTTCAATTGATCAAGCCGAGTCTGGATCCAATCATCTTCGCTCAAACCCGCATCCTTCATAATCTGTAGAGAAGGGATCTGGAACTCTATGTCTAGGACAGCCGCCACGCCATATACCAGAGAATAGGGTGTTTCCCCTGTCAACATACGTGTTGAAGTACAGTACCCGTTAAGAGAAAATGGTAACATCTCGTGTCAATCTTTGTATGTCACCGTCATCTTCTGTATGATCTTTTTGATATTATTGTTAGCAGCTTCAACAGCCCCATTCATCTTCGGACGGTAAGGAGAAGAGTTGTGATGCTGAATCTTGAATTGTTTACAGAGTTCAGTGATTATCGAGTTGTTGAGATTGGTACCATTTTCCGTGATGATTCTCTCAGGGATACCATAACGACAAACCAAGTTATGCTTTATGAACTGTGCCACCACATTCTTGGTAACCGTAGCAAAGGAGGCACCCTCAACCCACTTCGTGAAATAATCAATGGCCACTAGGATGAAGCGATGCCCGTTGGAAGCGGTAGGTCTGATCTCGCTGATCATGTCAATTCCCCACATTGCAAAGGGCCATGGAGCCGTCAAAACATTCAAGGGAACTGGAGGTACATGCACCTTATCAGCGTAGATTTTGCACTTGTGACAGGTTCGAGAGTGCTGATAATAGTCAGCTTCCATAGTGGACCAATAGCATCCTGCCCGTAGGATCTTCTTTTCCATGGTATGTCCACTGGAATGAGTGCCAAAGGTACCTTCGTGTAGGTCTTCCATGATCCTCTCTACTTCGCTCTTGTCTACACACCGCAGTAAGGTAGAGTTATAATTGCGCTTATAGAGGATTCCATTGCTGAGGAAGAACTTTGCATCAAACCTTCTCAGGAATTTTTTTTCATTTACAGATGCCCCCTCGGGGTATTCTTGAGCCTCGAGATACCTTTTCACATCATGAAACCAAGGTTTGTCAGCTACCTCCTCAGTATCAATTTCACAGCAGTATGCCAGTTCATCCAACCTCTCAATAGTGATTTAGGGAGCTTTGTTGTCCCACCTGACCTTGAACATTGACGACATAGTAGCTAGCGCATCCGCTAACTGATTCTCTTCTCGTGGGAAGTATTCAAAGGTGATCTCATCAAAATACATCAGCAACGTCAATACATATTATTTGTAAGGAATAATATTCGGATGCTTCGTATCCCACTCGCCTTTGATCTGGCTTATTACCAAAGCGGAGTCCCCGAATACACTCAAGAACTTGATCCTTAGGTCAATAGCAGCTCTAAGACCCATGATGCACGCTTCATACTCCGCCATGTTATTGGTACAATTGAAACATAATCAGGAAGTGAACGGAGTATGGCAGCCCTCTGGAGATGTGATTATAGCGCCAATGCCGTTGCCCAGTGCGTTTGAGGCTCCATCAAAATACATAGACCATCGGGATCCTTTCTCAGGTCCTTCATCCGGTCCAGGTTATTCACAGTCGGTTGCCAACATGATATTCTCATCCGAGAACTCAAAATTCATGGACTGGTAGTCATCCATGGCTTGATGCGCCAAATGATTGGCTAACACACTTCCCTTGATTGATTTTTGGGTTGTGTATTGGATGTCGTTCTCGGTTAAGATCATTTTCCATCTTGCTATCCTTCCGGATAGAGCGGGCTTCTCGAAAATATACTCGATCGGATCCATCTTAGATATCAATAAAGTAGTGTGGGTCAACATATACTGTTTCAGTCAGCGAGCAGCCCATGCCAAAGCGCAGCAAGTTTTCTCGAGCAGTGAGTATCGTTTTTCACAGTCGGTAAACTTTTTGCTAAGGTAGTATATTGCGTGATCTTTTCGACCAGACTTGTCATGCTGCCCCAGCACACACCCCATTGAATTATCTAGCACTGTTAAGTACATTATCAAAGTTCTTCCTTCAGTCAGAGGCATCATAATAGGAGGTTCTTGGAGATATTGTTTGATTCTGTCAAAGGCTACCTGGCATTCTTCATTCCACTTTACCACTTGATCTTTCTTCAGAAGCTTGAAGATCGGCTCACAAGTAGCAGTCAAATGTGAAATGAATCGGGCAATATAATTTAGGCGTCCTAGGAAACCTCTAACTTCCTTCTCAGTACGGGGAGCCGGCATCTCTTGTATGGCCTTCTGTTGTACCCCAAAATTTTCCCTCTCACTTATCAAGAATTTTCTCACAAGATCTCCTTGGGCTCAAGACTGCACTAGGGTTTGATCAGCTCAAGGCACCTCCTTATGCACTTATGACCAAAATTAGGGTTTGAGTTTTCATAAGGATTCTTGGACTATCAATGCTTCATGTCAATTTCAAAGATCATTATGGACCCCCCAAGATCACTCATGTCAAGTTTCAAGCCTTGGATCATACTTTTGATTAGTCAATTGAACAGTTGACCTAAAAATCAGGTGTATTGGGGAAAAAGTCAACCATAGCCAATTTATAGTCAAACTTGATTATTTTTTATCCATATCAACATTTTAAACTCATATGTATCATTTTATCAAGTTTGGACCACAATTCCCCAAGAAATTTAATCAAATCTTCAAAAGGGAAAAATGGTCAAAATTATGGTTTTGACTAGGAAAGGGAAATTTCTGATTTTTGACCTAGCAAATGATCAATTGGTTTAAGTCACGATCTCAAGAGTACAATTGCATCATTTTGAACTAATGACATGATTCAAAACATTTCAAGTCCATTGGATTGACAGATGAATTTTGCAGTAAACTGATCAAAAGTCAACTGTATACTGAAAAGTCAAACTTTGACTTTTTAGTCAAATTCAAGTGCCAAAGATCATAATTCATCAAAACATGTCAAAATAGGAAACTTATTCATCAAGAAATCAAGAAACCAAAATTTCAATTTGAAAAGTTCCAAGGGGAATCTTCAAAAGAAATTCAAAGATGAGTTGAAGAGCACATTGCAAGCTTTCCAAAATGTCACAGAACTCCTTGAGATCATTCTTGAGTAGGAAGAATTGAAGAGATGAAGTTGGTGTTTTGTCACTTGGATTACAAGCCATTTTGTGAAGAACACCTGATCCAATCTTCAAGCATGCTATACAAATCTTGCTTTTCAGGCTTCAAACTTGATAATCACTCATTAATTTAATGCTTACACAATTGATAGAGCCATTGTCCAAACCTTTGAGCCATTATCCAAGTTGCATTTCCATTTTTGGAAGGAAGTCACCACTCCCATTTTGGAAAAGTGACTTTAATAACAATGCCAACTCTCTTTGAGCCCATACATTGTTGCTTCTGACTAAAAAGCATGTAAAAGCAATAAGCAACATATCTACAGCCTGGTAACCACCCTACAAACCCTAGTACTCCACATTGAAACTATGTTTGTCAACTTTGCTTCAAAAACAAGTAACCAAGCCATAACATGTGATTTCAACTTATGAGTTGTTTCAAGCCTCAAAACCTCTTGCTTATAAGTACATACACTATTTTGAAGATGACACACGAATGCTAGTGCCCTGAAACTATCTCAAACACTCAAAAGCCATAAATCTGCTCAAGAACACCATTGATACACATTTTGAACCAAAACTCATCATCTTCATTTCCACTTGTGCATTTTGAAAACTAATCATTCAAACACCTCTTATACATCACACCAAAGAAATCCAGGCCCCTGTTTCAAGACTGTAGCTCCTCCATCACCATCCACCATTTTCAAATATCAAGCTTGCAGGTTGACTTGAGTAGAGAGATTCATGGACTTTCAAGGCAAGGTAGGAGTTGGAATACACTCAAGGAGTTCCAAGCAAGCTAAACAGATCCTCAGGCCTTCTCAAAAGTTGCTCAAACTCCATTCACGACTCCAGTTGTAAGAGGTGAATTTTCAAACTTATATCTCTTCATACAAACATCATTTGATCCTGATTTGTGAAAAACAAAATGTAGATATCTTGGCTCTAAAGCTGACCATGTTCATAGTTCCCATTTATATTCATTGTGTATAGGGAATTTTGGATTTGAAATTTCTGAGAAAATTAGGTTTCAATTTAGGGCCAGCAAAATTAGTTTTTGTCTTTGACTTTTAGCTTACATAAGTTATATGGTTGGATTCATGGGAAGAAACACCACACCTTTCATGTTTGAACTTTCCATTTTTGTGAAGAGATGAGGAAGATACAGGTGGTCCGGCTAGGCGCTAGGTTGAAGACGAAGTTGCCTTCAGAAAGCAGTTTCTAATATATATTTATGGTTTGATTATATGATCGGATGAAACAGCCACTCCAGTGGCAAGCGCGCACGTACTAAGTTACTTATTACCTAAAGGGCGAGGGTTCGAACCAATGTGAACCCCCCTTTTGCATTTTTCCATATTTTCTGATTTTTTCTAACATTTTTTGCAGGCGCTGGGCCCTTTGGGCCTGCAAGTGTTTTTTTATTTTGCTAGCTCACCCCTGCCTACTTTTGGCACCCCCTGGCCTATTTATTGTTATTTACTTATTTATTTCATTTTTACTTTTAAATATATTTTCTAAAATACCAAAAAAAATATAAAAATGATAGATTTATGTTTTGACATAATTTAAATATTTTTCCATACAAAAATTATTTTTATTCATTATACTTTATTTACCTTTACTAATTTCCTTGTAAATTAAATTAAAACTAGATTATTATTTATCTAAATAAATTTATTTTAATATAAGAAAAGGCCAAAGATATTTCATAACACCACATGTTATTTTCAAAAATACAAAAATACTTTTTTTCTTTAAACATATTTTCTTTTAACCAACTAAATAGAATTAGGGTTTTATTCAAAAAATCTTTTCTTAATTAATTTCCTTTCTTAATTAATTTAAGTTAATTTAATTTAATTATTTTTTCTCTAATTAGGTTTAGGTTAAAACCTCTTTCATATAAAAATCCAAACACAACAATCATTTCTTTCAATTTTGCATTTGCACTTTATATATATTTCTTCAATTATTTGTACATATTCAATTTGGTTGTAATAGATTAATTAGGTTTATATTATTGCAATCCCCATTCATAAATTGTATACCCCCCTCCCACAAATGTTGTAATAGCGTAGTAACTTTTAATTTCGCAATTTATCGCTTTTACATAATATGCTAGTAACTAGGGTTTGTATGGCAAGATAAAATCAATCAAGTAGGAAACCCTAATTCAAGACAAAATAAAGCATGAAAATAACACACTTGCACACAAGCACCCCTAGGGTAAAATCCACTTGGTTGCCTTATAAAATGGCCATATTACGCATGTAAAGTATCTTAGCAAAAATAAACAAATACAAGATCATAGTCCCTCGATGACGCTATTCAAAGTTTCCTTACAAATGATCTTAGTCCCTAAAAAAGAATGTTAATATACCTTGCAACATTGCTAATCATGGTTATACGATGACCCACACCCGTCCCGTTTACATCCAAAGATAGGGTTGCTTACCAAATCAATGGTAAGACAACAATGTCAAAGGAAAAGAAAATAAACAAGAAAGACACTTGAGTAGGTAGATTGCTCCTAATTACTTGCTCCATTTCAAGACAAACATCCTTTCTATTTTCAAAACAAACACCTACACATTTCAAAACATCTTACAAACTTGAAAATATTTTCAAAATATCAACATCTTTGTATACATTCTTACGAACGAGAATCATTACAAATATTGCCTAAACAATGGGCTCTTTACAAAATACTTTAAAAAACCACATAAAGCACAACTTTCAAACAAAAGCAAGTGATCTAGCAAGTAACTAAGAGCACATGGAAAACCATGGATAAAAAGGGTGCTAATACATTCCCTTTTCATAATATACCCCTCGAACTCAAGAAATAGTCTCAAAGGTCTTTCCTGTGCTTTTTCACCTTTCCTTTTTGGATAAAAGAAAAGTCGGTGGCGACTCTTGATAACCGCAACATTTACGATTAAACTCAAAACACCCAAGTTAGTTCTCCCACCGTATCACAAAACTGGAGACTCTGCTGGGGAAAATTCTAAAAGTGGGGTTATCTTAGGGATTACATCACATTTATTTGCTTACATTTTTTGACTTGTATGCTTTACATTATGGTTCTTTGTTTGGGTTTGAATCCTCTACCCGGATTTAGGATACATTATAGGTAAGTAGCAATACGTTATGGAAACTGTGTGGGGTATACCGACATGGTCTAAGCAATAGCTATGTTAGTGCGACATATTTGTGGGTACCGGTAGCCTTTGAGTTAATCAAAGAGAATACGGGGCCACTGAGTGATGTCATGAAGCACTAATGAACTTTTAGAACCTTTACTTGACCAACTTGGAATTTATGATGTAGTGAGATTACCGGCTTTGGTGCAGTCCGAAGTGGGTAGATACTCGATACTACACTCATTGAGGTTTAGTTTCTTGGGATATTTTGGTCTCCATTAAAGAGGCTTGAGATGAAACAATGACCAAGGAAACAATCCATTGATATTGAGCTCCTTAGAACCCGATTACTATTACTAGGACAAGTTTAAGCCAACTAAACTTCAAGAGGGTACTTACCTATAAAGCCACATGCAAGCCTAAACTAAGAATTTTTTTGCTCTGTTTGTATATGCATATTTGTACATTACATCATGAACATCATATGCATCCACTAACCATTTCAAGGATTTTGAGATCTATCTTTGTTCTTGTTTTGTAGGATATGGATTCACTTCGCAGGAAAACTATTCAAGTCAATCTTGTGAGGATCCCTCCACATCTTAAGGAGCTAGCTTCAAGGATTCCTAAAAACTCTCCATTCACCGAGAGACATGGTCTCCTGCTTAACTTGGTCACCTTCAACATAGATGAGGATATGATGAAGGTGTTTTTTTAGTTCTTTGATCCTCTACACCATTGCTTCACATTTCCCGACTATCAACTTGTGCCTACTATGGAAGAATTCTCCCAACTCTTGAGGATTCCCATTCTCAATTAACTACCTTTCAACGATACAGAAAGAGACCTGAAGCCATAAGAGATTGCTCAAGCTCTACACTTGCACTCATTTGATGTCACAACTCATTGGGAAACAAGGATTAGTGTCAAAGGTTTCCTAGAAAAGTTCCTGTTTGAGAAAACCCAAAGCTGTTGGAATTCCTTGGACTTGCAAGAATTTGAGGAAATTGTGTCTCTCCTTATATATGGGATGGTTTTGTTCCCAAACCCTGATCAACTCATAGTTGTGAACACCGTCAAAATCTTCATATCACGCAACCCGGTGCCTACGTTACTAAGGGATATCCTACACTCTTTTCACACTCGCACAATGAGGAAAAGAGGTGTCCTCATGTGTTTCACTCCTCTCATGGAAAGATAGTTTATTTCTCATCTTCCCCAATCTATATTAAATAATGAGCAAGGTTCAAGGTGGTCACAAAGGCTGATGACGCTCAAACATTCAGACATTCATTGGTGGTCCCGATCCAAAGAGAATGTTACCATTGTCAACCGTTATGGGGAATTTCCTAATGTCCCTTTACTTGGCATTAGTTGTGGTATCACCTACAACCCCTGTTTAGCTTTAAGACAGTTTGGTTATGCTCGAAGGCGTGGCCCGCATGAGATGCTGATCAAGGTTTGGTATTTGACTACAACAACGATAATCAAGGTCTTCGCCATATTTTTATCCGAGCTTGGAGGATGTTGAACAAGGTGGATAGCAAGGCTTTGGGGCACAAGAATTCCATCCCTCTTGAGCCTTACCTCAAATGGGTACGAACTCATACTCAGAGTCTTATGATGCCTTACCCCTCCATTCTCCCGGTAATTATTGAGCCTGTTAAGGAGGGAGATATTCCATACACTATCCTACATCCTGACATGCACATATCTCTTGAAGACCTACAAAGAGATTGGATACAACTCAAGGGGTAGCGATATACTTTCGAAGCCCAATTCTATGCATGCGAGAAGAAGGTTTTGGAACTCACTAAGCTACTTCATGAGGAGCAGACTCTGAATTCCTACATCGCACCAAAGAGGATGTGGGCTACCTTTTTGTCTTAGAGTTTTTGTATTATTTTCCAAAGAAGGAATTGATGTACCCAAGCTTTAATCTATTAATATAACGTGTGTTTCATTTTTGTCTAAAATAAATTTGAATCTTAAAATCCTTGAAAACATTGTATATGCATATACCATTCATCATAACATAAGCAAGTCTTTTGCAACAAGTCTCCTCATCTCTCTAATTTTTATTTCAGTAAGATGGATCTCGAGTAAACAGTGAAAGACCTCCAAGCTCAGAATACAGTTTCAGCAGTTGCTGCTCTTGACCCTAGCTAAGGGACAAGAAGAATTGAAGACTTTGCTAGCTGAAGAGAGGAAAAAGAAGACAAAGAAGGTAAACAGAGTCCTGAACATGGGAAGAAGATCTCATGAGCAGACAAGAAGGACATTAAACTTTGCACCGACATCCGGTGAAAGAGACAATCAAGATGGTAAAGGCAAGGAAACAATTGTCCCGTCAGAATCAGAAGAGGAAGAGGAAGAAGAAGACTACTCTAAAGAACAATACTTTCCAGCTGATGATAAGTATAGACATCTCGAAGAGCGGTTGAGTGCTATGGAAATCCAAAAAGTTCCTGGCTTGGACTTTGAGGAATTGGGTTTAGTTTCGGGGATTGTGATTCCTCCAAAATTCAAAGCACCTATATTCTCCAAATATGATAGAGTTTATTGCCCTAAAATTCATCTCCGGTCATATGTGAGGAAAATCCAGCTCCATACCGCTGACAAAGACTTATGGTTACATTTCTTCCAAGATAGTTTATCTGGAACTCAACTTGACTGGTTTTACCAACTAGAAAGAGCCAATGTTCACAATTGGGAAGATCTTGCTGCAGCCTTCTACAAACAATACCAATACAATGTTGATCTGGCGCCTACCTGTACTCAACTCTAGAGTATGGCCATGGTTTCCAATGAAGGTTTCAAAGACTGTGCACAAAAATGGAGAGACTTGGCTGGAAGAGTTCAACCCCCTTTATCTGAGAGGGAATTGGTAGACATGTTCTTGGGCACCTTGTCTGGTCCCTTCTTCAATCATTTAATTGGAAGTTCATCTGCAGGCTTTACTGAACTAATATTGACCGGAGAAAGGGTAGAAGCTGGTATAAAGAGTGGAAAGATTCAAAAAGATACATCTTCTTCTGCAGCTGTAAGGAAGCCTTTCATCGGAAAGAAAGAGGAGGTTGTTGTATATCCGCAAAGAAACCAAGATAGGGCCGAACGCCGACCAATGGTGGGGGATGTTATGATTCCTAAGCCTGCGTCTGATCAGCAAAAAAGCAATCAACCAAGGATGGAAAGACCAGTCAGGAAGTTCACCAAAATTAACATGACCCCGTCTCAAGTATTATCGCATCTACTAAGATCCAATTTGGTGACCTTGAAAGAAGCTCCGAAAAATCCCAACACAACATCTCCTCACTATCATCCCAATTCCCGTTGCGCATATCACTCTAAAAGTCCTGGTCATGACACTAATAATTGTTGGGCTCTAAAGAACAAAATACAAGACCTCATTGAAGAAAAAGAGATTGAATTCGATGCGCCCGAGAAGCCAAATGTCATTTCTGCCCCTATGCCCAGACATGGCCATAATACCAATGCCATTGAAGAAGGATTGATTGTTACTTCATTTGATGAACTTATGACCCCACTTCTGACTATTAAAATGAACTTGTTGAATGCCGGTGTATTCCCGAGATGTGATGAAATTTTCCATTTCTGTTTATCCTCACCAACCAACTGACCTTTGTTGAAAGTAGGTGTTCAGTGCCTAATAGATAACAAAGAGATTTTATTCGAGAAGACTTCTGTTCCAGTTGTTCCTTTTGAAGATGTTTCTATCATTACCCTTTCCGCCAATTCTTCCAGGATCTTCATCAAAAGACCCGTTAGAATTACATCAGTTCTGAAAGTAACTCCTTTAATAATCACAATGCCTGGACCAGTCCCATATTCATCAGACAGGACCATACCATGGAATTATGGAGGGTATGTCTACTACCATGGTATTAAGTAGGATTGGCCAGCCACCGAAGATTCAAATTCCGAGAAAGTGGATTCCGATGTCAGTAATATTGCAGGGACTAGTAAGATTACCCGAAGCAGTAGGATATTATCTCCAGAAATTGCTCCCCCAAAGACTGTTTCTGGACCCGTAATCATTCCTATTGTTGTTACCCCTCTGAAGGTTACTCCCAATCCTACAATCATCTCCACCAATACTCCAACTGACAAAGCCGTTACAACCCCTGTTATCATTCCTACTAATACTCCTGCTGTCGAGTTAACCGAGACTCGAGGAAAAAGTATTTTGATTGAGCCTATCCGGATGAAGGCTCAGTTATTGACTATCCTTGAGACCTCCAAAAAAGAAATGGAGGAAATTCTAAAGATCATAAAGAGAAGCGACTACGATATAGTTGAACAACTGGGGAAAACTCCATCTAAAATTTCCATTCTAGCATTACTACTATGTTCCGAGGCGTATGCGAAAGCCTTTGTAAAGTTCTTAAAAACCGCCCATGTACCTCAAGAGACCTCTGCCGATCAGTTCCAAGACTATGTAGCCAGCTTGACTGCAGATAATGCCCTAGGTTTTTCAGATGCTGATCTGATGCTGAGGGGAAGGAAGCATAATGAGGCATTGCATGTCTCAATTGAATGTAGAGGGACCACCTTGGCTCATGTTTTGGTGGACATTGGCTCATCTCTAAATGTATTACCAAAAAAGCTCTTGATAGACTTGACTGCGAGGGACTGACATTAAAGCCAAGAAACATAGTAGTAAGGGCTTTTGACGGCTCGAAAAGGATGGTGCATGGGGAAGTGGATATCCCCATAAAGGTTGGAACCCAAACTTTCAATTCAACTTTTTATGTAATGGACATCCGCCCTTCATACTCCTTCTTGCTAGGCCGGCCATGGATCCACAATGCTGGCGCTATTACTTCTACGTTGCACCAAATGCTGAAGTATCCAATTCAAGGGAAGATGATCAACATTCATGGAGAGGAAGAGTACATGATTAGCCATCTCAATTCCTTCAGATATGTTGAATTAGATGGTGAATTTATTGAAACTCCATTTCAACACTTTGAAGAAGTCCCCCAAGATGTGGCAGTGACCAAGGCTGTGTCTCAGGTTCCCAAGATTACGAGGCCTCCACTCCGGATTCCATCTCTGAAGGATGCCAAAGCAGTGTTAGAAGAAGGAGGGTGAACTATCTGGGGACAACTTCCAGATATCCCATATAAGTCTGACAAGTTTGGCCCAGGTTTCACTTCAAGTGCTCAAAAGGTTGTACGCCATACTTGTGCTGGAGGACCACCCCTGAAGATCAGCAATCGTGAAGTCAACGCGGTAGAAGATAGTGAAGATGGTTGCAACCTAGAGGATTAGATTTTCCCGAATGTCAATGGAGGGCTCAGCAATTGGGAGGCTAGAGACTTTGTCCTGATCACTTTTATCCCACAATAATTTGTCTTTACAGTTTGTTGGATGTGTAATATTAAAACAATTTGCACTCTTAAAACCTTGTGCCTTACCCGAGGCACAATGGTCCATTTTTAAGGGTTATTATCTCATTTTCATATGACATCAATGAACCATGGACGTTTTCGGATACAAACTTTTGTGCTCATTGTTTTTATTTTTATTTTATTTCAATGATAGCTATACCCTTACACACACCCACACTCACAATGTAGGTATACGTCCATTCGAGATCCCATGGGTAACGATACTGCTATGGCCTTTTGCGACTCTGAGAACCTAATCTACCAAGCCAAAGATGAAGGTGAGGAAGATTGTGAAGTACCAGGGGAACTTCCCAGATTGCTACAACAAGAAGAGAGAACCATTCAACCTCACGAGGAACCCGTGGATACAATCAACCTAGGTACCGAAGAAGACAAAAAAGAGGTCAAGGTGGGTGCCAATCTAGAACCCAGGGTCAAGGAGCATCTGATTCAATTGTTACACAATTATGTTGAAGTCTTTGCCTGGTCATATGAAGACATGCCAAGATTTGATGCAAACATTATGGTACATCATTTGCCTACAAGAGAAGATTGTCCTCCAGTAAAGCAAAAGGTCCGCCGCATGAGGCCTGATATATCAGAAAAGATTAAAGCAGAAGTCATGAAGCAATTCAACGCTAGATTCTTGGCTGTCACCTCTTACCCTCAATGGGTTTCCAATATTGTTCTTGTACCCAAAAAAGACGGCAAAGTGCAAATGTATGTGGACTACAGAGATTTGAATAGGGCGAACCCTAAGGATGATTTTCCACTCCCCCACATTGATATCCTAGTTGATAATATGGCACAACACAAAGTGTTTTCCTTCATGGACGGCTTCTCAGGTAACAACCAAATCAAAATGGAGCCTGAGGACATGGAGAAAGCAACGTTTGTCACGCAGTGGGGCACTTTCTTCTATAAGGTGATGCCATTCGGACTAAAGAACGCTGGGGCAACCTATCAGCATGCCATGGTAGCTTTATTTCATGACATGATACATCACGAAATAGAGGTCTACATGGACGATATGATAGCCAAATCTCAAACATAAGAAGAGCATCTTAATCACTTATAAAAACTGTTTGAGAGACTGAAGAAGTACAAGCTGAGGTTGAATCCAAACAAATGCACATTTAGGGTGCGGTCTGGTAAACTCCTAAGCTTTGTCGTCAGTAACAAAGGCATCAAGGTCGATCTTGCCAAATTTAAAGCAATACAGGAGATGCCTGCTCCTCGTACTGAGAAGTAAGTCAGAGGATTCTTGGGACATTTGAATTACATTGCCAGATTCATCTCTCACCTGATAGCTACTTGTGAACCAATCTTCAAACTGTTGAAGAAAGATCAAGTAGTCAAATGGAATGACGAGTGCCAAGTTGCTTTTGACAAAATCAAGAATACCTGCAAGATCCTCTTGTGTTAATACCACTAGTGGAGGGAAGACCATTGATCATGTATCTGACTATTTTAGAAAACTCAATGGGGTGTGTATTCGGGCAGCATGAGGAGTCTGGCCGAAAAGAGCATGATATTTATTACCTGAGTAAAAATTTACCGACTATGAAACAAGATATTCATTGCTCGAGAAAACTTGTTGCGCTCTGCCATGGGCTGCTCACCGGCTAAGACAGTATATGTTGACTCATACTACCTTGTTAATATCTAAAATGGATCCAATAAAATACATCTTCGAGAAACCTGCTCTCTCTGGGAGAATAGCGAGATGGCAGATGATCCTGACAGAATATGAAATACAATATACTACCCAGAAAGCTATAAAGGGCAGTGTATTAGCTGATCACCTTACTCACCAAGCTGTAGAAGACTACCAGTCCATGAAGTTCGAATTCCCAGATGAAGACATCATGATGGTAAACAACTATGAAGAATTCAGGCCATATGAAAGACCTGAACAAGGATCCCGATGGACCCTGGTTTTTGATGGGGCATCTAACGCACTCGGAAATGGTATTGGTGTTGTAATCATATCTCCTGAAGGGTGTCATACTCCCTTTACGACAAGACTCTGCTTCAATTAGACAAATAACATGGCGAAATACGAAGCGTGCATCTTTGGTCTCAAAGCTGCCATAGACTTGGGGATCAAATCTTTGAATGTATTCATAGATTCAGCTTTGGTTATTAGCCAGATAAAAGGGGAATGGGACACCAAACACCCTAACCTTATCCCTTACAAAGAACATGTTTTGACATAGCTCCCACATTTTGAAAAGATTACCTTCGAGAATTTCCCGCGAGAAGAAAATCAGCTAGCCGATGCACTAGCCACAATGTCATCTATGTTTAAACTTGAATGGGATAATTAGGCTCCCCAGATCACCATTAAAGGAAGGGATGAACCAGCACACTGTCACGAGATTAATACTGAAGAAGTAGTGGACCAGCCTTGGTTTCACGAAGTCAAGAGGTATCTCGAGGCTCAAGAATATCTATAAGGAGCTTCAGTAAACGATAAGAAGTTCTTAAGAAGATTCCCTGCTAAATTCTTCCTTAGTAATGGCATTCTTTACAAACACAACCATGACTCTGTGTTACTTCGGTGCGTAGACAAGGTTGAAGCTAAAAGAATCATGGCTGAGTTACATGAAGGCATTTTGGCACCCATTCCAGTGGGCATACGATGGCAAAGAAAATCCTATGGGCAGGCTATTACTGGTCTACCATGGAAGCAAATTGCTATCAATACTCTCGAACTTGCCATAATTCTCAGATCTATGCTGACAAAGTGCACGTACCTCCGGTTCCTCTGAATATCTTGACGGCTCCTTGGATCTTTGCTATGCGGGGGATTGATATGATTGGGGAAATCAAGCCAACATCCTCCAATGGACACCGCTTCATCCTAGTGGCCATTGACTATTTTACAAAGTGGGTGGAGGCAGCTTCTTTTGCTTCTGTCACCAAGAATGTCGTAGCCCGATTCATTAAGCAAAATCTCATATGTCGGTACGGTATCCCAGAGAGGATCATCACAGACAATGGTACAAACTTGAACAATACTGTGATCACCGCCTTATGCGAGCAATTCAAGATCAAGCATCACAATTCTTCCCCTTACCGGCCAAAGATGAATGGTGTTGTCGAAGCTGCAAATAAGAACATTAAAAAGATCATACAGAAAATGACAATCACATACAAAGACTGGCATGAGATGCTACCATTCGCCCTCCACGGGTATCGTACCACAGCTCCTACATCAACCAGGGCAACACCCTACTCTATGGTATACGGCATGGAGGTTGTCTTTCCTATTGAGGTTCAGATCCCCTCTCTGAGGATTATGAAGGATGCAGGGTTGAACGAAGACGATTGGATCCAGACTCGACTTGATCAACTGAACTTGATTGATGAAAAGAGACTTACTTCTATTTTCCATGGTCAAATGTATCAAAAACGGATGATCAAGGCTTTAAATAAGAAAGTTAGACGCCAAATGTACCAAGTTGGGGACCTAGTGATCAAATGCATCATATTGCCACAAGGTGATCCCAGGGGAAAATGGACTCCTACCTATGAAGGACCGTTTGTAATCAAAAACATATTCTCTGGTGGGGCAATGATCTTGACCACCATGGATGGCGACGAACTTCTGTATCCTGCGAACGTGGACATAGTGAAAAGATACTACGCATACGAGACCTGCTAGGTTGACATACCTAAGCAAAACAAGGGCATCCCGACGAACCAAAAAGGTTCGGGCAAAAATTAGGGATAAAACAAAAAAATCAGTACACCCAGAAAGTTGAAAACCCAAAAGGGCGACTTGCGCAAAAAAGGGTTTCCCAGTGGACTGAAAACCTGAAAGGGCGGTACAGGAAAAAGTTAGGGAATTAAAGCGTATGATTATGTCCCATTGGATCACCTTACGGACAACCAGCAAACTTAGAGGTTCTGATCAATTCAATCATCTTCGGACGAGGCAACAAGTAGACAAGATTCTCAGAGATACAAAGGCTATAGAAGAATGGGAACCACATGGGATTATTACACATAGCTATCTTTTCTGTATATTAAAATTTTCATTTTTTACGACGGCATTCTCCTACTAGAGTGTTTTTCTCATTGTACAAAAATACTTACTCAAAGTCAATACAAAGATATCCCTTTGAAAGTGCAAAAACTATCTGTTTTTCTTTACGCTTGTGTTTTGTTTACAAAAACGTCCAATGATTCATTGTTGAACATATGCATTTGAACATAATTGTTGTTTACAAATAAAAAAAATAAAAGGCAATTACTGATAGGTTGAAGGGATATGGAAATATCTCTAGGCTATTCCATAAGGAATCCCCCGCAGTATGTCGTTTAATCCCCAGCAGAACAAAGCTT
The DNA here is from genome assembly GCA_948472305.1 of Vicia faba. Lineage (NCBI taxonomy): Eukaryota > Viridiplantae > Streptophyta > Magnoliopsida > Fabales > Fabaceae > Vicia > Vicia faba. Next base: position 507,444,517 of record OX451735.1, on the reverse strand, counting down.
CCAATTATCAATCACCGGTAGAAATCATCCAATTTCTCCAAACAGATTTTTTAAGCAACACATGGCATTTCCCTTACAACATAGTTTATTTATCTAAACGGAAATTCATCAATACTTCAACTTCAAGACATGAAGACTTACATATCCTCAGCAACATTCATGGATTTATTTTCCCCAATCCAACAGGAGTGCAGCAGATTAGTTCGCATACACATACATCGCATCCATATATCATAAACATTGATTACACAAATGCATTATATCATACATTTCATACAATATGACTTTGCATTTTAGCTAACATTTTACCCTTTTTAGGATAAGATTAACAATTATCATTAACGATGTTCAGAGCCACTTTCAGATACAGTACAAATACGCTCCAGACACAGATGCCATTATGATACTCATTCAGAGCCTCTTTCAAATACAGTACAGATACGCTCCAGACACGGATGCCATTCTGATACTCATTCAGAGCCTCTTTCAGATACAGTACAGATACGCTTCAGACACGGATGCCATTCTGATACTCATTCAAAGCCTCTTTCAGATACAGTACAGATACGCTCCAAAAACGGATGCCATTCTGATACTCATTCAGAGCCTCTTTCAGATACAGTACAAATATGCTCCAGACACGGGTGCCATTCTGATACTCATTCAGAGCCTCTTTCAGATACAGTACAGATACGATCCAGACATGGATTCCATTCTGATACTCATTTAGAGCCTCTTTCAGATACAGTATAGATACACTCCAGACACGGATGCCATTCTGATACTCATTCAAGAGCCACTTTCAGATACAATACAAATATTCTCCAGACACGGATGCCATTCCGATACTCATTCAAGAGCCACTTTCAGATATAATACAAATACGCTCTAGACACGGATGTCATTTTGATACTCATTCAGAGCCTCTTTCAGATACAGTTCAGATACGCTCCAGGCACAAATGCCACTCTGATAGTCATTCAGATTTGACTTTCAGATACAGTACAGATACGCTCCAGACACGGATGCCATTCTGATACTCATTCTTTCAACTTACAAATTCAATACCAACAATCACTTCTGGACGGCATCTTTAAGCCCATCTCCTATAACTTTCTATCACCTCAAAAGGCATCTTTAAGCCCATTCCCTCAACCTTCACAACATCGAGTGCAAATTTTTGCTCACTCTAGTGTCCAATCATATTCCACCTTCAAGTCACGAATGGAAAAACTCGTCAATCTAACTCTTCAGGTTTAAGAAGATTGAACAGGGGCAGCTGTTGTACCCCAAAATTTTCCCTCTCACTTATCAAGAATTTTCTCATAAGATCTCCTTGGGCTCAAGACTTCACTAAGGTTTGATCAGCTCAAGGCACCTCTTTATGCACTGATGACCAAAATTAGGGTTTGAGTTTTCACAAGGATTCTTGGACTCTCAATGCTTCATGTGACTTTCAAGGATCATTATGGACCCCCAAGATCCCTCATGTCAAGTTTCAAGCCTTGGATCATACTTTTGATCAATCAATTGAACAGTTGACCTAAAAATCAACTGTATTGGGGAAAAAGTCAACCATAGCCAATTTACAGTCAAACTTCATAATCTTTGATCCATATCAACATTTTATACTCATATGTATCATTTGATCATGTTTGGACCATAATTCCTCAAGAAATTTGATCAAATCTTCAAAAGGGCAAAATGGTCAATATTAGGGTTTTGATTGGGAAAGGGCAATTTCTGATTTTTGACCTAGAAAATGATCAATTGGTTTAAGGCATGATCTCAAGATGACATTTGCATCATTTTTACCTAATGACATGATTCAAAACATTGCAATTCCATTGGATTGACAGAAGAATTTGGCAGTCAACTGACCAAAAGTCAACTATATACTGAAAAGTCAAACTTTGACTTTTTGGTCAAATTCAAGTTCCAAAGATCATAATTTATCAAAACATGTCAAAATAGGAAACTTATTCATCAAGAAATAAAGAAATCAAGATTTCAATTTGAAAAATTCCAAGGGGAATCTTCAAAAGCAATTCAAAGATGAGTTGAAGAGCACATTGCAAGCTTTCCAAAATGTCCAAGAACTCCTTGAGATCATTCTTGAGTAGGAAGAATCGAAGAGATGAAGTTGGTGTTTTGTCACTTGGCTTACAAGCCATTTTGTGAAGAACACCTGATCCAATCTTCAAGCGTGTTGTACAAATCTTGCTTTGCAGGCTTCAAACTTGCTAATCACTCATTAATTTAATGCTTACACAACTTATAGAGCCATTGTCCAAACATTTGAGCCATTATCCAAGTTGCATTTCCATTTTTGGAAGAAAGTCATCACTTCCATTTTGGAAAAGTGACTTTAATTACAATGTCAACTCTCCTTGATCCCATACATTGTTGCTTTTGACTAAAAAGCATGTAAGAGCACGAAGCAACATATCTACAGCCTGCTAACCACCCTGCAAACCCTTGTACTCCACATTGGAACCATGTTTATCAACTTTGCTTCAAAAACAAGTAACCAAGCCATAACATGTGATTTTAAACTTCTGAGTTGTTTCAAGCCTCAAAACCTCTTGCCTATAAGTACATACACTATTTGCAAGATGACACACGAATGCTAGTGACCTGAAACTATCTCAAACACTCAAAAGCCATAAATCTGCTCAAGAACACCATTGATACACATTTTGAACCAAAACTCATCATCTTCATTTCCACTCGTGCGTTTTGAAAACTAATCATTCAAACACCTCTTATACATCATACCAAAGAAATCCAGGCCCCTGTTTCAAGACTGTAGCTCCTCCATCACCATCCACCATTTTCAAATATCAAGCTTGCAGGTTGACTTGAGTAGAGAGATTCAGGGACTTTCAAGGCAAGGTAGTAGTTGGAATACACTCAAGGAGTTCCCAGCAAGCTAAACAGATCCTCAGGCCTTCTCATAAGTTGCTCAAACTCCATTCACGACTCCAGCTGTAAGAGGTAAATTTTCAAACTTATATCTCTTCATACAAGCATCATTTGATCCTGATTTGTGAAAAACAAAATGTAGATATCTTGGCTCTAAAGATGACCATGTTCATAGTTCCCATTTATATTCATTGTGTATAGGGAATTTTGGATTTGAAATTTCTGAGAAAATTAGGTTTCAATTTCGGGCCAGCAAAATTAGATTTTGTTTTTGACTTTTAGCTTACATAAGTTATATGGTTGGATTCGTGGAAAGAAACACCACAACTTTCATGTTTGAACTTTCTATTTTTATGGAGAGATGAGGAAGATACAGGTGGTCCGGCTAAGCGCGAGGTTGAAGACGAAGTTTCCTTCAGAAAGAAGTTTCTAATATATATTTATGGTTTGATTATATGACCGGATGAAACAGCCACCCCAGTAGCAAGTGCGCGCATACTAAGTCACTTCTTACCTAAAGGGAGAGGGTTCGAACCAATGTGAACCCCCCTTTTGCATTTTTCCATATTTTCTGATTTTTTCTAACATTTTTTACAGGCGCTGGGCCCTTTGGGCCTGACAGTGTTTTTTTTTATTTTGCTAGCTCACCCCCTGCCTACTTTTGGCACCCGCTGGCCCATTTATTTTTATTTACATATTTATTTCATTTTTACTTTTAATCATATTTTTTAAAATACCAAAAAAAATCATAAAAAATATAAAAATGATAGATTCATGTTTTGACATAATTTAAATATTTTTCCATACAAAAATTATTTTTATTCATTATACTTTATTTACCTTTACTAATTTCCTTGTAAATTAAATTAAAACTAGATTATTATTTATCTAAATACATTTATTTTAATATAAGAAAAGGCCAAAAATATTTCATAACACCACATGTTATTTTCAAAAATACAAAAATACTTTTTTTCTGTAAACTTATTTTCTTTTAACCAACTAAATAGAATTAGGGTTTTATTAAAAAAATATTTTCTTCATTAATTTCCTTTCTTAATTAATTTAAGTTAATTTAATTTAATTATTTTTTCTCTAATTAGGTTTAGGTTAAAACCTCTTTCATATAAAAATCCAAACACAAAAATCATTTCTTTCAATTTTGCATTTGCACTTTATATATATTTCTTCAATTATTTGTACATATTCGATTTGATTGTAATAGATTAATTAGGTTTATATTATTGCAATCCCATTCATAAGTTGTATACCCACAAATGTTGTAATAACGTAGTAACTTTCAATTTCGCAATTTATCGCTTTTACATAATATGCTAGTAACTAGGGTTTGTATGGCAAGATAAAATCAATCAAGTAGAAAACCCTAATTCAATACAAAATCAAGCATGAAAATAACACACTTGCACACAAGCACCCCTAGGGTAAAATCCACTTGGTTGCCATATAAAATGGCCATATTACGCATGTAAGGTATCTTAGTAAAAACAAACAAATACAAAGGAAAAGAAAATAAACAAGAAAGACATTGCTAATCATGGTTATACGATGACCCACGCCCGTCCCGTTTACATCCAAAGATAGGGTTGCTTACCAAATCAATGGTAAGACAACAATGTCAAAGGAAAAGAAAATAAACAAGAAAGACATTTGAGTAGGTAGATTGCTCCTAATTACTTGCTCTATTTCAAGACAAACATCCTTGCTATTTTCAAAACAAACACCTACACATTTCAAAACATCTTACAAACTTGAAAACATTTTCAAAAGATCAACATCTTTGTATACGTTCTTACGAACGTGAATCATTACAAAGATTGCCTAAATAATGGGCTCTTTACAAAATACTTTCAAAAACCACACAAAGCATAATTTTCAAACAAAAGCAAGTGATCTAGCAAGTAACTAAGAGCCCATGGAAACCATGGATGAAAAGGGTTCTAATACCTTCCCTTTTCATAATCTACCCCCCGAACTCAAGAAACAGTCTCAAAGGTCTTTCCTCTGCTTTTTCACCTTTCCTTTTTGGATAAAAGAAAAGTCAGTGGCGACTCTGGCTAACGGCAACATTTGCGATCAAACATAAACACCCAAGTCAGTTCTCCCACCGTATCACACATTCACTTTTGCAGGGTCTACTTGAATACCTTTGTCACTGAAGATGAATCCCATAAGCATACCAGACCTTACCCCGAAGGTGCACTTGTTCGGATTTAACCTCAGCTTGTACGTCTTCAACCTATCAAACAGCTTTTGTAGATGATCAAGGTGTTCTTCTTCAGTCTGAGACTTGTCTATCATGTCATCGACGTAAACCTCTATCTCATGGTGAATCATGTCATGGAAAAGAGCTACCATAGCTCACTGATAAGTTTCCCCCGCATTCATCAATCCAAACGGCATCACCTTGTAGCAGAAAGTGCCCCACTATGTCACAAAGGTTGTCTTCTCCATGTCTTCAGGTGCCATCTTGATCTTATTTTAGCCATAGAAACCGTCCATGAAGGAAAAGACTTTGTGTTGCATGGTGTTGTCAACTAGAATATCGATGTGGGGAAGCGGGAAGTCATCCTTGGGGCTTGCCCTATTCAGGTCTCTGTAATCCACACACATTCTACCTTTACCATCTTTCTTAGGTTCTGGAACCACATTAGTAACCCACTGTGGATAAGAGGTGACAGTTAAGAACCCTGCGTTGAACTACTTCATAACCTCTACTTTAATCTTCTCCGACTTCTCAGGGAACATACGACAAACTTTTTGCTTTACCGGAGGGCAGTCTTCTTTAGTCGGCAGACGATGAACCACTATATCCGTGTCTAGTCTCGGCATGTCTTCATATGACCAGGCGAATATTTCAACATACTCATGCAACATCTGCACCAACCGCTGTTTGACATTAAGCTCCAGATTTGCACCTATCTTCACCTCTTTTTTTTCTTCCTCTGTACCCAAGTTCACTGTCTCGAACGGCTCTTCATGAGGTTGTATGGCCCTTTCTTCCTACTGTAATAGTCTAACAAGTTCTCCGGGTACCTCACAATCTTCCTCACCTTCGTCCTCGGCTTGGTTGATCGGATTTTTAGTCATAATGAGCAGTAGCAGAACTGTTATCAATGGGATCCAGAGTGGATATGGATCTGCATTTGGATACGTGAGTGTGTGTAAGAGCATAGTTGTATAGACAGAATAAAAGAAAAGAAAGACAAAGAGCGTAAAATTTGTATGCAAACGTCCAATGCTTTATTGATGTCATATGAAAATGAAACATGATAACCCTCACAAATAGAACCATTGTGCCACGGGTAATACACATGGCTATAGAGTTTATATTGTTTTTAAATTACATATATGAAAAATCAGAAAGACAATTACTCCTGAACAAAAGTAATCGATACAAAGTCCTTGGCAGTCTAGTTACCGAGTCCACCATTGGTAGTCGGGAAGATCCAGTTGTCAATGTCAAAATTACCATTACTGTCTTCAAGTGCAGAAACCATATCAATAGCATTGAATCCCGAACCATGTTTGGGCATAGGAGCATTGATAATGTTGGGAGTCTCCAGGGAACCAAATTCAATCTCCTTAGCATCAATCAGATCTTGTACTTTGTTCTTCAAAGTCCAGCAGTCATTGGTATCATGGCCTGGACATTCCGAATGGTAAGCACAACGAGCATTCGGTTTATAGTAGGGAGAGATGGTGTTCGGATTATTCAGAGTTTCCCTCAGAGTAACCAGATTGGACTTCAGCAACTGAGGTAAAACCTGAGACAGCGTCATGTTGATTCGAGTGAACTGTCTAGCTGGCCTTTCTGCTCTCGGCTGATTATTTCTTTGTTGAGCAGGTGCAGGGTTGGGAATCATAACAGCCCCTACCGCTGGACGATGCTCGGTTTTATTCTGATTCTTTTAGTTGTAGATGGCACTGGCTTCCTTTTTACCTGCAAACGGCTTCCTTGCAGCACTAGAAGAGGCATCCTTTTGAATTTTTCCACTTCGGATTCTAGCTTCCACTCTTTCTCCCGTTAAGATCAGTTCAGTAAAACCCGCCGATGAACTTCCAATCAGATGGTTGAAGAACGACCCTGTTAAAGTTCCCAGAAATATATCCACGAGCTCCCTGTCAGCAAAGGGAGGTTGAACTCTTCCAGCCAAATCTCTCCACTTTTGAGCATAATCCTTAAAACCCTCGTTCGAACCCATAGACAAATTTTGGAGTTGTGTATGGGTGGGAGAGAGGTTTGCATTATACTGATATTTCTTGTAAAATGCAGCAGCAAGGTCTTCCCAGTTACGAACATTGTCTCTTTCCAGCTGATAGAACCAATCCAATTGTATTCCAGACAGACTGTCTTGGAAGAAATGAACCCATAAGTCTTTGTCAGCAGTATGAGGCTGTATCTTCCTCATATAAGAAAGAAGATGCATTTGGGGACAAGAGACCCCATCATACTTACCAAATACTGGTGCCTTGAACTTTGGGGGGATGACAACCCCGGATACCAAACCCAGCTCTTCAAAATCCAGCCCAGGAACCTTCTGGATTTCCATAGCGCTCAGACGCTCTTCTAACTGCTTATACCTTTCATCAGTCGGAGGGTACTGCTCCTCATTGTAATCAGTTTCATTGTCAGACTCTTTAGGACTAGGGTCCTCTTCTCTGGTTTCAACCTCTTGATTCTCTCCCTCTTTAGATGAATAAGCTTTCTCAACAACCCGTCTTGGCGGCCCTCTGAACCTTCTGCTCATATGTGCCACACCGACTGTCCTCTTGGTCTTATTGTTCTTCTTAACAATCAGAGCCTTCAACTCTTCCTATCCTTTGGCTAGAGCCACAATCATTTCCTGGAACTACGTGTTCTGAGTCTGAAGATCTTTCACAGTTTGTTCAAGAGCCATTGTGTGAAATAAACAGCGGAGGACATGAGAAACCTATTATGAATCCTGCTATGCAATGATATGTATGATATGTATGCAATTTTTTCAAGGATCTCGCGGGGTAAACACAAGAGACTGTTAGAATTTGATTGCAGCTTTGATTGAAGAACTTCATATCGTTGAATGTCCTTCTACAAGAGTTAAGCTCACCATATCAAGTGGGTAATAGCCCCTGACTCAAGTTGCTGATTTTTGATCTTCTGACGACATTGGCTAGAGGAGAATAAATCCCATTGCCCCTTGCTAGACGTATGATTTATCATAACCTGCATCACAGGCCCTCGAGATCCTTGAAATGGTTAGTCATGATATGCTATGGTATGATGTTTTTGATGTCATGATAAATCACAGGTATAACAAACACAGCCAAATCACACCAAGCCCTTAGGTTTAATGCTTCCTTGAGTTTTAAGGTCATACCCTCTTGATGTTTAGTTGGTTTCAAACCTGTCTTAGGAGAGTAACCGGGTTCTAAAGATTCTCAATATCACTGATCATCCTTTATCGGGCATTGTTTTAGCTAAAAAAATATTTTCTTGCCGATGAAATATCCTGAAAGTCTGATCTGAATGAGTGTAGCATCGAGTATCAACCAATCCTCAGCTTTATACCAAGGCCGGCTATCTCACTTCTTTCTAATGGCCAAGTTTGTTGAACTAAGGTTCTAAGGTCCGTTAGTGCTTCACGACACCATGCGGCAGCCCCGTATTCTCCTCGTCTCCCCATGAAGGATACCGGTACCAACCAAAGTGTCACACCAACACAACCATCGCTTAAACCATATCGGTCTATACCGTACAGTCTCCACGATCTATTGCTGTTTACCTAAAAAAATTTCCCAGATTCGGGTATAGGATCTTTAATAATACCCAAGCAAAACCCTTAAAGATAAAGCAGGCAAGGAAAAATAAGAAAGCAATTTTAAAATGACCTAGATCCTAAGGTATACCTCACTTATATAATCCCCAACAGAGTCGCCAGTTCTGTGATACGGTGGCAGAACCGACTGTTAATACTGGTTTATGTTTTTTGTTCGTAAATGTCGCGGTAAGCAAGAGTCGCCACCGACTTTTATTTTATCCAATCAAGAAAAGGAAAAAGAACAGAAAAAACCTTTTTTGAGATGTTTCTTAGTACCGGGGGTAGATTATAGAAAGATAAGGTGTTAGCACCCTTTCTATCTGTAGTTTTCTACGGGCTCTTAGGTACTTCCTCATTTTGAAATTGCTTGTGTGTGCTTGTTTTTAAAAGTTTGCTTTACTTCGTTTTAACCCTTGTTTCTTTCCTCAAGAGTGTTACGAAGTTGTTTTTGAAAACTTTGTTTGAAAAGTGTTTGTGTGAAAAAGATTGTTTGTTTTGAGCAAGTACCTAGGAACTAATCTACTTACTCGAAAAAGACTGTTCGTTTTCCTTTAGACAATGTTATCCCATTATTGAGAAATAGGTAGCACCGTCGTTGGAGTTTAAAAGGGACATTCAAAGGGACGAAATGATTACTGAAGGCAACAAGTAAAGATACCTTAGCGTTTCGAAGGGACTATTGTCATAAGATCAATTCGTAGGCAACTCGAGGGACAAGTAGGGATTGTGATCTTTATGACGACTTTGAATCACATGTCATTTCTAAGGTATCCCTATGTTCGAGGTACACGACCATTATTTCCGAGGCAACCAAGTGACGCATACCCTAAGGGTGCAAGTGTGCAACAATGTTCGTTTTCAGATATTTATCTTGTAATTAAATGATCTATTTAATAGATTAAGCATAAAAACCTAGGTTGCTAACAATTATATACAAGCATATAAATATAAAAGCGAGAAGGTAAAGGTCCTACGCTATTACAGGGCTTTTGCAGATACTTGATTATCTTGACTGTAAATAAAGATGTAGAAATTTAAAACCCAAATTAAATCTATTACAACCTCGGAACAATTACAATAATAGAAAAAGAATTAAAATGCGCACGGAGAATTAAATGCAAGAATGAAAGAACCCTAAAAATTTAATTGAAAAAGTATTTAGGTTATTATTATTTTTTGAGAAAAATTAATTAGGTTTTGTACAAATTAAAACCCTAATTTCTAATTGATTTAAATTATATAGAAAAAAAACAATTAAATGGCGCTAAATAATTAAACTAATTAATTAATTAAAGAAACAAAATATTTTTTATGAAAAAAAGATTTTTTAGGTTTTTTATGATTTTTTTATTTAATAAAAAAATATGATTTTTGAATTATTTTGTAAAAATAAAATAATTAACAAAATAAAAAAAAAGAATTAAAATAGAAGGTTTAGAGATTGGGCCAGTTAGAAGCTGAAAAAGAGGGGGTGTATGCTTGAAATTTGTAAGCCCATTAGCTGCTGAGCCCAGCCTTGCGTGGATCTTGTGTAGCCCCTCTTGGATGGTGCACCATGGACTTTGTTTCTTGGGACGTTGGATTGGTGATGAATCAAATGGTTGGATTAATGGATGTATGGTAGGCGCCTGGATGCGTAGAGCATAGAATCTGCAGTTAAACATTTAGAAAATAGCAAAATGCTGGGACTTGGGATCGAACCCAGGTCTTCCTACTCATACAACGCGCTCTTCACCAGCTGGGCTACATGTTTTAGTTGTTAATATACAACAATCAATAATATGTCAAACAAACTGGATAAGACAAAAAAACAAAAAAAAAACGCGTGTTTTATTTAAACAGGCCAATGGTTATCAACCACGTTGTTTTCTTCTTCCCCTGTCCGCCGTTTTAGGTATGAGACTTATACTTACGGACAGTCTGCCATGGTTGTAGCCCTGCATCTTTCAAAAATCACAAGCAAGCATGATAAATTACCGGTGAATACATAGATCAACTCGTTTTGATCTCACGAGTATCAGGGTGCTCTTTTCTTGGTCCAATTTAACCTGTAGAATAAAGCCCTAAAACGCAAGCATGAATCCTAATAATGGAAATTAATCATTTATGCATCAAAACACAAAATTACGTAAACCAAAATATTCCAAATGATGATACAAATATCATGCTATGCTTAAAAGTTGTTAACCATGCATAAATTGTAAAATCAGATTCAAGATTATGTGAGCAAATCTTGGGTCTTTAGTTCGCGATTCTGGCCGTGTGGAAGATTGCAAATGATCGTGTTAGCTTTTGGGAAGGTCCAGGAAACGATTGAGAGTGTTGAAATGTTCTAGGTCCAAAAACGATCCAGCACTTTTGTCCACTTTTTTGAGTTTTGGTACGACCTTTTTCTACTGCAAATCCTTGTTCTCTTGGCTTGGTTATGTTCTCTATTTGTACTAGGACTGATTAGGTTAACAAAAACGTATTGTATCTTTGAACATTATGAAGATTGTATTTGATTTTGTTTTTGTATGATATGTTTCTAAAACAAGCATAATCATGCAAATTTTGCTTCAATTTTCCTTGATCTGATTTGATATGATTGGCCAACCTAATTGGATTTGATTCCTACAAGAGATCAGATCAAAAATCAATCTTTTTCATTTTTTGCTATCTATTTGATTTAATTTGAATTTTAAATAATAAAAAATATAAATAAAATAAATAATGAAGCAAATAAAGTGTAGATGCTGATTTGGGTCGTGGACCATGTCACAAGCAAGATGCAATCATGAAAAACTAGGCCCATTTAACAAAAAATGCATTTTTGAGCACATTTGACTTTTGGCAATTTTGCAAAAATGGTCAACTTTCATAAGGCATATCTCTTCCAATTTTAACCCTAAAGAGGTTTTCTTGGACTTTTTAGAAAGCTTAGGATATCCCCTAAACAAACCTTTTGGTTTCATCTCAATTGGATCTTCCATGTTCATGTAAGAAGCTTTGACCCAAATGGTATTGTTGTTGACTTTTCAAAAGGACCTATAATGTAGAAATTCATATCTTTTGATGAGTGAATATTTTGAACTTGTGGGATGAGGATGAATTGTAGGGAATTGCATCCTCTTCAAAATGAGCCTTGGATGGGAAATTTCTGATAAAGTATGAAGAACTTATGCTTGGTCAAAGTTTGGTTGACTTTTCCTATGAAACCCTAATTTAGCAAGTTTTGGGTTTTGATGAATTTGGGGAATTCCTTGAGTAATAATGATCAAAACTTGATCAAATGATGAATATCACTTCAAAATGTTGATGCTAACCAAAAATATTGAAGTTTGACTATATGTGGGCCACAATTGACTTTTGACCTAGGACAGTTGATTTTCAAGCATCTGAGCAATTGACTGAGCAAACTTCTTGTGCAAGGCATGAAACATGACATGGATGATCTTAAGAACATATTAGGACCATGGAAAGAATTTGGGACCTTTGGAGTTCCCACACCCTGATAAAAATGGAAACCCTAATTTGAGGTACATTGCCTTAGGAGAGAGTTTGTCTGGTCAACTCTTGGGCGTCCTTGAGCAAATTGAGGACCTCAATGGGCATGTGTTGAGTTAAATGAGAGAGAAAATTTTGGGGTACAACAGACGCATTTGAGGAGAGGAATGGAAAATACCCTCTTGTATAATTTTCCTTCGACTAGAATGTAAGGGCAAGCTCATTGTCTGATCATGGTCGCTTTCTTTTGGTCGGTGGGTAGCTCCCCTTTCATGAGGTAGTTGTGTACTGGGGTCATCCAGCAATTGTTGTCTCCAATGGAAAATACCTCTAAAGTCGAGGGGGATTTCTGGGTGCTCGGTCGAGGAAGAATCTCCTGTATTACCGACTTGTTCCCACCTTTCTTTTTTGTGCTCACCAGTTTGGATATTATAATTTCCCGTGTTATGCTCGCGGGGAACGTGTTACACATCTACTGACTTGAATTTCTTCTTTCTTTCTTGGACAAGAGTCCAATATTCTATGATATGGTCGTTTTTTACTTGGTATTCTCCTCGGACTTGGGACGCCACGAGCTGGGAATTGGTGAAGATTTTCACCTCCTCCGCTCCCAGGTCCTCGGCTAGGCGCAGTCCAGCCACGAATGCCTCGTAGTTGACTTGGTTGTTCGAGGTTAGGAAATAAAACATGAGGGAGACTTTGATTTGAATCCCTTCCTTATTTTCTAAGATGATAACTGCCTCACTCACTGTGGTCCACCGACGCTGTTGTACCCCAATTTTTGCCCCTAAGATCCCTCTATCATCTCATATCAACTCAATCATATCAAGATCACAATTGGGTTCAATTCTTCCCCATATCTCTAGGTTTTCTCATGAGGAATCACCAAGAACCTTGATTCATATATGTTTTGTATTTATTATCTTTTTAAATAATAAATACAATGAATGTTTTCTCTAATTGATGATATTATAGGTGAGGGCACAACACATTTCATCAAGTTGATTCATAGGTTCATGAGATTATTTCCATGCCTTCTTCAACAAAGCTTCATTGAGATTCAAGCTTCATTACTGAAGATACTTTAAAGTAATATCATGACAAGGTCTACTATGATTCATCATCCCTCAATTTATCAAAGAAAGTTAAAAGATGCAAGGATTGATTGAAGAAGTTTGACCTAATTGGACAAATTCTTCATTCTTTGATCACAAGTACATAACTCTCTCAATATTTAATATTTGGATGTGGTTATTATTTCTATCGGTTTTTATTATCATCCATAACAAACTCCATTCACATGGAAAAAGTTATTGTGTAAGAAAGTTTGTCAAAATTGAAAATGGTTTCCGAGTCATTTTGATGCTTGAAGAGCTAGGGTTTTGAACTTCTAAAGGCCATATCTTGCTCATATTTTGAGAATTTTGGGTAATTCCAAATACATTCTTCTCTATAAATGGTTGTCAACTAATCACTTCAATAGTTTCAAGAAAATTTGGCGTGGAAGATGCTTAATGATGAAGAAATATTACAATTCTTCTAGGTAGGCCATCAAATTTCCTTATGTAACTTCAAAAGATCACAACTTGGTCAATTTTTATCTCCTTTAGCCAATTATTTTTCCATAATGATCTTAAGGATGTTAAATTTAATTCTTCTTTTATGTGAAAAGCTTGAAAATGAGTGGAAGATTCCCTAAGAACTCAAAAGATTATAGGTTACCTCATGAATTTTCAATAATTTTACAAGGCCATAACTTTTTCAATACTTGGTATTTTTTAGTTACTCAAGTTTCACAATGCTATTTGGGATGTCTACTTCAAGCTAGCATCATTGATTCAAGCTTAATTTTGGAGGAAGATCTTGTTTGGAATCAAAACATTATAGGTCACTTTTGAAGAAAAACTTAGAATTTTTCTAAGTACAAAAAGTCAGCATCTTTTTCTCAACTTTGACTCATCACAACTCCTAGATAAAGCAATCATTATGTCTCCTTCATTTCACATTGTAAAGATTGTGACCTTATCTTTAAAATGCTTCAAGAATCATGCCCTAAGACCCCTTGAGCTATAAATACCATTGATTCAAAGTTGGCACTTTAAAACTGAAATTTTCTCCAAAGTCAGAATTTGAAATTCATAATTTGGCTTCTAATCACCAAATTTCCATGCGTTTTCCACTTAAACATGATTAGAAAATATGTTTGGATCATTTAGAATGATAAAATGCGTCGTTTGATTGAGTTTTGATGCACATGTGATCACACATTCTTCAAGATCATAGGTGTGCACGAAATCAAGAGAAATTGCATCATTCACACCTCATCTTGATTCCATCCACTTCTCCTATAAATATAGGCTCTATTCCACTCATTTTCGCAAGCTTGAACAGAAAAAATCACTCTGTCAAACTCCCTCCATAACTCACTTTTCTGAGATTTCGAATTCCCCTTTTCTCCACTTTTCAATTCAATTTCTTCATTAATCCTTCATCCTTGAACTTCACTGAAGATAACATAAGAAGAATTAAGCCTTGAGGTGCCCTGAATCGTACTAGCCAAGTTAATTTACAAAGCCAATTCAACTGACTTCGTTCAGGTAGTTTAAGCCACCAAATCCTCTAACTCAAATTACTAGAATGGTCTATGATGTTCACTAATGCTTGCTCTTAACTCAATTTTGGTGAAACAATGCATTTGATGATTCTGATTCTCGATTTTAACATTTTTAAACATCTCTGGTTTTTTCCAAATTGATTACGCTATGCTTTATATAATTTTTTTGCGAGTATATGGTTGTGATCGTCTCAAGTAGACGCGTCTAATGTTACCACTATGAACGCGTAAATTTACGGATTCAATGATCTTGGATTTGCCCTACTTGCAGGAGGCTGGAGGTTGAACACGACCTACGTGTCATTCTTCAACCAATGACACTGAGCCAATTGTTTTATTTTGATTGGTTGGACTTTCTTGTGTTGTATGTGCGCGCCTCAGCTTGGGTCCATGATGCTCCCTCACCTCAGATCCATTGGATCAACCAGTGTGTATAAGTGAGAGAGATCCAATGCGCGTGGTTTTCCTGATTTGTTTTTATTTTACAAAATTATTTTTTAATTTCTTTTATCTTTAAAAATTCATAAGTCTTTTATTTTTTATCCAAAAATTATGAAAAAATACACAAAAATAATTTGAATTATATATGACTTTTTGAATATATTTTCATATTTTTATTGTAAAGTTTGATATTTTTCATAATTTTGTTTTTATTTGCATTATTTTAATTGTTTTAAAAATACTTTTTGATATTTTAAAATTATAAATTTTTTTATAAAAATTATTTTCCTTATTTCTGACCTTATGAAATTTTTCTAGAATTTATTTTTACTTCTACCATTTTTTATCTTTTTTTTTTACTTATTTGAGTGATTTTAATTAGTTTAAAAATACTTTTCTGTTTTAAAAAATTACCACAAATTTTATAAAAATATTTGAGGTCATTTCTGATTTTTCTATGGTCTCTTTCAAATTTTCTTTGATATTTTGAATATAGTTTGCTATTTTACCTTTTATTTTCATTTTAAGAACACTTTAAAAAATCATTTTTTTCCTTTTTTATTTTATCATTAAATGCAATTTATTTATTTTATATATTCTGGTTATGTGATTGTTGATCATAAACTTCATTAACATCATTATATGTTGTGTGTTGAGTTTAACTCCACTAAAATGGATGGATGATTTTAATGATAGTTTGATTAAATTTTTGATTTAAATATATCCCCTCCTTCTTCATCTTATCCCCTTCTCTTTTGTTCTACATGTGGTTAGAGGATGATCTACATATCATCACTCCAAACATATGGCACATAGATTGCTATTGACCGACCTCAAAATAGGTGCGACTTTTACATAAGTCCATTTACGATTGCTTAACATAGCGCTAAATTTTGTCCCGATTTGAGAAATGATCACCCGTGGCCCAAACCTATGTTTGCAAGCCCAAGTATGTTTAATTTGAAACCTTTGATCTAATAACCTTGAGGTTTATTGTTAGAAGGCTTTGGTCTTATCAAACCTCTAATGAATCATCATAAATTTTGGACTAAGTGAATCATTTAAACATCGTTGATCATTCATTGTTGCCTTAAGATTTTGAAATGAATGATATACTTGACAAAAAGAAAATGAAACTTATTGTTGAGAGACTTTGATTTTATCAATCTTATAATAGTTTTCAAATGCAAGATTCAAGATGGTCATTCAACTAACCTCTAATTTCTAACTCATTAACAATTGACTTTTATTTCTATGCTTTTACTTTTTACTTTTACTTTAAGCACCATTTATCTTAGCATTTACATTTCATGTTATTTTCATCTTTGCTCACTTGAGCACTTATCTTCATGTCTTTCCATTTTCTCATTTGAGCTTTTCATTTTCTTTTTGAAGATACTTAATAACCAACTTGAACAATAAAAAACTTTAAGGTTACTTGGACTATTTGATTACTATCCTTGGCATTTTGGAGTTATGGACTTCTTAGACTTAGGATTAGAGACCTTGACCCACCTTAGGACCTTGTGACTTCTACTGTTATTTTGTCTGGAGTTCTTGGGGTTTACCCCGAGACATTGGGTTGTTTATTTTCTTTGTGTGCAGGTTATTCTGATTATATGCTTTATCTGTGATTGGGAATTCATCTATATACAACCGCTACTCTGACCAAATTTTGTGAAAGACTTAATGCACTTGAAGTTCGGTATTCTTAAGAGGTTTAGTATCTTTGTTTGTTTGGTTTTAATCCAAAGGATGGGAATTCTACATTGACTCATTGTGTCAAGTGTTGGTTTCTGGTTGGTTAGACAGTTCTTTTCCCTAGCTTTTACCTTATGCTTTAGGATAGTCCCTTCATCTCCTCCCACCTTCTTTAATTTCAAAAATCTTCTACCTCCTTTCAAAACTATTCTTGTTTTTAAACTTGAATCGCTTTCACAATAAACTTGGAGTTAGGTCCATGCATTTTCAAAAATATTTTCTTAATCAAATTCTAAACAACTTAATAATACTTTGAAATTTTTGTGAGAATACTAAAACTCAATCAATATCATTCAAACCATTTTGCCACTTTGGCTTTTTACTCAATCAATCTCTAGTCAATCTTTCTAGTGATGTGAGATACTATACTTCTATGATATATAGTGAAGTGAGATATTTTCCACTTGGGTGTTGAGCGAGGCTTTGTTGATTTTAAAATCAAGCCATATCCTCCACTTTCAGATGACGCAAATTCTCATTTCTCATAATTGTGGGTAGTAAGTATGTTCTTCCACTCAAATAAGACGATGATGTCTCGACTCTTAAAATTAACCAACACATTTGTGTTTAAAATTTTTAAAGATGAACTACGAGTACCCTGATCCCCTATTACACGGAAGGTGGTACGTAGGCACTAAAGGTTCGCAACCGCGGCGGGTGCAAAAATTATAAAAAATACTTCTTATCTCATCTCTACCATCTATTTTTGTATATAACATTTATAGCCAAAATACACAAATTTACAAAGAGATTCCTACAGAGTACCATAGATGTTTAGGGTGCTAATACCTTCCCTTTGCATAACCAACTTCCAAACTTAGATTCTCTCCCCTTCTCTTTTGGGTTATTCACTCTTTTCCCATTCCTTTGGAAACAATAAAGCACGGTGATGATTTTTATTTTAATCTGTGTGAGTCAAGTCAATCTAATGGCTTAGCCTCAACATTTCCACCCCTACAGAAAAAATGGCGACTTCACTGGGGAAATATCGACCAAATGTTGGTACATCCCAAAGTGGGTTTAGCCTATCTTTGTTTATCTGTGTATGTGCTATTATTTATTGTATATTATTTGTTGTATATATGTTTTTATGTATTTTCCTAGTTTTCAGGGTGCTTAGTGATTTCTCATAAGTCCTCTACCCAGACTTGGGAAAACTTATGATAGGACGGACGGTATAGTCATGTTAACTTTAAGGGAGTAATCCCAAAAAAGGAGGCATGATATCCCCCACTCAGTGGAGGCCCCTTTTACTGTAGTATTATTTACCAAGTAATCGGGAAGACGTGCTGCTTTTGAACTGGGAGCCTACTGAAACCGAGGACCGTAGAACCTCTAACCCATCTTGGCATTTTAGGTGTAGTGCGAAAACTATGACAGAGTAATCCAGAAATGGTTGTCACGCGATACTACACTCAGACGAGTTTTTCCTGAGAATATTACTAATTACCGAGTCAATCGAGATGTTGGTAATATTCGAAGGAAGGATGTAGACTTTGGGAACCTTTTAGAACCTTGTTCGGCAGGTGATAAACTATTAGACCATACCTTGTGGGTAGTACCTTTGACTTCATGCTCGTGATATCGAACATATGTACCCCTCATGTTTGTAATCTTGTGTGTGATTGTTGCATCATGCATTCGTGGATCCATGCGCATCCTTTAAAACATTTTGTTTCAAGGGACTTGAAGTTGACTTTTTGTGAATATCTCAGGTACCTTTGACCATGGATTCTGGAAAAAGAAATAATCGAAAGTACAGTTTCAAGGATCCTAAGATAGATGATTTGATGAGTTTGATTCCCAAGATCGAGAGTTCTACAATTTTTTGTAAGAAGTATAGATCCATCGTGTCTCTTATGAAGCTTCAGATGAAGGAGGGTATTCTCTCGACTTTCGTCCAGTTCTATGATCCGATGTATCGATGTTTCACTTTCCCTGATTATCAGTTGATGCCTACATTGGAGGAGTATTCTTACCTACTAGGTTTACATGTTAGCGATCATGTTCCTTTCACCGGTTTGGAGGGGGAGCCAAAGTCTCATGAGATTGCTGCTATGGTTCATTTGGGGAAGTCTGAGATTTAGGCCCACGTGACTACCAAATGCGGAATTATAGGATTACCCGCTCATTTTTTATTATATAAACTCGCTAATTTGCTAGGATGAAGAGTATAGTTGCTTTTGAGGCCATCTTTGCTCTGCTTGCTTATGGGTTGTCCTTATTTCCTAACATCGACAACTTTGTGGATATCAATGCCATCAGGATCTTTTTGATAGGGAATCCAGTCCCTACATTATTAGGATATTCTTATTACTCCATTCATCTTAGGGATTCATATCATGGAGGGATGATTATTTGTTGCACGCCTTTGTTGTATCAGTGGTTTATTTCTCACTTACCTCGGTCCAATGCTTTCTAGGATGTCAGGAAGGAACCTCGTTGGACTCCAAAGACTATGGCCCTCAGTCATTCAGATATTGTTTGGTATCATCAGGCTTACCATGATGCAAAGATTGTCGATAGTTGTGGTAGTTTCCCCAATGTACTTCTTCTTGGTACAAAGGGAAGAATTAACTACAATCCTATTCTTGCACGACGACAACTTGGATATACGATGAGAGATAAGAAAAATAGTATTCATCTGAGTGGTTTCTTCCTCAAAGAGGGAGAAGATCATAAGGAAGATAAAGAGGAGATTGCAAAGGCTTGGATCCATATTTATGGGAAGAGTAGAAAGGACTTGGGACCTAGAGGAGTTTTTGCTTTAGAGCCTTATCTCTGGTGGGTACAAGCAAAAGAAATTCACTTGAAGATGTCATATTCCCGTAAGGAACCTTTGCCTGATATGTTCGTAAAGACCACTCCTCCCCTTTTAGATGATGTGGAAGAGCTTCAACTTGACCTAGTTAGTATGCTGTCACACTGGTGTAAAAAAATGAAAACATATGCGAACATAAGAAATGTAGCGGTAAAGATTTGGAATTAAGCCATTAGTTGACTTAACTCACACAATGAAGTCGCCACCACACTTTATTATTTCCAAAGGGAAATGGGAAAAAATTGAACAAAACCCACAATGAAGTAAAAGATCAGAGATCGAGGTACTGGTGTCAGTTATGCAAAGGGAAGGTATTAGCACCCTAAGCATCTAAGCTCCGCAGGATCCACTTTATTTGTGTTATTTTAAAAGGCGTGTGATCTAAAGGTTTACTTTCTAAAGGGAAAGCATGAATGAGTATTTGTAAACAAAATAAAATATTTTTTTATTATTTTTTTGCTTGCCTTAGGTCGTAAGACTTAGTGCCTACATACTCCCTCGTGCAATGGGAAAGTCAGAGCATCATAGTTCGACTAGAAAAGACTTGTCTGTTAGTTGATTTTAAACGAAGAGACAAGTCTTCATTTTTAGGAGAGAAATATCAACTAACACCCACAAGGTGTGGGAAAGATGGACCCTGCGTTTTCAAGAGTGAGGGTTTGAGAACACCTCTAGTACTCGGGTGAAAGAGTCGACACCTTTATAACCATGGGGATAGGAGAATGTTACTCGACTATAAATGAATCATGTCTAATCTTGGAAAAAGTTTGAAAGGGTAAAGGTGCTCGAGCGTACAAAAAGGTTTGAATGAGTTGAAGTGTTTTTGTTAATTTTGAAAAATGTCAAAGTATGATTAAATGAATTGAAGTTTGTTTAAAGAAAAGAAGTTTTAAAAGAAAATGAACTAGACAAAGTCGAGGTTTATTATGAAAGCGGTTCGAGTTTATAAACAAAAAATATTTTGAGAAAGATGAGAAGGTTTTGAAAATTAAAGAATGGTAGAAGAGGTGAAGAGAGTTTCCTATGTACAGGAGGGTAAAAGATAAGGTAAAGGTTAGGGAAAAGAACCGTCTAACCAACAAGAAGCCAACAATTGACATAATGAGCCAATGTGAAATTCTCATCCGTTGGATTGAAACCAAACAAGCAAAGGTAATAAACCTCTTAAAAATACCAAGCTTAAATTGCATTAAGTCTTCATAAAAATTGGGCAGAGTAACAGTTGTATACAGATGAATTCCCGATCACAGAACAACATGTAATCACAATGATATGCACACAAAGCAAACATACAACCCAATGCCTTGGGGTAAACCCCAAAAACTATATGTCTAATTATATTTTTTATACTATAAAATATTAAATCAAAACAAACAAATGATATTGTTGTACCCCAAAATTTCCCCTCCCATTTCTCAAAGAATCATCCTGGACCCTCAGGTTTGCTTCTGTCAAGTTTCAAGTCTAGGATTACAATTTTCCAAGAAAGTCACTCACAAGGGTAAAATGGTCAAAAGCACATTGAAAAGTCAAACTTTGACTTTTTGATCAAAATCAAGTTTCAACAATCATATTTCATCAAGGCATAAAATTGGTTCATCAAGAAATCAAAAGTCAAAAATTACTTTGAAAATGTTAAATTGTAAACACTTAGAAAATTTTCTAAGTATTAAGAAAATATGACAATTTCAGAACTTACGGGCTAGTTTTCACACAAGCGCGATCAGAATTTGCAAAAATGATTCAGAATATGACTCTTCAATCAGAACATATGGAAATTGTGTTCTTCGATCAGAACATGATTCTTCAGCATATGGAGACTATCTTCTACGCTTCGATCAAAACATCACCCTTTGAATCTCATTCAGTTCATCTTCGATTAGAACATCACCAAGCCCAAAAACCTCGTTTTGAACAGTCTGTTGCATTGCTATAGCACAGTCCTGCATCCACATGCCACAAAATTCCAAATTGTTGCTGATCCAGTCCACGCCTGCACTTTCTCAAACCCCATATTTGTACCAAATTAGCACATAAAAGTTGTGTTTAAAAAGAAATGAAATAGTATGCCAAAAAGGGTTCAAATCCCATTTGTTTTTCCCCCTAAAACCACAGCAAAATCATCTATCAATAAGTAATTCCATCACACATTTAAGGGGCTGACTTTTGGAAATAGAGAGTGATCAAATACAAAAAAAAAAGAGAGAAAAGAAAACATTCAAACATTATTAAAGGCAAAATTCCCCAAACAATACCTTGGTTCTTCCCTTTTGAATCAAAGAACAAAACATTTATGTTCCGTTTCTTGCTGACCCCAGAACATTCAAAGGCAGCAGCTCAGGTCCCAAACACACACTTCAGATTCAAGGTAAGTCATTCTGACTTTGAACTTTTCATTCAGAGCATCATTAAATATGTAAATATCATAGTTTTGATATTGTCCATATCATTGCCTAAGTAGAAAAAAATGTGGATCATGACTTCTTGAAGAATACTAGGCTCAGAATCAGGATTAGAACTTCTATAAACTGTCGTGCTTTTATTTTTCTGTTTTGCTGTTGTTAAGAACTGAATAAGTTGCAGATGTTCTGGATAATGTAAGGAATGAGGTGAAGTGTA
Source organism: Vicia faba (assembly GCA_948472305.1). Lineage (NCBI taxonomy): Eukaryota > Viridiplantae > Streptophyta > Magnoliopsida > Fabales > Fabaceae > Vicia > Vicia faba. The sequence continues at coordinate 507,422,031 of OX451735.1, read as the reverse complement.
ACACAGAACTTCTGAGTTTTCTTTCCCATTGTTTTAACACACACATAACTTCTAGGCTATCTTACTATTTTAACACACACATAACTTCTAGGATTTCTTACTGTTTTAACACACACATTACTTCTAGGATTTCTTACTGTTTTAACACACACAGAACTTCTAGGCTTTCTTACTGTTTTAACACAACACGTAGAACTTCTAGGTTTTCTTACTGTTTTAACACAACACATAGAACTTCTAGGCTTTCTTACTATTTTAACACACACAAAACTTCTAGGCTTTCTTACTGTTTTAACACAACACACAAAACTTCTAGGTTTTTCTCACTATTATAACACAACACAGAACTTCTGGTTTCCTCTAACGTTTCTTTCATAACTTCAGTGTGCAGCAACCCAGAACTTCTGGTCCCCTCTAATCTTTCTTTCTAAATTACAGCATGCCTAGCATAAGAACTTCTGGTCCCTTTTCATTTTGTTTTCAGCAACATGTTGATCCTGTTTTCGTTATTTTTTCCTTTTCTTCCTTATTCTTACTATTTTCAGCATTAATATTATTTTTATTAATATAAAAAAAGGCATAAAAAATATTTTATTTTATTAACTAATTATTTTCCTTTTAATTTGTTAATACAAAAAACCATTTTCAAAACAAATCCTTTCCTTTTCTTGTATTGTACAATTCAATGTGGTTGTAATAGATACTTAGGATTTAAGTTCTTGTAAATCCCCATTTTTTAAATATGTACCCCCATCCCCAAAATGATGTAATAACTTAGGATTTATTTCCACAGTTTTATTGCTTTCATACATGGTTAGTAATTAGGATGTATGGCAAGACAAAATCAACAAGTAGATAACCTTTAAATGCAAGACAAAATGCATGCAATCAAACACACTTTCACACTAGCACCTCTAGGGTAATCTCACTTTGTTGCCTTTCGGAAAATAGTCATGTCCCTCGAATATGGGTGTTTTAGAAAAGACCCTCAATAAAAGATCGTAGTTCCTCGATGGCCCTCAATGTTGCCTTCGGTAAACGATCTAGTCCTTAAACGGCATTGCTAAAATGTCTCATAGGTTGCCTTCTGTTGTACCCCAAAATTTGCCCTCCCATATTCTTCAAGATTTGTCAAGAATCACCTGCAACTAGTTCAAGATTTCTCAAAGGGTTGCACAGTCCAAATGCCTCATAAGCCAGTCCAAATTAGGGTTTTGTTTCCTTCAATAAATTTGGGGTTTTCAATGGTCCAATCAAGTCCCATAGGCCTATATACATCCTCAAGCACCTATATTCCAAGTTTCAAGACTCACAATGCCAATTTGCACAGTCAAAAGCTCCATTTGATCCACAATCAACTGCCAGGGGAAAAATGGTTATTTTGCAGTCAAAAGTCAGAATTTTTGGTTAACATATTATTTTGAGTCCACAATCATCATTTGATCAAATCTTGATCATGATTCCACAAGCATGGCTCAAAAATCATCAAGGTGCAAGAAGTTACTATTTTTGGACAGTAGAAAAGTCAACTGTATCTTGACCAAGGCATAACTTTTTCATGGTACATCAGAAAAATACCATCCAATGCTCATTTTGAAGGAGATGACATTTCCTACAATTCATCTTCACATTACATGTCCAAGAAATGCTCTCACAAAAAGTTATCGATTTCTACATTATAGGTCAATTTCAAAAGTCAACAAAAATGCACTTTAAGTCAAAGGCCATAACATGAGATTGGTAAATCCAAATGACATGGGACCAAAGGCGTTGGTTAGAGGACTTCAAGACCTTTCCAAAATGTCATATAATATGTTCATATGATCAAAATTGAGCAATATATGCATTGGAGAAGTTGGGAAATTTTCATGAATTTGCAAAAGTCAACTTTGCTTAAAACACTTTGTTTTTGCTAATGGGCCTCAAATTTCTTCTTGAAACTTTATCCATGGCCTATGCACGACCCATCAAGCTTATTTGAACTTATTTTTCTTATTTTTATTAATTATTTGGATTTTTAATCAATTTTAATTCATTTAATTAATTTAAATTGTAGGAAATACAAAGATTTGATTTTTCAATCTTTTTGTGAAGCAAAAGTGGTCAATATATGCTGGAAATTTCGTGTGCAAATCAAAGGGACAAGAATCTCCAAGTTTGGCAAGTTTTTCCAATCAAAAAGATTCAAAAATATATGATTGAAAATCAAATATTCAAATCATTATTCAATGGATCTTTGCTCAAGGATTTAACCTAAATTTAGTCCTCTATAAATACACAATCAAACCCTACTCATGCATACGTGAAAGAAGCTGCAAAAAGGCCATAACCAATTCAAGAAAATTCAAAGAAAAGTCAAAACTGATTTTCATATTCCAGGCCAATTCAAAGCATTATAGTGATTCAAACACATTGCTGGAGGTGTGAGGAACGTGTAGCAATCAAACTCACGTGCTAAAACTCAAGAAATCGTCAAGAATAGACCCACGGTTTGAAGCATTTTTCCAAAATTGTAATCATTGATTCATGCATATTTAACATCTTTTGGTGATCGTTTTGTGTTGCTAGGGACTGTACGAAGCTTTTGGCATAGGTTAATTGGATTAAAACACCCAGAATCCAAAGACACCATGAACGTTTTCTAGGGTTTCCAAGCTTTGAATTTGGGGCTTTGCTATTCAGGAAAAATTAGAACCCTTAGGGCCCATGGATGAAATCGTTGAGACAAGACGAGTTTAAAGCAATCCTCGCAAAATATTTATATAACACACAACCCTAATCGCTATTTTTGGTCATTGTTGTTTGTGGGGGTTAAAAACCCCCGCTATCTGTTTGTATTTGGCAGGAACAATTGAGGAAGATGATGACGTGTTGATATACTATTGGACCATTCAAAAAAAGAAGCGCGCGTTTTCTTTTGTACATTATATTGTTTGTTTCTTAATATATTAATTGCCCTTTGTTTTACTAACGACTAAAGTGTGCAACTCAGATGGCCAAGGTGTTAGTGTATTGATCATTGGGACCTGGGTTCGAGTCCCAGGTCCACCCAAACGCTTATGTTGTTTTTTCTAACGTATTCACGTGCAGCTTTCCAAAGGTGTTCCACCATATACCTTAAACATCAGCATGCCAAGTGTCTTCAAGCAGCAATCCAAAGGCCATGAGAGAGGGAACACCATGCTCCCAGTCAACCAACGCCCTAGACGATCCCAGAAGTCAAACAGGCTTGAGAGATTAATGGGCCAGCAATTTCCAAACGTACCTCCTTCTGGGCCCATCACCCCCTGGGTTCTTTTTCTTTTTTCTCTTTATATTTTCTATTTATTTAGTTAATTGTTTTAATAATTATTATTATTTTTATTATTTAATTCACAAATTAATTACTTTCATAATAAACTCAGAAAACTAAAATATTTTTATTATTATTATTTTCATCTTTAATTTATTTTGTAAATAAATACTAACACAAATTAATTTAGTTAATTAGGTTAACTTTAATTTTTTTTCACAATAAATAAAATCAATATAGAAATTAGGGTTTTTACTAACTTGTGACTTTTTATTTTATTTTCATTAAAACATTAAAAACTAAAAAATACTTTGTTTTCTTTTAATTAATTAATTAATTAGAATTAGGTTTAATATTTAATTAAATGCAAAAAAGACCAAAATTCCATTCTTTCTCAAAAAAGGGTCAAAACCCTAAGACTTTCTCCGATTTAATTTCTTTGCGCGCATATTAATTTTTGACCATATTTATGTATTTGTTCCGAGGATGTAATAGCGTAATTAGGACCTTTTTATCGCTTTCTTTATTTTCTCGCATTTATCTTTTCAAGGGTTATGTTTTTGGCGATGTAAATACCCGACGCCTTGTAATAGCGTAGATTTACTTTCCGCAATTTACTTTCCGCACAATTATTAACTGTTAACTATGCATGACAAGACTTGCCTGAAAAATAAAATCAACACGTAGCTCACCATAATACATGTGCAAAGATAATATAAACTGAAACTTGACACACTCGCACATGCCACTCCTAGGGTACGCCTCACTTGGTTGCCTAGACGTGGTCATTGAGTATAGGGTGTTTTAGAGGTCGCCCTCTTGTCTAAAGATCCAAGTTTCCTCGAAACGGTTGCCTCGGATAAAAAGGATCTAGTACATTAGGGTTACCGCTAAGGCGTCCTACTATTGCTTTGGTGACCACACATGTCCCTATAATTGAATTGACCCGAATAACTCCAACGACGGTGCTACCTACTTCTCAATAGTGGGATAGTATTGTCTAAAGTACATTTACACAGCTTAATTTCTTTAGAGTAGGTAGATTTCTCCTGGGTACTTGCTCTTTCAAAACAAAAATAAACTTTTCGCACTCACACTTTCAAACAAAAGTTTTCAAACAAACACTTCATACACTCTTGAGGACTGATACAAGAGTTACCTAGAAGTTTTCAAACGAACTTTTTTCAAAACCCACAAACACAAGAAAAGCAAACATTTTTGAAAACATAGTGAGCAAGTACCTAAGAGCCCGTGGATAACCACGGATAGAAAGGGTGCTAACACCTTACCTTTCTATAATCTACCTCCCGAACCGAGAAACATCTCGAAAAGGAATTTTGTTGTGCTTTTGTCCTTTCCTTGTTGGAGAATATAAAAGACGGTGGCGACTCTTGCTTACCGCGACATTTCTCGAACCAGCATTTCCAAACAGTCAGTTCTATTTCCACCGATCACAGAACTGGCGACTTTGTTGGGCAATATCTTATAAGTGAGGTGTACCTTAGGATTAGATCATTCTATGTTTTCAATTGTATGCCTTGTTTGCTTTAATATTGTGGGCTTGCATCGGAGTTTCATAGATCCTAACCCGGATCTGGGAAATACCCTTTAGGTAGCAATAAACTGTGAGGGACCTGTCCGGCGTAGACCGACACGGGTGAAGCAGTAGCTACGTTGGTGTGACACCTTGGTCTGTACCGATATCCCTTGTGTTGGAACGAGGAGAATATGGGTCTTCTAAGGAGTCATTAAGCACCAACCGACCTTAGAACCCTAAATTGACCCAACTTGGCCATAGAACAGTAGCAGTATGCTACACTCATTGAGGCTAAACTCTCGTGATGGTTCTGGCCGCAAGAAAAGATTGTGAAGCTGGAGTTATGACCGATTGAGGGTAGTCAGTGATATTGAGATCCTCTAGAACCTAGTTACTATTTTCTAGGACAGGTCTTAACCAACTGAAACTGAAAGAGGGTAGTACCCAAACTTCATGCCAGCCTGAAATCTAAGGGCTCTTTTGTGTGACTTGTGTGCCTTCAAACTTGAACTACTTGCACATTCTTGTTATCTGACAACATGAGTTCCTTGCAGGTTTTGTTTACAGTCCTTAATCTCGGCTTATAACAGGGTTTACCTACATCACTCCACGCATAGCATACCATCATACCATCATACCATTGCATACATCCTGCATAAGGACTAACCCATTTCAAGGATCTCAAAGGGTTGTGATGCAGGTCATGATGAACCAAATGTCTAGCAAGGGGCAAAGGGGATTTATTTTCCTCTAGCCCAGGTTGTGTGGAGATCAAAAAACATGATGACTTGAGTCAGGGTCTATGACCCACTCGATATGGTGAGCCTTGACTCTTGAAGAAGGACTTTCAACAACATGAAGTTCCTTCCATCAAGCTACAAAATTCAAATTCTAACAATTTTCTTGTTTACCCCGCGAGATTCTTGAAAACATTGCATACATATAACAGGTCATCTGATACAAGTCTCTCACGTTCTCGCTGTTTATTTCAGCAATGGCCTTCCAATCAGACAACCAGGATCTTCGTACTCAAGAGACTCAGTTCATGGAAATCTTCCTAAACCTATCCAAGGGGCAGGAAGAGTTGAGAACACTCCTCATGGGGAATTTGATCAAGAAGAGTCCTGAAGACAACAAGGACGAACGGCTGAAACATCTGCAAGATGAAGTAGATGCAATGAGAACCTAGATGCTGAGGGCAGACGGCTCTTATCCAATGCTTAGCTCAGGAGCAAGAAGAGTTGCGAGCCATGATCAACCAGCTTCATCAAGACAGATACAATAGTATGAAGCAAACGGTCAAGGCTGGGGATCAAACCAGTAATCAGCCTTCAAGAAGACAAGAGTTTGGTATGGTGAAGAATGGACCTCTCTAAGTTGCTACTACCTCAAGGGTCCGACAACAACCTCACCAAGAACAACAAGTTGATCAGAGCAAGCTAAACAAGCCCGGGAGGCAATTCACCGAGCTCAACATGTCACTGACTCAAGCGCTACCGCAAATGTTGAAGGCAGGGATGATTACACTAAGGGCTCCTCTCCGGAGTCCAAACACTTCCGCTCCCACCTATCATCCCAATGAAAGGTGCGCATACCATTCTGACAGTCTAGGACATGACACAAACAATTGTTGGGCTCTGAAGAACAAGACCCAATACCTGATTGACGGAAGGGTGCTGGAGTTCATACCGGATGGCGAGATGAAAATCTTCCGCTGAGAATTCTCCATCTGAGATGACTAGTTCAAACTAAGAGACTTTTGTTCATTTGAATTCTAAAGTTGTATTTTTCCTTGCGTATTCAAACAATTATTGTCATGGAAAACTTTCTTATTATATCAATGCATCGCATATGTCTGTTTTGAATTAATCCATTCGTATTCACTATATTCAAATTGCTTTCATTTTTGTGATGTTTAACTCTCGATTAAAAATTCTAAACCTTTTGAGGGAGGATGACGAAAACGATACCACGATCTTTACAGTATGCTTTTGAATAGACCCCGCTGATGAGGTACAGGCATTGTTTCAAATCCTAAACACTGGAGTTATAAGGAAGATAATCCCTCGTCAACCCCTTCGAGCCAAAGAAGTCGGAGTTTTTCTTTTCAAAATTAAAACACTTAATTATAACCTGGGGCAGGGTAGTCTTCTCAGTTGATCCAAGTGCACAATGAATGGCATCAAAGGAGTCCTTTCAAAGCAAGAGACAGTGATGGTTCCGAATAATCATAAAGACAGGCAGTCATTATCTCTCAGAAATAAAAGCCCATTAAGTCAAAACCTATGAAGGAGACTTACAAAACTGGGGCATCCCGCTGACTGTAATTACAAAAGAAACAGTTCAGGAAAAAAACAGGGATAATAAAATCAAAAAGAAAGAGGTCCTACAAACCCTTAATAAAAAGAAATGACTGCTTATTCAAAATAAACTATCAGTATCCGAACCATCACCGGAATGTCAGAGCAAAGACTCAAACAGGATCTAAATGCACGATTAGCCGAGTTTAGGATCGAATAACATCACGAAGAACGGGTGGGTACAAATAAACTTTGAGCCTTTATCCTTTGTTTCTTAAACCGTGAACCAGGCCACGTTATAACCCTTAAAAGTCCTAGCTGAAGCATGGGTTAGTTCGAAAGCATACGGTTACAAAAGGTATCCTGACTCCTGTAGGGCTTGCTGTAAAATCTTGAGTTGACATCACATTTTACAAAAATTCGCTCGTTTTATTGAAAAATGCATTTTCAAAAAAAAAACAGATACAAGCTTTGCATTCTTAAAATAACATTGTTTGCATATGACTATTTGTTCAAACAGCAGAGAAATTCGCACGATGAATTTCCAGTGAACAAGAATCTTCTCAACAAAAGGGTCACCTCAAGTGAAAAAACACTTCCAACTAAGGGGCAAACGTGATCATTGTCCATCATCTGGGGCAGTCAAGTCAAGATTCAAGGAATCTCTCAAAATGCCAAATTGCCAGGGGCAGATCTCCGCCTGAGTCACTTGGGGCATTGGACGTGAATTCCAGCAACGAATCTTGCATGATCAAACATCTTTTGGTAGTATGGCAACACTACACTACTGACAGTGACAACTCCCTACACTCTGAGGGCATGGACATAGTCGAAAAAAATACTACGCATAATCAAAGACCCGCTAGGTCGACTGTCCTAGGAAAAAATGAGGGCTTCCCGGCGAACCAAAAGGGTTCGGGCAAAAATAAGGGATGAAAATAAAAATCTGTACACCTGGCAAGTCGAAAACCTGAAAAGGAGGCTTGGGAAAAAAAGGGTATCCCGATGGACTGAAAACCCGAAAGGGCGGTCCAGGCAAAAGTTAGGGATCAAAAGAGTACGACTATGTCCTGTCATCTCGTCACTTTCCTACCAGAAGAAGATTTGTCACGCGGTAGTTATCAAACACCTCATAGGCTTTCTTCTCCCGCAGAAACTAGGGCAATAAGAATTGTCTGAACTGTACAGCTGCTTTGCTCACCAGGTACAAAGGTAGATTCAGCTGAAGAATTCGACCAAGATACCTTCACTCCTCGCAGAGTAAGACAAGAATCAGCCATACTCTCCCCAAGCAGAGTTGGTCTCCCATCAGCCCTAAAAAGCCATGGTATCTCCAGCAAGTCAGCAATACTCTTCCCCCGAGCAGAGTTGGTCTACCATCAGTCCTGGAAAGTTGGGTGTCCCCAGAAGATGTTAATATTCCCTAGCAGAGTATATAGACATTCCCCAGCAAGCATCCCCGGCAGTCTTAATATTCCTCGACAGAAATATAAGATTGTTCCCCGGCGGAATACAGACACCCCAGTGGAGCCATTTCCTCAAAAATTTCCCCAGGAGAGTTGAATCATCTCCCTAGTAGACTCTGGAAGCTTGTCCCCTGCAGAGTACAAATATCTCTCCCCGACCATGTTCAAAGGTTATTCCCCACCAGAGTCTAACTGGGTTATCCTCAGCAAATTTCAAGGGAAAGATCGTCCTCAGCGAAGTTCTTCCTATCCCTAGCGAAGTTCATCAAATTCCCCAATAGAGCTTATCAACGGAATCCCCAGCGAAGTTCTTCCTATTCTCAGCGAAGTATCTCTTCCCCACAGAGTAATCTCTTCACCAAGCTTATTCCCCAACGGAGTCATCCTCTCCTACTGGTTTATTCTTGCAATCATCTTCGTTCATCATCCCCAGCGGAAACGAAGAATTCTACTCTTCAACATCAGCCCAGGATTTAACAAACTTCCCGGCGTTTGTCAAGGATTTATTTTCCCGGATGAAAATACATTCATAAACATTTCACATTTCATATCTCCTATTTACATACATGATAAAGTGCATATGACACGATCTGATTTATTCTTGAGAACATCTTAATATCATGCAGTTCATGCATCATGACATTGCATATAGCTAACGTTTTTTCCTTTTCAGGAAAAGGTCAATCAAAAGATGATTACCATCTACCTTTGCAGTTCCAGATCAACACCTGTAACAAGCCAGGAAAATTCTGTGGACTACTGATCATGGGTTAATACCTGAAACCAGACAGGACAATTATCTACTTGATCATCATCAGGAAACCCTACACCGGTTCCTTCTCTCTCCAAGATGCAGTTTTACACGGGCTCATCAACAGGAAACCCTACACCGGTTCCTTCTATTTCAAATGAAGTTTCACACGGACTCATCCTCAGGAAACCCTACACCGGTTCCTTCTATTTCAGATGAAGTTTTACATGAACTCATCATCAGGAAACCCTACACCGGTTCCTTGTCTTTCAGATGAAGTTTTACACAGACTCATCATCAGGAAACCCTACATTGGTTCCTTCTCATTTTCAGATGAAATTTTACATGGACTCGTCCTCAGGCAACCCTACACCGGTTCCTCCTCAGTTCCAAGATGAAGTTTTACACGAACTCATCGTCAAGATAACCTTACCCCGGTTCATCCTGAAGTTTCACACGAACTTATCTCACAGTAACCTTACCCTGGTTCCTCCTGAAGTTTTACACAAACTTATCTCAAAGTAACCTTACCCCGGTTCATCCAGAAGTTTTACACGAACTTATCTCACAGTAACCTTACCCCGATTCCTCCTGAAGTTTCACACGAACTTATCTCACAGTAACCTTACCCCGGTTCCTCCTGAAGTTTCACACGAATTTATCTCAAAATATCCTTACCCCGGTTCATCCGGAGGTTTTACACGAACTTATCCCGAAGTAACCTTACACCGGTTCCTTCTCAACTCCAGATGCAGTTTTACACGGACTCGTCACCAAGAAACCCTACACAGGTTCTCTCTTTCCAAAGATGAAGTTTTACACATACTCGTCATCAAGAAACCCTACACAGGTTCTCCCTTTCGGAAGATGCAGTTTTACACGGACTCATCATCAGTCAACCCTACACAGGTTTCCTTCCTTCCAAGATGTAGTTTTACACAGGCTCATCATGAAGCAACCCTACACCGGTTTCCTTCTCAATTCCCGATGCAGTTTCACACAGACTCATCATCAGTCAACCGTACACAGGTTTCCTTCCTTCCAAGAGGCAGTTTCACACGGACTCGTCATCAGTCAACCCTACACAGGTTTCCTTCCTTCCAAGATGCAGTTTCACACGGACTCATCATCAGTCAACCCTACACAGGTTTCCTTCTTTCCAAGATGCAGTTTTACACGAGCTCATCATCAGGCAACCCTACACAAGTTCCCTCGTTCAACGTACAAAATCACAATTCTACCAACAACCTCCAGATGGCATCTATAAGCCCATCCCCGACAAGATTGTGTCACATATCCATATGGCATCTATAAGCCCATCCTCTTATTCACCATCTCTCCAAATGGCATCTGTAAGCCCATTCCCGACATCACATTGCTGATACTACACCATGCGAGTGCAAATTTCTGGGCACTTTAGTGTTCAATCATCTTCCACCTTCGGATCACGAAAGGCACGCAAGCCAATCTACATCCTCAGGTTTAAGAAGATTGAACAGGGGCAACTGTTGTACCCCAAAATTTTCCCTCCCATATTCTTCAAGATTTGTCAAGAATCACCTGCAACTGGTTCAAGATTTCTCAAAGGGTTGCAAAGTCCAAATGCCTCCTAAGCCAGTCCAAATTAGGGTTTTGGTTCCTTCAATAAATTTGGGGTTTTAAATGGTCCAATCAAGTCCCATAGGCCTATATACATCCTCAAGCACCTACATGCCAAGTTTCAAGACTCACAATGCCAATTTGCACAGTCAAAAGCTCCATTTGATCCACAATCAACTACTAGGGGCAAAATGGTCATTTTGCAGTCAAAAGTCAGAATTTTTGGTCAACATCTTATTTTGAGTCCACAATCATCATTTGATCAAATCTTGATCATGATTCCACAAGCATGGCTCAAAAATCATCAAGGTGCAAGAAGTTACTATTTTTGGACAGTAGAAAAGTCAACTGTATCTTGACCAATGCATAACTTTTTCATGGTTCATCAGAAAAATTCCATCCAATGCTCATTTTGAAGGAGATGACACTTCCTACAATTCATCTTCACATTCCAAGTCCAAGAAATGCTCTCACAAAAAGTTATCAATTTCTACATTATAGGTCAATTTCAAAAGTCAACAAAAATGCACTTTAAGTCAAAGGCCATAACTTGATATTGGTAAATCCAAATGACATGGGACCAAAGGAATTGGTTAGAGGACTTCAAGACCTTTCCAAAATGTCCTAGAACATGTTCATATGATCAAAATTGAGCAAGATATACATTGGAGAAGTTGGGAAATTTTCATGAATTTGCAAAAGTCAACTTTGCTTAAAACACTTTGTTTTTGCTAATGGGCCTCAAATTTCTTCTTGAAACTTTATCCATGGCCTATGCACGACCCATCAAGCTTATTTGAACTTATTTTTCTTATTTTTATTAATTATTTGAATTTTTAATCTATTTTAATTCATTTAATTAATTTAAATTGTAGGAAATACAAAGATTTGATTTTTCAATCTTTTTGTGAAGCAAAAGTGGTCAATATATGCTGGAAATTTCGTGTGCAAATCAAAGGGACAAGAATCTCCAAGTTTGGCAAGTTTTTCCAATCAAAAAGATTCAAAAATATATGATTGTAAATCAAATATTCAAATCATCATTCAATGGATCTTTGCTCAAGGATTTAACCTAAATTCAGTCCTCGATAAATACACAATCAAACCCTACTCATGCATACGTGAAAGAAGCTGCAAAAAGGACATAACCAATTCAAGAAAATTCAAAGAAAAGTCAAAACTGATTTTCATATTCCAGGCCAATTCAAAGCATTATAGTGATTCAAACACATTGCTGGAGGTGTGAGGAACGTGTAGCAATCAAACTCACGTGCTAAAACTCAAGAAATCGTCAAGAATAGACCCACGGTTTGAAGCATTTTTCCAAAATCGTAATCATTGATTCATGCATATTTAACATCTTTTGGTGATCGTTTTGTGTTGCTAGGGACTGTACGAAGCTTTTGGCATAGGTTAATTGGATTAAAACACCCAGAATCCAAAGACACCATGAACGTTTTCTAGGGTTTCCAAGCTTTGAATTTGGGGATTTGCTATTCAGGAAAAATTAGAACCCTTAAGGCCCATGGATGCAATCGTTGAGACAAGACGAGTTTAAAGCAATCCTCGCGAAATATTTATATAACACACAACCCTAATCGCTATTTTTGGTCATTGTTGTTTGTGGGGGTTAAAAACCCCCCGCTATCTGTTTGTATTTGGCAGGAACAATTGAGGAAGATGATGACGCGTTGATATACTATTGGACCATTCAAAAAAAGAAGCGCGCGTTTTCTTTTGTACATTATATTGTTTGTTTCTTAATATATTAATTGTCCTTTGTTTTACTAATGACTAAAGCGTGCAGCTCAGATGGCCAAGGTGTTAGTGTATTGATCATTGGGACCTGGGTTCAAGTCGCAGGTCCACCCAAACGCTTATGTTGTTTTTTCTAACGTATTCACGTGCAGCTTTCCAAAGGTTTTCCACCATATACCTTAAACATCAGCATGCCAAGTGTCTTCAAGCAGCAATCCAAAGGCCATGAGAGAGGGAACACCATGCTCCCAGTCAACCAACGCCCTAGACGATCCCGGAAGTCAAACAGGCTTGAGATATTAATGGGCCACCAATTTCCAAACGTACCTCCTTCTGGGCCGATCACCCCCTGGGTTCTTTTTCTTTTTTCTCTTTCTATTTTCTATTTATTTAGTTAATTCTTTTAATAATTATTATTATTTTTATTATTTAATTCACAAATTAATTATTTTCATAATAAACTCAGAAAACTAAAAATTTTTATTATTATTATTTTCATCTTTAATTTATTTTGTAAATAAATACTAACACAAATTAATTTAGTTAATTAGGTTAACTTTAATTTTTTTTCACAATAAATAAAATCAATATAGAAATTAGGGTTTTTACTAACTTGTGACTTTTTATTTTATTTTCATTAAAACATTAAAAACTAAAAAATAATTTGTTTTATTTTAATTAATTAATTAATTAGAATTAGGTTTAATATTTAATTAAATGCAAAAAAGACCAAACTTCCATTCTTTCTCAAAAAAGGGTCAAAACCCTAAGACTTTCTCCGATTTAATTTCTTTGCGCGCATATTAATTTTTGACCATATTTATGTATTTGTTCCGAGGATATAATACCGTAATTAGGACCTTTTTATCGCTTTCTTTATTTTCTCGCATTTATCTTTTCAAGGGTTATGTTTTTGGCGATGTAAATACCCGACGCCTTGTAATAGCGTAGATTTACTTTCCGCAATTTACTTTCCGCACAATTATAAACTTTTAACTATGCATGACAAGACTTGCCTGAAAAATAAAATCAACACATAGCTCACCATAATACATGTGCAAAGATAATATAAACTGAAACTTGACACACTCGCACATGCCACTCCTAGGGTACGCCTCACTTGGTTGCCTCGACGTGGTCATTGAGTATAGGGTGTTTTAGAGGTCGCCCTCCTGTCTAAAGATCCAAGTCGCCTCGAAACGGTTGCCTTGGATAAAAAAGATCTAGGACATTAGGGTTACCGCTAAGGCGTCCTACTATTTCTTTGGTGACCACACATGTTCCTATAATCGAATTGACCCGAATAAATCCAACAACGGTGCTACCTACTTCTCAATAGTGGGATTGTATTGTCTAAAGGACATTTACACAGCTTAATTTCTTTAGAGTAGGTAGATTTCTCCTGGGTACTTGCTCTTTCAAAACAAAAATAAACTTTTCGCACTCACACTTTCAAACAAAAGTGTTCAAACAAACACTTCATACACTCTTGAGGACTGATACAAGAGTTACCTAGAAGTTTTCAAACGAACTTTTTTTAAAACCCACAAACACAAGAAAAGCAAACATTTTTGAAAACATAATGAGCAAGTACCTAAGAGCCCGTGGATAACCACGGATAGAAAGGGTGCTAACACCTTCCCTTTCTATAATCTACCTCCCAAACCGAGAAACATTTCGAAAAGGAATTTTGTTGTGCTTTTGTCCTTTCCTTGTTGGAGAATATAAAAGACGGTGGCGACTCTTGCTTACCGCTACATTTCGCGAACCAGCATTTCCAAACAGTCAGTTCTATTTCCACCGATCACACCTTCTATGACTATACAAACGTCTCATGCCCATCCCTTCACATCCAATTATGGGGATTCTTACCAAAACAATAGTAAGATAGCAACATCTAAAGGAGGAGGAAAAGAACATTTAAGACCTTTTGAGTAGGTAGGTTGTTCATAGTTGCTTGCTTTCTCACAATAAAAATATTTTATACACCAACACTTTCATTTTGAAAAATTTTCAAAATACAAACACTTTGTACGCGTTCTTATAGAAACGAGAACCATTACAAAGACACCTTTTCAAAATCACTTTCAAAAACACATTCCACAAACACTTCTTTGAACTATTTTCCAAACAAAACTTTGTACGTGTTCTTATAGAAACGAGAACAATTACAAAGACGTTTTCAAAATACTTTCAAAACCCACACCACAAGCACATTTTTCAAACAAAAAGCAAGTGATCTAGAAATCAACTAAGAGCCCGTAGAAAACTACGGATGAAAAGGGTGCTAATACCTTCCCTTTTTATAACATACCCCCCGAACTCAAGAGAATATCTCAAAAGGTCTTTCCAGTTCTTTTCAACCTTTCCTTTTGGATCTTTTCCAGTTCTTGCTATCCGCAACAATTGCGATCAAAACACATAACACCCTAGTCAGTTCTCTCATCGTGTTAAAGAACTCGCGACTCTGTTGGGGATTTACTTAAAAGTGGGGTTACCTTAGGGCTAGATCACCTTTACTTTCTTTCCTTTGTTTGTTTTGTTTGCTTTACATTATGGTTCCTTGTTTCGGGTTTGTTTTGATCCTCTACCCGGATTTGGGGCACCTTTTTAGGGAAGTAGCAATAGATTGTGGAAACTGTGCGGGGTATACCGACATGGTCTAAACAATAGCTACGTTAGTGTGACGCATTTGTTGGTACCAGTATCCTTTGTATTGAATCAAGGAGAATACGGGGCCGTTGAGCAGCGTCATGAAGCACTGACTGACCTTAGAACCTTACTTGACCAACTTGGACATTAGGAAGTAGTGAGATAGCCGGTTTTGGTGGAAAGATGAAAATTGGTTGATACTCGATACTGCACTCATTGAGATCGGAGTTTCAGGATATTTTGGTTTCCATTAAAGGGGCTTGCACTGAAACAATGCCCGATGAAGAAAGATCAGTGATATTGAGATCCCTTAGAACCCGTTACTTTCTAGGACATGTTGAACCAACTAAACTTCAAGAGGGTACTTACCTATCAAACTCCATGCAATCCTAAACCTAAGGACTTGTCTGCTTTGTATATATGGATATTTGTACATAATAACTTGCTTGCTTTGCATACTTGTACATAACATCTTGACATCATACCATGGAATTTTCATTAATCATATCAAGGATCTCAAGGGCCTGTGATGTAAGGTCATGTTGAACCATACGCCTATCAAGGGGCAAGAAGATTCATTCTCTAATCAAACACCGTCAAAGACCAAAGTACAACAACTTGAGTCAGGGGCTATGAACCACTTGACATGGTGAGCTTGATTCTTGTGGAAGGACATCCACTGATGCAAATTTCTCCAATCAAAGTTGTTCAACTTCTAACATTTTCTTCTGTTTATCCTGTGAGATCCTTGAAATTATGCATCCACATATCATGCATCATATCATGACATGTTTCTCCCATATAGGTCTCCTTATCTTCCTACTGTTTATTTTAGTAAGATGGATATGGAACAAATGGTGAAGGATCTCCAAGCACAAAATGCCTAATTGCAACAAATGTTCCTGGTCATGGTTAAGGGGAAAGAGGAACTGAAGACTCTTCTTCTCAAGGACAAGAAGAAAAAGTCAAAGAAGCTAGTAGGCATCCTAAACTTGGGAAGAAGACTTAGAAGACCAGTCAAGAGAACTCTAGATCTATCAACTCCGTCAACCAAAGGAGACAACCAGACAAAAGAAGGAGATAAGAGTCTGGGGATGGATGAAGATGAAGCTGACTTTTCTAAGGAAAAATATCCTCCCGCTGATGATAAATACAAATATTTGGAGGATCGCCTCAATGCTATGGAGATTCATCAGATACCTGACTTGGACTTTGAAGAGTTAGGTTTGGTTTCCAGAGTGGTCATCCCACCAAAGTTCAAAATCCCTACCTTTGCCAAGTATGGTGTGATCTCTTGTCCTAAAATGCATCTGAGGTCATATGTCCCCAAGATTCAGCCTCACACTTCTGACCGGAAGCTATGGGTCCATTTCTTCTAAGAAAGTTTTGTTGGCACCCAGCTGGAGTGGTTCTATCAGTTAGAAAGAACCAACATTCACACCTGGGAGGACTTGGCTGCTGCTTTCTATATGCAGTACCAATACAACGCTGATCTTGCACCAACTCGTAGCCAATAGCAAAATATGACCATGTGTCCCAACAAGGGCTTCAAAGAGTACGCCCAAAAATGGAGAGACTTGGCAGGCAGAGTGCAACCACCCTTAACTGATAGGGATATGATTTACATCTTTATGGGAACTTTGATGGGACCTTTCTTTAATCATCTAATCGGAAGCTCCTCGGTCGGGTTCACCGAGCTAATATTTACTGGCAAAAGGGTCGAAGCTGGCATCAAAAGTGGAAAGATCCAAGGGGCTACATCCTCTGATACTCAGAAAAAGCCATGCAATGGGAAGAAAGAGTCCAATGTTTTTTATGGCCAAAAAGGTCATAACAAGAGCAACCACGACCAACATGTGGTGGCAGTCTTGATCACCGGTCCTACATCACGGTGACAACAACAAAGGGGAAATCGGCGAAAGCCAGATGAGCCTAAAATATAGTTTACTAACATCAACATGCCATTGTCTCAAGCACTACAACACTTGTTGAAGATGAATCTGATTACATTGATAGGGCCTCATGCAAACCCTAAAACTTCTTCTCCTAACTACAATCCTGATGTAATATGTGTGTATCATTTCAGAAGTCTTGGGCATGATACTAATGATTTTTGGGCGCTAAAATACAAGATTCAAAACATGATTGACGCCAAGGAGATCGAGTTAAACCCTCCAGAGACTCCCAATGTAATCACCACTCCCATGCCAAATCATTGAGCGTTCCAGTTCATTTTGAATTTTCAATTGTAATCTCTTTTGTTGTTCAAACACTTATCTATTAATGTTAAACTCTTTTTCATTAATGCATCGCATATGTTTTTCTTGAATTCATCCATTTGTTTTCATAATATTTAAAGTTGTGCTATCTTTACTAATATTAAACTCTTGCTAAAAGTTACAAGCCTTTAGAGGGAGGATGACGAAAACAATGCCATAATCTCATACAATATGCTTTTGGAAGACCTTGCTGACAATGTACAGGCGTTTCTTTCAATTCCTAAACACAGGAGTTATAAGGAGGATAATACATAGTCAACCCCTTCGAGCCAAAGAAGTAGAAGTTTCTTTTTTACACAAACGGAAACCTTTAATCAAAACCTGGGGCAGGGTAGTCTCTCAGTTAATTCAAACGCGCGTTCAGCCACAAACTTTCACTTCGTGTACAACGAACAACATCAAAAACATTCCTTTGGAATCAAAAGAAGGTGATGGTTCCCTACTTAATAGGCAGTCGTTATCTCTCAAGATAAAAGCCCACTAAGTCAAAACCTACGAAGGAGACTTAGAAAAACTGGGGCATCCCGCTGACTGTAATCTAAAAAATAAGAACAGTCAGGCAAAATCAGGGATAATAAATCAAAAAGAGGTCACTACAAATCCTCAAAAAACACAAAAAATGTTGCAACAATGACTGCCTTCAAATAAACTTAACTTGTCTGAACAATCACCAAAATGTCATTTCAGACTCAACTGGAATTCAAACGTACAAATTAACTGAGTTTAGGACTGAAGAACATCACGAAGAATGGGTGGGTACAAATTCACTTTGAGCCTTATCCTTTGTTTCTTAAACTGTGAACCAAGCCACGTTACAACCCTTCAAAAGTCCTAATTGAATCATGGGTTAGTTCGAAAGCATATTGTTACAAAAGGTATCATGACTCTTGTTAGGCTTATTCTAAATCATGATTTGGATTCACATACTTGCAAATACTTTTTTATCTGCTAAAATGCATTTTCAAGACTTCAAGACAAGCATAAACTTTGCATTACTTTGAATACCTCTGTTTTCATATGGCTAATTGTTTGACAACAGAGAAATTCACACGACGAATATTCAGCAAATGAAAGCTCTCTCAATAAACAGAATCATTTCAGATGGAAAGGCGCTTCCAATGACAAATCTCTCATAATCAAGGGGCACGACATGACCATTGTCCGACACATCTGGAACAGTCAAGGCGAGATCCCAAGAATCTCTCAAAGAAATCTTGAGTAACCGGGTGGAAATCTCCATCTGAATCACTCAAGGGGCAATGTTACGTTGATCATGGGTTTGAACAAAATCCGCTATGAAGACTTTCGGTACCATCAAATTTCTTGCCTGTGCCAAAAGTATCAGATGGTGTTAGTATCGGATAATGTCAGTATCATATCTTCGGATCCTCCCATGGCAGTTCTTAGAAATTTCTGAGACTTGACCAAAGATCTTGGGTACCACCAATTTTTTTGCTTGTGCCAATAGTACCAGATGGTGTCAGTATCAGGTTTTCCACAACGGTCTGGGAAAATATCCCTAGGCTACCGGAAATGTGATCAAAATATCAAATATCGAGGTGTACCATATTAACTCTTTGGGCAAACAGGCTCCCACATATAAAGGGTCATGTGCGACCAAGCAAACATCTTCTAGCGTTACTATAACACGTACTACTATAGACAGTGACAAATTCCCCACATAGTCCTTTTCATAGGGTGGTCCCCCAGCCAAAATTTCAATCTCTAAAAGCATCTCCAACCGAGTTGATCTCAAGAATCCTCGAGGAGTTCGGCCAAAAGAAAACACTTCTCCAACAGATTGGCGACATGGTTTATTTCCCAAAAAAACGGCAAGTGTCCCCAACTTGAATTTTCCTTCCAGACTATCACAAATCAAGGGACCACAACTCCTCTTCCCCAGTAGACTTTCCTACAACCCCCAGTGAGCTGCTGCAGAACCTGGAAAAGCAACCAGATAACAGTTAACTACTCCAAGTTGTTAACCTCCTTTCTCTTCCGTTAAGAGATAGCTCCCCAGTAGAACAACGGACAACGAAGACTCCTAAACTCCTTTCCCCAAGCAGGAATCAACACTCTACACAGGGTTTTCTTCTCAAGAAAAATCAACATCCCCCTGTGGATTTCTCCTCAAACAACAAAAACAGGAACCCCTAGTGGAAACTTTCTAAGCAAGGTTTAAAGATGGGCATACTCTTCATCCCCAACGGTCATCCGGGATTCGGCCTTTCAAAACTCCCCAAAATTTGTCAACGATTTATTTTCCAAGACAAAAATACATTCCAATAACATTTTGCATTTCATGCATCATATTACATACATAACAAGTGCATACGACACAATCTCATTTATTTTGAGAACATCATTGCACCATGCATTTCATACATCATGGCATTGCATGAAGCTAACTCTTTACCTTTTCAGGAAAGATCAAATCAACAGATGGCTATCATCAATGATCTTCAAAGGTCAGAGATTAATACCTGAAACCAGACAAGACAACTATCTCAAATGACCAGCTTTTTCAAGTTCCAGATTAATACCTCTAACTATCCAGGAAAACTATCTACATGAATGGATTAAAGATTAACACCTGTAATAAGCCAGGGAAATTATCTTTCTTTCTCAGGTCAAAGATTAATACCTGAAACCAGACAGGACAAATATCTACTCGACCAGTTGAAGCAACCATACCCAGGTTCCTTTTCATTTCCAGATACAGTTCTACACGGACTTGTCCTGAAGCAACCTTGCCCGGGTTCCTTCTCTACATTTCCAGATGCAGACTGTAACACCCCAATTCTACCCCAAGCAATTACGCAAAATAAATTAGAGTTATAAAATTTCAATCATACAAATGAATCGGGACGTCACAAATTCTTCTAATAAATTCATTGCATTCATCATGGATATATAACACTTTTTCAAAACATCGAATGAACCATCAACATAACATCTTCCATTAAATAATTCAACAACTACGCAGCGGAATTCTTCAATAACATCTTTAAATAAAACAAAAACTTCGAAACATCTCATATTTAGTAAATAAGCAATTTAAAGTTCAACAACTAAAAATCAGCAATCAAAAAATCAGCAAGCGTTCATCCCCCGAGTGTTACATATCAGAGCAATGACACCGACTCGAACTATTGAAGGTATACGGCCTTCACTCTCGATTACCTGCACGTTACCAACATAGGGGAAACATTCAAACAAAAGGGGTGATATATCTAACAATATAATAAGGCGCATGATAATTAATATATAAAATTAGATCAATAATATCACTACTTCTCATCTCATAATCAACAATAATTACAGCATATATACTCATTCTTTAACATCAAATACACTTCATTATTCAATCATATAATGCGACTGAAAACAATGCAAATGCATGTGGTACCATTGGAGCAGAACTCCCATCTCAAAAATCTGCCAATTAATAAAGGCATCAACAAGGCATAACCTTCATCTCAAAATTTGCCAATCCAGGCCATCTCAACGAGCATAAGCTCCATCTCAAAAATGCAATGTATGCGACTCATCATGAATGTAATAACAACACCCAAATTAACAATGTATCAATCATCTCAAAACATCTCAATTAACATCTCGAAAATACCAACATCTCAATCATCTAAAAACAACAACATCTCAATCATCACAAAACAACAACATCTCAATCATCTCAAAACATTTCAATTATAGCATCTCATAAACATCTCAAAATAATTTATTAAGCATCATTTAA
Organism: Vicia faba; assembly: GCA_948472305.1. Lineage (NCBI taxonomy): Eukaryota > Viridiplantae > Streptophyta > Magnoliopsida > Fabales > Fabaceae > Vicia > Vicia faba. The sequence goes on along the minus strand of OX451735.1, from coordinate 507,400,640 downwards.
TTATCAAACGTCATTGGTTCATCATAATTATCAAACACAACTTTAATAACCACATCTCACTAATAACTCAGTTGTATATCAATAGTACAGTAATCCATACTGTTATTCTGCTACTGTACATCCTTATTGTCACTAATCCTACTGTCATATTCTAACAGCAGTCTCTAACATCTCATAAACATCATTTGTCCAAAATCTAGCATAACTATCATTCTCGGGAATTAATTCTAAATCCTAAATTAGTTACTAGGATTACACCTCTTATTCATCACTTTAATCATCTAGGATAATATTCACCGCGTTAGCTAATCAACGCTTTGAACGACATCTCAAAAAACATCCTAAAACTCAAGTTACAACAACTTAAAACTGATTCTGTCAAAAATAAAACCTTATGGGTCGACATGAAACCCTTGGGGTCAACGCGAAATGCTTCTCCTGCACAACATGAGTCGACACATCCTCCTTATGGATCGAATCATCCTGGTCCTAATCACAACATGTATCGATGCATGCTCCTCTCCGATCTACTCGTCCTGACTTCAAAGTGCAGCATGTATCGATATATCCTCTCTTCGTGTCGACTCATTCTGAGTCTTGTACTCATCATGCATCGATGCAAGCCCTCCATGGATCGACTCATCCTGAGTCTAACAGCGCCTATGTATCGACACATGCTTCCATGAATCGATGCATCCTGTTACTTCCTGCATTCTTCCATGATTTGCTTCTGTATTTTCACTATGGGGATTCAATTACAGTCCTATAAACCTCATCATAAACATAGTAATTCATCACCTAATCATTAACCTATAATACTACATCGATTAAACAACATCATAACGTCATTATTCATTCAAATTCATTAAATCTTCATCATACATCATCCAATTCAAGAACAAAAACAATTACATCTAGCCCCACATATCAAACATCATGAACCCAATTATAAGGTCAGAACCCCACCCTTACCTTGGATTGAAGGTCGCTCTATAATTTTCGGGTCGAATTCTTCGTTCTTACCGTCTTCCACTATTTCTAGCAGCTTCACATTCTTTTTCTTAATCCTTATTTCCTCTACTGCTTCCTCCTTCTATTCTTCTCACAAATAATAAAATAACCTAATATTATTATATTATTCTTATTAGGCTCCAAACCTACACCCCCTTATTGCTTCCACTCACACAATTTAGGCCCACATTAAATAATATTAGCTTCTAACATTATTTCACCAAATAATAATATATCTCTAATATTATTATTTCTCCACTTAATAAAATAAATCCAATTATATTATAACACTTCTTCATAAATATTCCAAAAATAATTTAATTAAATAATTAATTAAATTACGGGCGTTACACAGTCTTACCCGAACTCATCATGAAGTAACCCTACCCAGGTTCTTTCTCAGACATATCCAGATAAAATTTCACACCAACTCATCCTGAAGCAATCCTACCCAGGTTCCTTCTCATACATTTCCAGATGAAGCTTTACACTGGCTCGAAAATTTACCTAAATCAAACAATTTAGGATAGGAGTCTCGCATCTTGCTCTCCAACTCCCAAGTCATGCTTTCACCAGGAGCTCCTAGCCAAACCACTTTAACCAAGGAAATCTCTTTGCCCCTCAGAGTCTTTATTTCACGATCCGCGATCCGCACAGGCATCGTCTCCACCGTAAGATTATCCCGTACTTGCACATCGTCCATATGAATCACATGAGATGGATCTGAAATATACTTCCGAAGTTTCGACACATGAAACACATCATGCAAATTCAAAAGATTAGGCAGTAAAGCCACTTTGTAAGCAATAATCCCCACTCTCTCTGAAATCTGATACGGTTCAATAAAACAAGAAGTGAGCTTCTTAGACTTCAATGCTCGCCCAACACCAGTCACAAGTGTAACTCTCAAAAACACATGATCACCAACTTGGAATTCTAAATATTTCCTTCACTTGTCATGATAACTCTTTTGTATACTTTGTGAACCTTTCATATTTTTTTGAATCAACTTCACCTTCTTAGTAGTCTCACGAACAAGTTCAGGTCCAAGTACTACACTTTCACCAGATTCATGCCAACATAACAGAGTTCTACATCTTCGACCATACAACGCCTCAAAAAGTGCCATCCCAATACTGGAATGATAATTGTTATTATAAGTGAACTCTATCAAAGGAAGATAAGTATCCCACGAACCTCCCTGTGCAAGAACACATGCCCTCAGCAAATCTTCCAACGGTTGAATCGTCCATTCAGTCTGACCATATGTCGGAGGATGATACGCTGAACTCAACCTCAAATTAGAACCCAACGCTTCTTGCAAACTCTTCCAAAAATCAGAAGTAAATCTTGGATCTCTATCTGACACAATGCACAAAGGAACACCATGCAGCTTCACAATCACACTAATATAAATCTCAGCCAACTTCGACACTGGAAAACTGATGTTAATAGGAATAAAATGAGCTGACTTCGTAAGCCTATCAACAATCACCCAAATTGAATCATGTCCTCTTAAAGTATTAGGCAATCCCATCACAAAGTCCATTGAAATGCTATCCCATTTCCATTCTGAAACTTCCAACGGTTGCATCAATCCTGCGGGCTTCTGATGTTCAACTTTCGACTTTTGACAAGTTAAACATGCATACACAAATCGAGCCACATCACTCTTCATCCCAGGCCACCAAAACAAACCTTTCAAATCCTGATACATCTTTGTAGCTCCTGGATGAATACTCAACTTACTTCTATGACTCTTTTCAGGTATCACTTTCTTCATCTCAGCATCATCAGGAATACAAATCCGATTACGAAACCTTAACACACCTTGCTCATCTAGCTTAAAATCACTATTCTCATATTGATCAATCCCAACCATCAAATCTACCAGTTTCACATCCAACTTCCGAGCTTCTCTGGTACTGTCTAGAAATTCATTATTAATCTTCAACATACCCAACATAACACTCTGCGGAGTAACCTCGCAAACTAAGCTCATATCTCTGAACTGCTCAATTAATTCCAACTCTTTGATCATCATTGCTGACATATGTAAAGTCTTTCGACTCAATGCATCAGCTACCACATTCGCCTTTCCTGGATGATAATTCAAACCGAAATCATAATCCTTTAACAATTCTAACCATCTTCGTTTCCTCATATTCAACTCTTGCTGATCAAACAAATACTTCAAGCTCTTATGGTCACTAAGCACTTCAAATCTAGAACCATAAAGATAATGCCTCCAAATCTTCAACACAAAAACAACTGCAGCAAGTTCTAAATCATGCGTAGGATAGTTCTTCTCATGAATCCCCAACTGCCTTGACACATAATTAACTACCTTACCATTCTGCATAAGCACACCTCCTAAACCCATCTTAGAAGCATCACAATACACCACAAAAGGTTCTCCTGAATTAGGAAACGTCAAAATCGGAGTCGACGTCAACCTCTTCTTCAATTCCATAAAACTCTCTTCGTAATGAACATCCCATACAAACTCTCTACCTTTACAAGTCAACTTAGTCAACGGAAGTGACAACTTAGAAAATCCTTCAATAAACCTTCTATAATAACTAACTAATCCCAAGAAGCTTCTAATCTCAGTAGCTGACTTTGGAGTTTCCCATTGCAACACGGCATCAACCTTCGATGGATCTACAATAATGCCACTACTTGAAATCACATGACCAAGAAAACTAACCTCTTTTAACCAAAACTCACACTTGAATGGCTTTGCATACAACTTCTTCTCTTTCAAAATTTGAAATACTACTCTTAAATATTTAGCATGCTCTTCTTCTGACTTAGAGTAAATCAAAATGTCATCGATGAACACTACTACAAACCGATCCAAATAAGTATTAAAGATACGATTCATATATTCCATGAATACTCCCAGCGCATTAGTAACACCAAAAGGCATCACCGAATACTCGTAATGTCCATAACGCGTTCTGAAAGCCGTATTCTAATATCTTCATCCTTCATTCTAATCTGATGGTAACTCGGCCTCAAATCAATCTTACTAAACACACGAGCATCCACCAATTGTTCCATCCAATCATCTATTCTTGGAAGCATATACTTGTTCTTAATCGTCACTTTATTCAACTGTCTATAATTAACACAAAGCCTCATACTTCCATCTTTCTTCTTTACTAACAACACTGGAGCTCCCCACGGCGATACACTTGGTCTTACAAACTTCTTCTCAAGTAACTCTTCCAGTTGCTTCTTCAACTCAGACAACTCAGACACAGACATCATGTATGGTGCCATAGACACAGGTCTGGTACCAAGTACAAGATCAATTGCAAATTCAACTTCCCTCTTTGGCGGTACATCAGGAATCTCATCAGGGAAAACTTCAGGAAATTCACACACCACCTGCACTTCCCCAATTAAAGCTTGAGTCTCTACAGATAGAGACGCCATCAACGAGAACATCTGTGCCTCTTCTTGAATCAACTTCCTCAACTGTCTAGAAGACAACAGACCATCTTCCTCTTCTTCAGGAGTAGAAAACTTCACTGACTTGTCATAACAGTTAATATGAACACAGTTATGCTCTAACCAGTTCATACCCAAAATTACATCCAAACCTCTTAACGGAAAATAAAGCAAATCAACAAAAAAGTCTCCGTCGAAGATCGACAAGGGACACTTAGCACACACAAAAGAAGTAGTCACCGACCCCTTGGCTGGAGTATCGACGACCATTTCAACTTATCACTACAACACAAACAACTGTTAGAACTCAAAATAACAATACTCGATTGTTAGACAACTAAGACTCGACGACAAGGTCGGACCAACCTTTTGCTCTGATACCAACTTTGTAACACCCCAATTCTACCCCAAGCAATTACACAAAATAAATCAGAGTTATAAAATTTTAATCATACAAATGAATCGGGAGGTCACAAATTCTTCTAATAAATTCATTGCATTCATCATGGATATATAACACTTTTTCAAAACATCGCATGAACCATCAACATAACATCTTCCATTAAATAATTCAATAACTATGCAGTGGAATTCTTCAATAACATCTTTAAATAAAACAACAACTCCGAAACATCTCATATTTAGTAAATAAACAATTTAAAGTTCAACAACTAAAAATCATCAATCAAAAATCAGCAAGCGTTCATCCCTCCTAGTGTTACATATCAGAGCAATGACACCGACTCGAACTACTGAAGGTATACGGCCTTCACTCTCGATTACCTGCACGTTACCAACATAGGGGCAACATTCAAACAGAAGGGGTGAGATATCTAATAATATAATAAAGCGCATGATAATTAATATATAAAATTAGATCAATAATATCACCACTTCTCATCTCATAATCAACAATAATTACAGCATATATACTCATTCTTCAACGTCAAATACACTTCATTATTAAATCATATAATGCGACTCAAAACTATGCAAATGCATGTGGTACCATTGGAGCAGAACTCCCATCTCAAAAATATGCCAATTAATAGAGGCATCAACAAGGCATAGCCTTCATCTCAAAATTTGCCAATCCATGCCATCTCAACGAGGATAAGCTCCATCTCAAAAATGCAATGTATGCGACTCATCATGAATGTAATAACAACACCCAAATTAACAATGTCTCAATCATCTCAAAACATCTCAATTAACATCTCGAAAATACCAACATCTCAATCATCTCAAAACAAAAATATCTTAATCATCTCAAAACAACAACATCTCAATCATCTCAAAACCTTTCAATTACAACATCTCATAAACATCTCAAAATAATTTATTAAGCATCATTTAATTATCAAAAGTCATTGGTTCATCATAATTATCAAACAGAACTTTAATAACCACATCTCACTAATAACTCAGTTGTATATCAATAGTACAGTAATCCATACTATTATTCCGCTACTGTACATCCTTATTGTCACTAATCCTACTGTCATATTCTAACAGCAGTCTCTAACATCTCATAAACATCATTCTGTCCAAAATCCAGCATAACTATCATTCTCGGGAATTAATTCTAAATCCTAAATCAGTTACTAGGATTAAACCTCTTATTCATCACTTTAATCATCTAGGATAATAGTCATCGTATTAGCTAATCAACGCTTTGAACGACATCTCAAACAGCATCCTAAAACTCAAGTTACAACAACTTAAAACCGATTCTGTCAAAAATCAAACCTTATGGGTCGACACAAAACCCTTGGGGTCGACGCGAAATGCTTCTCCTGCACAGCATGAGTCGACACATCCTCCTTATGGATCGACTCATCCTGGTCCTAATCACAACATGTATCGATGCATGCTCCTCTCCGATCGACTCATCCTGACTTCAAAACACAGCACGTATCGACACATCCTCTCTTTGTGTCGACTCATCCTGAGTCTTGTACTCATCATGCATCGATGCAAGCCCTCCATGATCGACTCATCCTGAGTCTAACAGCATCTATGATCGACTTCCAGCATTCTTCCACGATTTACTTCTGTATTTTCACTATGGGGATTCAATTACAGTCCTACAAACCATATCATAAACATGGTAATTCATCACCTAATAATTAACCTATAATACTACATCGATTAAACAACATCATAACGTCATTATCCATTCAAATTCATTAAATCTTCATCATACATCATCCAATTCAAGAACAAAAACAATTACATCTAACCCCACATATAAAACATCATGAACCCAATTATAAGGTCAAAACCCCACCCTTACCTTAGATTGAAGGTCGCTCTACAATTTCCGGGTCGAATTCTTCGTTCTTGCCGTCTTCCACTCTTTCCAGCAGCTTCACGTTCTCTTTCTCAATCATTATTTCCTCTACTGCTTCCTCCTTCTATTCTTCTCACAAATAATAAAATAACCTAATATTATTATATTATTCTTATTGGGCTCCAAACCTACATCCCTTTATTACTTCCACTCAAACAATATAGGCTCACATTAAATAATATTAGCTTCTAACATTATTTCACCAAATAATAATATATCTCTAATATTATTATTTCTCCACTTAATAAAATAAATCCAATTATATTATAACACTTCTTCACAAATATTCCAAAAATAATTTAATTAAATAATTAATTAAATTACGGGCGTTACACAGTCTTACCCGAACTCATCATGAAGTAACCCTACCCAGGTTCTTTCTCAGACATATCCAGATAAAATTTCACACAAACTCATCCTGAAGCAATCCTACCCAGGTTCCTTCTCATACATTTCCAGATGAAGCTTTACACTGGCTCATCATGAAGTAACCCTACCCAGGTTCCTTCTCACTTCCCCTACAGTTTTACACGAACTCATCATGAAGAAATCCTACCCAGGTTCCTTCTCATGCACATCCAAATGCGGTTTTACACGAACTCATCTTGAAGCAACCCTACCCAGGTTCCTTCTCATACATTTCTAGATGAAGTTTCACACTGACTCATCATGAAGTAACCCTAACCAGGTTCCTTATCATACATTTCCAGATGACGCTTTACACGGGCTCATCATGAACCAACCCTACCCAGGTTCCTTCTCACTTTCCCTGCAGTTTTACACGAACTCACCATGAATAAATCCTACCCAGGTTCCATCTCATGCATTTCCAGATGCACTTTTACATGAACTCATCTTGAAGAAACCCTACCCACGTTCCTTCTCATACATTTCCAGATGAAGTTTCACACGAAATTATCATGAAGTAACCCTACACAGTTTCCTTCTCATACATTTCCAGATGAAGTTTCACACGGACTCATCATGAAGTAACCTTACCCAGGTTCCTTCTCATACATTTCCAGATGAAGTTTCACATGGACTCATCATGAAGTAACCCTACTCAGGTTCCTTCTCATACATTTCCATATGAAGTTTCACACTGACTCATCACGAAGCAACCCTACCCAGGTTCCTTCTCATACATTTCCAAATGAAGTTTCACACGGACTTATCCTGAAGCAATCCTACCCAAGTTCCTTCTCATACATTTCCAGATGAAGTTTCACATAGATTCATCCTGAAGCAGCCCTACCTAGGCTTCCCTCTCATATATCTCCTAAATCAGCCCTACACAGGCTCATGATAAAGTAATCTTACACAGATTCCTTCTAATACATTTCCAGACACAGCTTAACACGGGTCCATTCCAGCATATCATTCAGAGTTAAATCAACCAAAAATTTGGTCTGACAGTCCTCCCAGTTACAGTCAAGTTTAGACTTGGTCAAATTCCTTCCAACATTCACATTCAGATGGCATCTATAAGCCCATCTCCTCCAACTCTCCATCATTTCTCCAAATGGCACTTTTAATCCCATTCCTTACACCTCAACCACAATATCATCAAGTGCAAATTTTTGGGCACTCTAGTGTTCAATCATCTTCCACCTTCAAGTCACAAATGGCAGATTCGCCAATCTAACTCTTCAGGTTTAAGAAGATTGAACAGGGGCATCTGTTGTACCCCAAAATTTGCCCTCCCATTTCTCAAAGGATCATCCAGAACCCTCAGGTTTGCTTCTTTCAAGTTTCAAGTCTAGGATTACAATTTTCCAAGAAAGTCATTCACAAGGGTAAAATGGTCAAAAGCACATTGAAAAGTCAAACTTTGACTTTTTGATCAAAATCAAGTTTCAACAATAATATTTCACCAAGGTATAAAATTGGTTCATCAAGAAATCAAAAGTCAAAAATTACTTTGAAAAAGTCAAATTTCTAAACACTTAGAAAATTTTCTAAGTATTAAGAAAATATGACAATTTCATAACTTCTGGGCCAATTTTCACACAAGCGCGGTCAGAATTTGCAAAAATGATTCAGAACATGAATCTTCAATCAGAACATATGGAAATTGTGTTCTTCGATCAGAACATGATTCTTCAGCATATGGAGACTATGTTCTACGCTTCGCTCAGAACATCACCCATTAAATCTCATTCTGGTCGTCTTCAATCAGAACATCACCAAGCCCCAAAACCTCATTTTGAACAGTCTGCTGCACTGTTATGGCACAATCCTACATCCAGCTGCCACAAAACTCCAAATTGTTGTTGATCCAGTCCACACCTGCACTTTCTCAAACCCCATATTTGCACTAAATTAGCACATAAAAGTTGTGTTTAAAAAGCAATGAAACAGTATGCCAAAAAGGGTTCAAATTCCATTTGTTTTCCCCCCAAAATCACAGCCAAATCATCTATCAATAAGTAATTCCATCACACATTTAAGGGACTGGCTTTTGGAAATAGAGAGTGATCAAATATTAAAAAAAAGAGAGAAAATAAAACATTCAAACATTCTTAAAGCCAGAATTCCCAAAACAATACCTTGGTTGTTCCCTTTTGAATCAAAGAACAAAACATTTATGTTTCGTTTCTTGCTGACCCCAGAACATTCAAAGGAAGCAGCTCAGGTCCCAAACACACACTTCAGATTCAAGGTAAGTCATTCTGACTTTAAACTTTTCATTCAGAGCATCATTAAATATGTAAATATCATAGTGTTGATAATGTCCATATCATTTCCTAAGTAGAAAAAACTGTGGATCAGAACTTCTTAAAGAATACTAGGCTCAGAATCAGGATTAGAACTTCTATAAATTGTCGTGCTTTTATTTTTCTGTTTTGCTATTGTTAAGAACTGATAAGTTGCAGATGTTCTGGCTAATGTAAGGAATAAGGTGAAGTGTAACACTGAACTTCTGAGTTTTCTTCCCCATTGTTTTAACACACACAGAACTTCTAGGCTTTCTTATTGTTTTAACACACACAGAACTTCTAGGCTTTCTTACTGTTTTAATACACACACATTACTTCTAGGATTTCTTACAGTTTTAACACACACAAAACTTCTAGGATTTCTTACTGTTTTAACACAACACGTAGAACTTCTAGGCTTTCTTACTGTTATAACACACACAGAACTTCTAGGCTTTCTTACTATTTTAACACAACACACAGAACTTCTAGGCTTTTCTCACAGTTATAACACAACATAGAACTTATGGTTTCCTCTAACGTTTCTTTCAGTACTTCAGCGTGCAGCAACCCAGAACTTCTGGTCCCCTCTAACGTTTCTTTCTAAATTACAGCATGCCTATCATCAGAACTTCGGATCCCTTTCATTTTGTTTTCAGGAACGTGATGACCCTGTTTTCTTTATTTTTTCCCTTTCTTCCTTATTCTTATTATTTTCAGCATTAATATTATTTTTATTAATAAAAAAAAGGCATAAAAAATAATTTCTTTTATTAACTAATTATATTCCTTTTAATTTGTTAAGACAAAAAACCATTTTCAAAACAAAACCTTTCCTTTTCTTGTATTATACAATTCAATATGGTTGTAATAGATAATTAGGATTTAAATTCTTGTAAATCCCCATTTGTAAATATTTACCCCCATCCCCGAAATAATGTAATAACTTAGGATTTATTTCCGCACTTTTATTGCTTTCATACATTGTTAGTAATTAGGATGTATGGAAAGACGAAATCAACAAGTAGATAACCTTTAAATGCAAGAAAAAATGCATGCAACCAAACACACTTGCACACTAGCACCTCTAGGGTAATCTCACTTTGTTGCCTTTCAAAAAAAAGTCATGTCCCTCAAATATGGGTGTTTTTATCAAAGACCCTCAATAAAAGATCGTAGTCCCTCAATGACCATCAATATTTCCTTCGGTAAACGATCTAGTCCCTAAACGACATTGCTAAAACGTCTCATAGGTTGCCTTCTATGACTATACAAATGGCCCACACCCATCCCTTCACATCCAATGATGGGGCTTCTTACCAAAACAATGGTAAGATAGAAACATCTAAAGGGTGAGGAAAAGAACATTTAAGACCTTTTGAGTAGGTAGGTTGCTCATAGTTGCTCTCTTGCTCACAATAAAAATATTTTATACACCAACACTTTCATTTTGAAACATTTTCAAAAGAAAAACACTTTGTACGTGTTCTTATAGAAACGAGAACCATTACAAAGACGTTTTCAAAATACTTTCAAAACCCAGACCACAAGCACATTTTTCAAACAAAAAGAAAGTGATCTAGCAAGCAACTAAGAGCCCGTAGAAAACTACGAATGAGAAGGATGCTAATACCTTCCCTTTTCATAACCTACCCCCCGAACTCAAGAGAATATCTCGAAAGGTCTTTCCTATTCTTTTCAACCTTTCCTTTTGGATAAAAATAAAAGTCGGTGGCGACTCTTTCTATCCGTAACAATTGCAATCAAAATCCAAAACACCCTAGTCAGTTCTCCCACCGTGTTACAGATACCATAATAAAAAATATAAATGTTGAAGCATGGAGGTGTAGAATTCAATATGGGCTTACACCAATGTTTTTGTCAAGCCCAATCTTATTTGAAACAAAACCATTCTAACAAGTAAACTAAAATCAAAATTATAAATAAAAAAAAATACAAAATGAAATGAGAAAGAAAAACCTGTACAGTTGGTAGTTGTTGAGAGAGAGAGAGAGAGAGAGTTTCGCGTGAATCTAACTGTGAGTTGTATGGAGAGGTTCAGCCAGAAATAGTTGGGTGGAGGGAGCTAATAGTGGCATATTGAAGAAGGAGTTGGTGAATGTGATCGATAAACAATGGAGGATTAGGGTGGTTGGTATCCGGTGAAGGTTGTTGTTCAGTGTGAGAGTGAGGCAGTGATGTTGTATTCTGGGAAAGAATGAAAGTACAAAGGAATGGTGATTTTGGGAACGAAAATTAGAAGGGATGATGGTGATGTTGTTTGAGGTTCGCAGGGAGAATGAAGAGGGTGATTGAGCGGAACTTGAAGAGAGAAAGAGAAGAGGAAAGGGTGAGGTTACTGTGAGAAGAAGAAGAAGAAGAATGAAGGGGGAAATTGGAAAGAAGAAGAATTGTGAAAGTTCAAATTAAATTGAAGAAGACAAATGGAAGAAGAAAATTCAATTCTTGTTTTCTATGTTGTTGATTTTCGTTTTCTCCTACTAGCCTCTTTTTAATTCAACTCTTCTCTATTTATAACATAAAACTATTAGTTAAGCTAATTTTTACAATGACAAAAAAGACCTCTAAAAATAAAAATGATGTAAAAACCTGAAAGTATAAAAAAGAACTCAATTTAAAATATGTTTTTTTAATTTTTTTGAATAAAAAATAGAGACTCGAAAATGACTAAAAACGAAGAAAAAAAATAGACTAGAATATTTCCGAAAAATTAAATGAACACATTAAAATAAACTACATGTCTCAAAGATTAATGAAAAAATATTCAAATGATCAAAATCTAAATAAAATGAGAATAAAACTACCAGGCTGAATAAACGTTTACGGTTAAAAACGAGACTTCAAACTGTATCCGAAAAATGAAGTGAGCATATTGTCATGATCTACACGAAACACAGATTCATAAAATGATCTGTAAAAGGTGAAAACTTGAAATATTTTCTCGCTAATTTTTCTTCACAATGTCGAATTGCGTTTAACAATCTGTCTGTAAAACCGAAATATTAATATTATCGACATATAAACAACTTGGAGAAATGCAAGAAATGTGTAAAGAGATGAAAATACATGAAGTGCAATATCAGGTATTTTTCAACTACAAAATGATGCAAACTTCGATTTAAACTGACTTTTGGTCAACTTAAATACGAGTAAATGATGCAAATGTGATGAATGAAGATATTGATTAATGATTGTGACCAAATAACAAAATATATATGAAAGTGCGACTAAAAAATTTAAGGGCGAAATTTAGGGTGCAACACATGCAGCAAGAGAAAGAAGCTTGGAAGAACAAGTATCTGACTTTAGTGGTGTCCTACCAAGCAGACTTGAAGGAGAAGGATGACCTAATTGAGATTATTGAGAGTCATGTTGTAGAGATGATGGAGAGGCAAGAGGATTTATTTTCCTCTAGATCTCGATCAGGACTTAGTTAATCACTTCCTGACTCTAGTGATTGGAAAGGGGTTACCGACAAGTATGCAAAAGAGAACAAGCAGTTGAAGTCTCAGATTGCAAGACTCACAGGAAAGCGTCAGTGTGTGGAGTGATCTTCATTATCTTTTCCTTCTTAGGGTTTTAGATTATATTTTCTCTTGTACTTAGGATTGTAGAAACTTGTACTAAAAGTTGTAATCCATTTTTGAAGTTATTATAATGAGATTTTCAGTATTTACAAATGTGTTAGTACTTTAGTATTTGCAAATTGTCTATAATTCTTTGAGTCCCTTGAAATATTAATAATAATAAAATAAATCATGTGACTTGAATATCATGCATCATCTTGTACATATTTATTAAATTTCTGTTCATACCCAGGTGTCTTACTGTGTTTTGCTACTTTGTTCAGCAAGCTATCTCACCAGTACAATACTCGGGCTAATTCCAGGAAGAAAATAGAGAATCTTGAACAAGAGAATCGCGAGCTACGCGAAGAGGTTACTACTTTGAAGGCTGGCATGGCCAATCTGACTGCTTTGATGGAATCATTGGTGGCTGCTCAGAATTAGCCACACTTGCTAAGCCATAAAATATTTACTTCTGAAGGACCATCAGTTCCCATTTCTAATACCCCAACTACTGGTTCTCAGAATCGTATGCCTCTGGGTTACCCGTGGGGGATGCCAAAAAACTTTATTCCAGAAGGGTACAATCTTGACGCTCAAGTCGCTCCAGTTGTTCAAGCTGTTGCTACTCTTGAACCTTTTGTGGTGCATGTTACTCCTGCTACTAGAAATGAGATCCACTACGTTGCACCTCCTTCCGTGAACACTATTCCGTTTGTTAATGATGAAGTTTATCATCTTGTTCCTCCACCATGTGAAAGTATGGGTTTCTATGACCGATTGGATGACTTTCAAGACCATTTCAATGAGATGCAGAAGGAAATGAAGACCCTTCACCGAAAATAATTGTTTGGACAAAATGTCAGTGAACTCTACCTAGTTCCCAATGTAAAGGTGCCAGCGAAGTTTAAAGTGTAGGAATTTGAGAGGTTCATGGGAAACTCTTGTCCTCGTGACCACCTCGTGATGTATATCAAAAAAATGTCTACCCATACTGATGATTAGCGTTTGCTCATTCATTTCTTCCAAGATAGTTTGATTGTTGCCTCTCTGAAATGGTATATGAATCTGGACATTAGCAGTATCCGTACCTTCAATGATCTGGGAGAAGCCTTTATCAAACAGTATAAGTATAATATGCTCATGGCACCTAACAGTGACTAGTTAAGGTCAATGGCTCAGAGAGACAAGGAGTCACTCAAAGAATATGTGCAGCATTGGCGCGAGATAGCATCCTAGGTGGTTCCACCTATGGGAGAACAAGAAATGACCAAGGTCTTCCTGAAAAACCTTGGATCATTTTATTATGAAAGGATGGTCTCCATTGCGCCGAGTGATTTTACCGAAATGGTAACCATGGGTGTTCGTTTGGAAGAGGTTGTTAGAGAAGGGGGCTTGACAAAGGATGAAGGGACGAAAAAGTCGTCATATAGGTTCTCTCGAAAGAAACAATGTGAAGAGAATATTGTCATTAGGGAAAGGAATATTAGGCCACCTAGAAGACATCATCGGTACTAGCAACATGTTGCTTCTGTGACTCTAGTCGTTAATGTAGCTCCAACCACTATTGCTTATCAAAGACCATCTCCTCAGGAAAATAAAGGGAAAAGTCAGAAGAGAGAGACTTTTAACTCAATTCTAATGAGCTATGCAGAGTTACTTTCGAATTTGATTCAGAAGAATTTGGTTAAGACCAGACCGCCCCCTGTTATACTCTCACCTCTACCCTAGTATTATAAGGTAGAACAAACGTGTGTTTTTCATCAGGGAGCACCAGGGCACAGTATTGAGAATTGTTATCCTTTGAAATCTGAACAAGAAAATATGGTGAAATCTGGCCTATTATCCTTTAAATTTGTGGGCCCTAACATGAAAGATATTCCTTTGCCTAGGCATGGAGGAGAAAACATTGTAAACATGGTGGCTGGTTGTCCTAGGGACTTTCAGATTTTTGATATCAACCTGGTTAGAGGGGATTTGGTAAAAATGCATGCTGACCTCTGTGAGTTCAGTTACTATACACACGACCATGCTGGTTGTAATATTTATAATACCGATATCCAGGGATGTGATAAGATAAAAGCTTATCTTCAAAAAAATATGGATGAAGGCCTCATTCATATAATTAGGCCAAGGGAAGAGTACGAAGAGGATGTGAATATGGTCTTTGGATGTCCTGGAGAATTCCAGATTTTTGACGTGAATCATATGAATGATGATTTGGTGCAGTTACACGCTACCTTCTGTCACATGGATGGTCAAGAAGAACACCATCATGGGTCTTGCCAGATTTGCTACAGAGATTATCGGGGTTGTTCTATTGTGAGAAGGGGTATTCAGCTTTTATTGGATAATGGTACTATCAAAGTCTAAGGCAATAGAGATTATTAATATGGGATTAACGTGATTGAAGATTGCTTGGTTGAGACTGTGTCGGACGATGAGTATGTTTCCGCAGATGAATAATTTTGCTCAGATGATGATGTGTTCCCCAACAATGATTTTTTGTTGTCCAAATATTCTGAAGAAGGGGTGAATTTTATTGCAAATTGTTTCGGTGTTCCCTCCCCTATAGAGATTGAGTACCATAGCAAGCCAGTTGTTGCTCCAGTGGTGATTTGCTTGTCCGGTCATGTTCCTTACAAATCAGACATATTCGTGCCATACAAATACAATGCTACAATCTTGAAGGATAGTGTGGAAGTTCCCATCCAACCTTTGTCTGATGTCAAGAATATTGTTAAAGACAGCCGAGTGACCTGCAGTGGTCGTGTTTTTGCACCTATCATTCGAGGGAATGTTAAAATTGATAAAAAGGTTGTTGAAAGTACTGAACCAATGAAAGCAGCAGGGAAATCTAGTGGTACTACTCTGGAAAAATATGTGGAAGATATATTTAAGATCATCAAGATGAGTGACTACAAGATCGTAGATCAATTGTTGCAGAGTATTGGATCAAGCTTTCGTATAAAGGGATGTGCCTTTGGACCAATTAAGTAGTGTTGTCGGCATTATTACATCCGGTAATAACCTGAGTTTTTGTGATGACGAGTTTCCCGATGAAGGAAGGAATCATAACTTGGCTCTCCATATCTCTATGAATTATAAGAATGACTCATTGTATAATATGTTGATTGAAAATGGATCAACCTTAAATGTCATACCGAGGAGAACACTCATGAAGTTGAAGTATCAAGGAACTCCTATGCGCCCGAGTGGCATAATTGTGAAAGCTTTTGATGGATCAAGGAAGTCTGTCATTAGGGAAGTAGATTTTCCTATTCACATAGGCTCGCACCTATTTCAAATTACTTTCCAGGTTATGGATATTGTTCCCGCTTACAGTTGTTTACTGGGACGGCCGTGGATCCACGAGACAGGGGCTGTTACTTAAACTTTGAACCAGAAGCTGAAGTATTTTCGTGAAGGAAAGGTGGTCATCATAAATGGAGAACATGCTTTGTTAATATCTCATTTATCCTCTTTCAGTGTTGTGGAAGCGGATGAAGCTGCTATTGGAACTCAGGTCCAAGCTTTATCCATTGATAATCTAAGGGAAAATGAGAATTCTATAGCTTCGTTTAAGGATGCTCCTCATGTAGTGCATAATGGCCCTAGTAAAGCATGGGGGAAGATTGTGGATCCTCCTGTGAATAAGAATAGAGCTAGTTTGGGATTCTCTATGAAGAATGGTAAAAGTGAGATTATGAAACTGAAGTCTGATTTGGACAAATATCAAGACATCTTTCGTATCAGAGGTTATCTTCATCTAATTGGTCCTAGGATCAATGCTATTTTGGGAGGCGAAGTAGAGCAAGAGATGCCGAACTACGTCACGCATGGAGTCAGAGTCCAAAATTGGATCACTATTGATGTTCCCTCTTGCATTCATATTTCAAAGTAATTTGTTTTTTGTTAATTTTTTCAAAAATCTTCCACTCTGCCCAAGGTGAAAGTACTTATATTATATGGGAATATTTGTTGCTTTGATCTTTAAAATCATTAATGAAAGTTGTCTTTGATTCCCAAATTGTGTCTTTATTTTCTTCTTTTTCTTCGAAAAAGGTAATCAGAAAAATCCTTTCAAAATAAATATTAATTGTAATTGAATATGCATAATCACTTGCTATATGTGTCAGTTTCTAAAAGCAATCATAAATCATATGTGCAGATTAATTAAAAAACTTGTTGAATAAAATGACCCTGCACCCTCTCCCAACTTTGAATATCCTGCTTATGTGGCCGAGGAAGAAGAATATGATGAAATCCCAGAAGAGGTTTCACGGTTTCTTGAGCGCGAGGATAGTACCATTCATCCATATAAAGAGCAGATGGAGACGATAAATTTGGGTACAAAGGAAGATCCAAAAGAAATCATGATTGGAGCATTGCTTCATCCCGACGTAAAGAGCAGTTTGATTGAATTGTTGAAAGAGTATGTGGATATCTTTGCTTGGTCTTACCAAGACATGCCTGGTTTGGATACTGATATTGCGAAACATAATTTGCCGCTAAAGCCAGAATGCCCGCCAATCAAGCATAAATTATGAAGAACTCACCCTGATATTGCAGTAAAAATTAAAGAAGAAGATTTAAAGCAGATCAATGCTGATTTTCTAGTGACATCAGTGTACCCTCAGTGGATTGCTAATATTTTCCCACTACCAAAGAAAGATGGAAAAGTTCGGATGAGCATGGATTATAAAAATTTAAACACAGCTAGTCCAAAAGATGATTTTCCATTGCCACATATTGATATGTTGGTTGATAGTACAACAAAATTCTAATTTTTCTCGTTCATGGATGGATTTTCCGGATATAATCCAATAAGAATGGCTCTTGAGGACATGGAAAAACCAACGTTTATCACTGTGATACGGTGGCAGAACTGACTATTTTTAGTTACTACTGGTTTTGCATTTTTTGTTCGCAAATGTATGGTAAGCAAGAGTCGCCACCGTCTTTTATTTTATCCAACAAAGGAAAAGGGAAAAATAATAGAAAAAACATTTTTCGAGATGTTTCTGAGTACGGGGTAGATTATAGAAAGGGAAGGTGTTAGCACCCTTTCTACCTGTGGTTTTCCACGGGCTCTTAGGTACTTGCTCATTTTTAAATTGCTTTTGTGTGTGTTTTGGAAAGATTTGAAAACGCCTTAGTGCGGCGTTTCACTTTATGGTAACTCTTGTATCATTCCTCAAGAGTGTGATAAAGTGTTTTTGAAAACTTTTGTTTGAAAAGTTTGTTTGAAAGTGTATGGTGTAAAAGATTATTTTGAGCAAGTACTTAAGAGTTTCTACCTACTCGAAAAAGACTGTTCGTTTTCTTATTTCCTTTAGACAGTGCAATCCTACTATTAAGGAGTAGGTATCTCCATCGTCGGAGTTTGAGGGACAATCAAAAGGGACGATTACTATCACTTAAGGCAACAGGGCAAGATCTCTTAGTAATTGTCCTAAAGTTCTAAGATCGCATTTTTGTTTTACCGAGGCAACTTTCGAAAGGGACTTGCGATCTCTGAATTACAGGACAGCCACTAAAAAATCTCCCATTTCGAGAATAGTGTCAGTTTTCTGAAGGCAACCGAAGTGGGGAAAACCCCTAGGAGTGAGCATGTGCGAGTGTTTGTTTTTAAGTCAATTACCTTTGCACAGTTAGGGTTTTCTACTATTTTAAATTATTGATCTTTTGCATACAATCCTATTATCAATCATCTAACAGTTTAATTAATAGCAGAAAATAAAGTGCGATAAATTTAAACCTAGCTATTACAAGGCCTTGGGGAGGGGGATTACATAATTAAAAACTTGGGGAAAAGCGGAAAATAAAAGCAGTAATAAACCTAAGTTAAAAGCTATTACAAACTCGGAGAAATTACATTAATTGGAAAAAATAATGAAAGAGATACACGCGATGAAATTAAACGAGGAATTAAAGTTTAACGAATCTAATTGATTTAGAAGAAAAATATTTTTGGATTTTTGAGAAAGTAATTAATTTTGCAAATTAACCTAATTTCTAATTAATTTTAATTATGAAAAAGGAATTTAAATTATCATAATTAACCTAATTAATTAATGAAATTTAATATTTTGTGAAAAAAACCTAATTCTATTGTTTTTGCGTTTTTGTGATTTTTTTAAAAAAAAACAATGATTTTTGTTAAGTAAATAAAAAGCAATAATTAAATAAAGAAATTAAAAAGAATTAAAATGGGCCTAGAATGAAATAGTAAACTGGGGGTGCCTTGCTGAATTTATGTTAGGCCTAGAATAGCTGGCCCATCTGCCAGCGTGTGATCCAGTGAGGCTCTCATCTAGGGGTTCACCATACGTTGTTTTGCTAGACGCTTGGATATGGGCCACGTGATGATCTAAGGGCTGGATCAGTGGGCGCATGGTGGACGCTTGGCTAGGAGATGTGATGGATTTGTAAGCAATTGTCAAGAAAAATACAAAAGCATATGCCTGGGATCGAACCCAGGACGTTTGCCTCACGCGTTCCTTCCTTGACCATCTGCGCTGGAAGGCTCATTTGTTAATATAATAAACAAATAAAACATAAGCCAACAAAGTAGCGTGCCCAGTAAAACGCGCATGGATTTAAACGGGCCAGTGGTATGCTGCCACCTCTTGTCTTCTTCCCAGAACTGTGGTCTTTGGTATCAGACTTTTACCTACGGACAAAATTGTCAGTAAAGGCTATAGTGACAATTTCTGTCCGTAGCTACAACCCTGCAACATCTCAAAACGCAATACAAGCAATATAAATTAAAACTACAGCCAGGGATCAATCAGAAATTTTCCCATAAATGCTATGGTACCCATAATCTGGTCCAATTTTCCCTAGAGAAGGAAACCCCAAATTCGAGCTTATGAACCCTAGCCATGGCAAGAAGTTATTCCTCCACTTAAACTTAAATCAAACCAATCAAAAACATTGCAAATATGATAGCAAGCATGGATATACGATTAAAATAGATTCATGATGGACAAATCATTGGAATCGAGTTTGAAAAAAAAACATAAACCGTGACTGTTAGAGAGCACGATTCTTGACGTTTCAGGCTTTGGGAATGCTTGCAATCGCTTCAGAGGATACCCAGGGACGTGATTTGATCCTTGGAATTGCTTGAATCAGTCTGTGGAGGAGAATGGGCTCTGCACTTTTTGACAAAAAGTTTTAACTTTGTTCTTGATGTAGAGGCAGGTTGTGCAACTTTTCTTCCTCTGTTAGGGTTCACAATACTTGTGTATATGTACTGAATCAATCTAGGGTAGCATAATTGGAAAGAATCACAAGATGTAATGGTTATTACTTTTGATTCAAATCTTTCCACATTTGGAGATTTCCTCTTATTTTCGACCTTGCACGTTTTTTTCTTGGCTATAGACAGCTTGTATGATCTATAATTCAATGCAAAACAAATCTCATTCCATTGATTTTATTTATTTTGATTTTATTTGATTTATTTGAATTTTAAATAAATAAAAATCCAAATAAATTAGATAAGTAAATGAATGAAGCAAGGAGGGTCCCATGGGTCGTGGACCATGCTGGGGATAAGATTCAATCTTGAAAAAGTTGGGCCCATGTGGAAAAAATGCAATTTTGAGCATTGTTGACTTTGTGCAAATTTCCAAAAATGGCCAACTTTGACAATGCATATCTCTCTCAATTTTAACCCTAAGAGGGTGTTCTTGGACTTTTTAGAAATATTAGGATATCCTCTAAACAACCCTTTTGGTTTCATCTCCATTGGGTATTCCATGTTCATGTAAGAAGCTTTGACCCAAAAGGTGTTTTTGTTGACTTTTGAAAAGGACCTATAATGTCTAAATTTATATCTTTTCATGAGTGCATTTATTGAACTTGAGGGCTGAAGGTGAGTTGTAGGGAATTGGATTCTCTTCAAAATGATACTTGGATGAGAAATATTTGACAAAGTATGAGAAAGTTATGCCTGGTCAAAGTTTGGTTGACTTTTCCTATAAAAACTCTAATTTAGCAACTTTTGAGTTTTGATGAATTAGGAGCATTCCTTGAGGAATCATGATCAACCCTTGATAAAATGATGTATATTACTTCAAAGTGTTTATATTGACCAAAAATATTGAAGTTTTACTGTATTTGGGCCACAGTTGACTTGTGCCCTAGTACAATTGATTTTCAGGCATTTGAGCAATTGACTGAGCAAACTTCTTGTGCAAGGCATGAAACTTGGCAAGGATGGTATTGAGGACATATTAGGGAAATGGTGAAACTCTAACATATTGATGAATAGTGAAACTCTAGTTTGAGGCTCATTGTCATAGGAAGAGGATTTGCTGGTCAATCCTTAGTTAACTTGAGCAATTGAGGACCTCTAGGAGTATGTTTTGTGTGAAAATGAGAGGGAAAATTTTGGGGTACAACAGCTACCCCTGTTCAATCTTCTTAGACCTGAGGATGTAGATTGGCTTGTCTGCCTTTCGTGATCTAAAGGTGGAAGAGGATTGAACACTAGAATGCCCAGAAATTTGCACTCGCATGAAGTGAATGTCGATCGATAAGATCGGGAATGGGCTTACAGATGCCATTTGGAAGGCGACGGAGAATCTTCAGAGATTGGATTAAAGATGCCATCCAGAAAAGGTATCGGTTTCATAAGAGATTCCTTTGCGAGAATTCCAGTACCTGCCATTTGGGAGGACTTCGCCGGGGAATGTTGATTTATGTCTTGGGAAATAGATTCTAGGAGCTTCGGTTGTCCATTACTCTACTGGGAAATTAACTCTTGATTGGTGAGACAAAAGTGAGTTGTTATCTGGTCGAGTGCAGGCTTCATAGTGACTGGTTGAGGATGATAAGGCTGACTGCTATCTGGTCGTATTCCAGGTTTCGCAGTGACTTACTGGGGAATATGAAATTGACCATATCTGGTCGGGTCTAGGTTTTACAGTGTTGTAAACTATTGTCCGGAGATAAAAGAGAAGGAACCTCTATAGAGCTTTCTCGGGATAAGTCCATGCAAAACTGCGTCAAGTAATTCATGAAAAGGAGCCTGGATAGTAGGGCTATGAGAAGGAACCTGGGTAGTATGGTTACTTAGAAATGAAAGCCTAGATAGTAGGGCTATGAGAAGGAACCTGGTTAGTAGGGTTACATCGAAATGAAATCCTGGATAGTAGGGATATGAGAAGGAACTTGGGTAGTAGGGTTACTTCGAAATAAAAGTCTGGGTAGTAGGACTATGAGAAGGAACCTGGGTAGTAGGGTTACTTTGAAATAAAAGCCTGGGTAGTAGGGCTATGAGAAGGAACCTGGGTAGTAGGGTTACTTCAAAATAAAAGACTGGATAGTAGGGCTATGAGAAGGAACCTGGGTAGTAGGGTTACTTCGAAATAAAAGCCTGGAGAGTATGGCTATGAGAAGGAACCTGGGTGGTAGGGTTACTTCAAAATAAAAGCCTGGATAGTAGGGCTATGAGAATGAACCTGGGTAGTAGGGTTACTTCGAAATGAAAGCCTGGATAGTAGGGCTATGAGAAGGAACCTGGGTAGTAGGGTTACTTCGAAAGTAAAGCCTAGGTAGTAGGGTTGTGAGAAGGAACCTGGATAGTAGGGTTACTTCGAAATGAAAGCCTGGGTAGTAGGGCTATAAGAAGAAACCTGGGTAGTAGGGTTACTTCGAAATAAAATCCTGGATAGTAGGGCTATGAGAAGGAACCTGGGTAGTAGGGTTACTTCGAAATGAAAGCCTGGATAGTAAGGCTATGAGAAGGAACCTGGGTAGTAGTGTTACTTCGAAAGTAAAGCCTAGGTAGTAGAGCTGTGAGAAGGAACCTGGGTAGTAGGGTTACTACGAAATGAAAGCCTGGGTAGTAGGACTATGAGAAGGAACTTGGGTAGTAGGGTGACTTCGAAATAAAATCCTGGGTAGTAGGGCTATGAGAAGGAACTTGGGTAGTAGGGTTACTTCGAAATAAAACCCTGGGTAGTAGGGCTACCTCATTTGATCACGTAGATTAGTTGACCCGTTTGGTTTCGGGAACTGATTTTCTGTTAGTTGTCTGCAGATATAACATGTACAGCTTCATGGATTTAATCTTGAACTTTTGGAATTGTTGATGATAACCATCTTTCCTGAAAAGGTACAAGATTAATTATATGTGATGCATGAAATGCATTGTGTGATGATGTTCTCAAAATAAATGAGATTATGCTGTATGTAATATGTATGCGTACGTCATGATGTTTGAACATGAAATGCTATTGTGACATATCCGAGTTTGGGAAAATAAATCCCTGACTACTTCTGGAGAGTACTGGAAATTGAATTCTTGACCGTTGTATAAAAAGTGGTTCTTTTACTTTCGTTGGGGATGGTGAACGGAGATGACTATGTTGTGGATTTACTCCCTTCTGTTTGTGAATATTCTGTTGGGGAGAGACTCTGCTTGAGAATAACTCTGCGGGGGAATAACTCTGTCTGAGAGAGGAGATATTTTGTGGGAAGATTTTTTCGTAGCTAGAGGAATAAACTCTGTCGGAGATTGAGCTTCTGTATTCAGAGAAATAAACTCTGCTTGGAAGAAAACTTTATGAACCTCTTGCGATTATAAAATTTGGCTGGGGAATATAGAGGTAGCCTCTCTGGAGGAACTTTTGTTGGGGAAAGTAACTCCTGTTTGGGGAAGCCGATGATAAATCTTTTGTTTTCCTCTACTCTGTGGGGAGTGTAGACGTCACGGGGTCGCATGTAGTGGTGACTTCATTTCAAAGTTGTCCCTGCCTCTGTTTCTTAAGTTATAAGCAACTGTCTTTCCGTTTCCTATGCAAATATTTGTGAATAGAAATCATATTCAAATGCATATGTCAAGAATAAATCATTGTACTTTTTTTCAAAACAAAACAGAAAAAGAAAAACAAATGGTTTTGTAAAAATCACTTGTATTAATTTCTGAAGTTGGCCTATAACAAGCGTTTTTGTACAAGGAAGCTGACGCTCTAGTAAGAGAACGCCGCCGTGAAAATGAAAGTTATACAATATTATGTACAAAGAGAAGAAAACAACTATGTTTAATAATCCCATTGAATTTCAATTCTGCTATTGCCGCTATGTATTCGAGCATCTCATCACTTTGATGCTTGTCTGAAGCTGACTAGATCGATTGGTGCCATTTGAACTTGATAGTTGATACTGAAGTCTGGTCTCAAGGTGATATAATGGGACATAATGATACGCTTTAAATCCCTAACTTTTTCCTGGACCGCCCTTTCGGGTTTTCAGTCCACCGGGATACCCTTTTTTGCCCAAGCCACCTTTTCAGGTTTTTGACTTGCCGGGTGTACAGATTTTTTCGTTTTCATCCCTAATTTTTGCCCAACCCCTTTTGGTTCGCCGGGAAGCCCTTATTTTTGCCTAGGCCAGTCAACCTAGAGGGTCTTTAATCATGCATAGTATCTTTTCACTATATCCGCATTGACATGGTGAGGGAGGTCGTCACCGTCCATGGTGGTCAGAATCATGGCTCCACCCGAAAAAATGTTTTTGATCACAAATGGCCTTCGTATGTGGGAGTCTGTTTTCCCCTGGGATCACCTTGCGGCAGTATGATACGCTTAATCACTAAATCCCCGACATGATATACTTGGCGTCTGATTTTTTTGTTGAAAGCCTTGATCATCCGTTTTTGATACATTTGACCATGACAGACAATAGTAAGTCTCTTTTCATCGATCAGATTCAGTTAATCAAGTCGAGTCTGGATCCAATCATTTTCGTTCAAACCCGTATCCTTCATAATCCTCAGAGAAGGGATCTGGACCTCAATAGGTAGGACAACCTCCATGCCATATACCAGAGAGTAGGGTGTTGCCCCTATCGATGTTCGTGCGGAGGTGCGGTACCCATGAAGAGCAAATGGTAACATCTCATGCCAGTCTTTGTATGTCACTGTTATCTTCTGTATGATCTTCTTAGTGTTCTTGTTAGCAGCCTCCACAACGCCATTCATCTTCGGCCGGTAAGGGGAAGAATTATGGTGCTGGATCTTGAATTGTTTACAGAGTTCGGTGATTATCGTGTTGTTGAGATTCATACCATTGTCAGTGATGATTATTTTGAGGACACCGCAATGACAAACCAGGTTATGCTTGACAAACCGCGCCACATCGTTCTTGGTAACAGTAGAAAAAGAGGCAGCTTCAACCCACTTCGTGAAGTAATCAATGGCCACCAGGATGAAGTGATGCCCATTGGAAGCGGTAGGTCTAATCTCTCTGATCATGTCAATGCCCCACATTACAAAGGGCCAGGGAGCCGTCAAGACGTTCAAAGGAATCGGAGGCACATGCACCTTATCAACATAGATTTGGCATTTATGACAAGTTCGGGAATGTTGACAGCAGTCTGCTTCCATAGTGGACCAATAGTATCTTGCCCGTAGGGTCTTCTTAGGCATGGTATGTCCACTTGAATGGGTTCCGAAGGTACCTTCGTGTAGATCTTTCATAATCCTCTCTACTTCGCTCTTGTCTACACACTGCAGTAAGGTAGAGTCATGGTTGTACTTGTAGAGGATTCCATTACTGAGGAAGAATTTTGCTGCGAACCTTCTCAGAAACTTCTTATCATTGACAGATGCCCCCTTGGGATACTCTTGAGCCTCAAGATACCTTTTTACTTCGTGAAACCAAGGTTTGTCTGCTACCTCTTCAGTATCAATTTCACATAAGTACGATGGTTCATCCAACCTCTCGATAGTGATTCGGGGAGCTTTGTTGTCCCACCTGACCTTGAACATAGATGACATAGTAGCTAGCGCATCCGCTAACTGATTCTTCTCTCATGGGAAATTTTCAAAGGTTACCTCCTCAAAGTGTGGGTGCAATGTCAGCACGTGCTCTTTGTACGGGATGAGATTTGGGTGCTTCGTATCCCATTCTCCTTTGATCTGACTCATCACCAAGTCTGAATCCCCGAAAATGTTTAAGAACTTGATCCTCAGGTCGATAGTAGCTTTGAGACCCATGATGCATGCTTTGTACTCTGCCATGTTGTTGATACAGTTGAAGCATAGTCGGGCAGTGAAAGGAGTATGGCAGCCCTCGGGGGATATGATTACATCACCAATGCCATTACCGAGTGCGTTCGAAGCTCCTTCAAAAACCATAGTCCATCAGGATCCTTCTTCAGGTTCTTCATCCAGTCCAGGTTCTTCATAGTCAGTCACTAGCATAATATTCTCGTCAGGGAACTCGAAATTCATGGACTGGTAGTCATTCATGGGCCGATGAGCCAAATGATCAGCTAATACACTTCCCTTGATTGCTTTCTGGGTTGTGTATTGGATATTGTATTCGTTTAAGATCATCTGCCATCTTTCTATTCTTCCGGAGAGAGTGGGCTTCTCGAAGATGTACTTGATTGGATCCATCTTAGATATTAACAAAGTCGTGTGGGTCAACATATACTATCTCAGTCGGCAAGCAGCCCATGCCAAAGCGCAACAAGTTTTCTTGAGTAGTGAGTATCTTGTCTCACAGTCAGTAAACCTTTTGCTAAGGTAGTATATTGCATGCTATTTTCGACCAGACTCGTCATGCTTCCCCAGCACACACCCCATTGAATTTTCTAACACCGTTAAGTACATTATCAAAGGTCTTCCTTCAATCGGAGGCATCAGAATTGGTGGTTCTTGAAGGTAATTCTTGATTCTTTTAAAAGTGGTCTGGCATTCGTCATTCCATTTTACCACTTGATCTTTCTTCAGAAGTTTGAAGATCGGCTCACAAGTAGCAGTCAGATGTGAAATGAACTTGGCGATATAATTTAGGCGTCCCAAGAAACCTCTAACTTCCTTCTCAGTACGAGGAGTAGGCATCTCTTGTATGGCCTTCACCTTTGCAGGGTCTACCTGAATACCTTTGTCACTGACGATGAACCCCAGAAGTTTACCAGACCTTACCCTAAAAGTGCACTTATTAATATTTAACCTCAACTTGTATGTCTTCAACCTGTCAAACAGCTTTTGTAGATGATCAAGGTGTTCTTCCTCGGTTTGAGACCTGGCTATCATGTCATCAACGTAAACCTCTATCTAATGGTAAATCATATCGTGGAACAAAGCTACCATGGCTCGCTGATAGGTTGCCCCAGCATTCTTCAACCCAAATGGCATCACTTTGTAATAGAAAGTGCCCCACTGCGTGACAAAGGTTGTCTTCTCCATGTCTTCAGGATCCATCTTGATCTGATTGTACCCAGAGAAACCGTCCATGAAGGAAAAGATCTTTTGTTGTGCGGTGTTGTCAACCAGGACATCAATATGGGGAAGCGGGAAGTCATCCTTGGGGCTTGCCCTATTCAGGTCTCTGTAGTCCATACACATTCGTACTTTACCATCTTTCTTAGGTACTGGGACCACGTTAGGAACCCACTGCGGATAGTAGGTGACAACTAAGAACCCAGTGTTGAACTATTTCTTAACCTCTGCTTTGATCTTCTCTAACATTTCAGGGCGCATACGATGGACCTTCTGTTTAACCGGAGGACAATCTTCTTTAGTCGGTAGATGACGTATCACAATATCAGTGTCTAAACCAGGCATGTCTTCATATGACCAAGCCAAGATCTCGACATAGTCATGGAACATTTGTATCAACCGTTGTTTGACACTAAGCTCCAGATTTGTGCCAATCTTGACTTCTTTTCTGTCTACCTCTGTGCCCAAGTTTATTGTCTCAACTGGCTCTTCATGAGGCTGTATAGCCCTCTCTTCCTGCTGTAACAGTCTAGCAAGTTCTCCAGGTACCTCACAATCTTCCTCACCTTCGTCCTCGGCTTGGGTGATCAGATTTTCGAAGTTATAACTGGCAATAGCATAATTGTTATCAATGGGATCCAGAGTGGATATGGATCTGCAGTTTGATATGTGAGTGTGTGTAAGAACATAACTGTATTGATAAAGTAAAAAGCAGAAAAGAAAAATAGAGAGCGCAAAATTTTTATGCAAGAATGTCCAATGTTTTATTTATGACATATGATAATGATATATAATAGCCCTCACAAATAAACCATTGTGCCCCGGGTAAGACACAAGTCCATAGAGTTTATATCGTTTATTACAAATCCGAAAAACAAGTAAGACAATTACTGCTGAACAAAAGTAATCGGCACAAAATCTTTGGCCGTCCAGTTACTA
This sequence comes from Vicia faba, assembly GCA_948472305.1. NCBI lineage: Eukaryota > Viridiplantae > Streptophyta > Magnoliopsida > Fabales > Fabaceae > Vicia > Vicia faba. Next base: position 507,372,344 of record OX451735.1, on the reverse strand, counting down.
GGTCCACCGTTGGTAGTAGGATAGATCCAGTTGTCAATATCAGAATCCTCATCATTGTCTTCTATAGCATTGACTCCACGATTTCTAATGTGTATGGGAGGTCCTCCAGCCCGAGCACGTCGAACAACCCTTTGATCTCCTTCTTCAACTACTGCTCTGGTGTCCTTGAGAGAAGCCATCTTCAAAGGAGGTCTGGTGATCTTTGGCACACTGGTAATAGTCTCGGTAGATGCCATAGTCTGGGGAACCTCTTCAAAATTTTGATAAGGGCTCTCTATGAACTCACCGTCCATCTCCACATACTTGAAAGAGTTCATATGGCTTACCGTGTACTCCTCTTCACCATGCACGATGATAATCTTCCCCTTCACTAGATACTTCAACATTTGGTGCAACATAGAAGTAACAGCTCCAGCTTCATGGATCCAAGGACGACCCAACAAACAAGACTAAGATGGCCTGATATCCATCACGTAGAAGGTGGATTCAAAGGTCTGGGAACCCACTTTGACAAGGATGTCCACCTCCCTGTGCCCCATTCTTTTTGAACCGTCGAAAGCCCTCACCACAATGTTACTGGGCTTTAAGGTCAAACCTTCACAATCTAGCCTATCAAGAGCCTTCTTGGGCAGAACATTCAGTGACGATCTAGTGTCCACTAGCACATGGGCCTTAGTAGTGCCCCTGCATTCGATCGAGACATACAGAGCATCATTATGCTTTCTCCCCTTGGGTGTCAAATTAGCATCATAATCCTTGAATTGGTCGGCGGAAGTTTCTTGTGGCACATGTGCAGTCTTGAGAAATGTAATCAAATCCTGTGCATGGGCTTTAGAACATAATAGCATAGCCAGCATTGATATCTTCGAAGGGGTCTTCCCCAGTTGTTCGACCATATTGTAGTCACTCTTCTTGATTATCTTTAAAATCTCCTCCATTTCTTGTTTAGAGGATTCCAAAATAACTTCTCTAGGTGCCTCCGTCGGAGTAGGCTCATCTACAACTTATTTGCTCCGAGTCCCAGATGACTCATCAGCAGGGGTAACGACTGGAGTAAGGATGGGAGTAGTAGCAGAACTACTAGCCGGAATAACAGATGGAATAACAACAGGCTTAGCAACAGTCTTCAGGGAGATCTCGGGAGAGAAAACCCTTCCACTTCGAGTAATTTTTCTGGTCCCGACAATGTTACTGATATCTCGATCAGCCTCTTCAGCTTTTTCCTCTTTAATGGTTAACAAATCCTTCTTGATGCCATGGTAGTAAATGTCAGCACCCTAATTCCAAGGAACAACTTTTTCCGAGGAGAATGGTACATGGCTAGGAAAAGTGATTATTAATGGAGCAATTCTTGGAGCTGGTGTAATCCTAACAGGTCTTTTGGAGGAGACCTTGGAAGGATTGGCGGAAATGGTTATGCTAGCAACATCTTCATGTCGGACATTTGGAAACGGAGTCTTTTCGAATAAAATCTATTTGTTATCCATCAGGCATTGAACACCTGCTTTCAGCAAATAACCACCAAAAGGCAGAGATAAACACATGTGGCAACCTTCACCACAACCCAGAAATAAATCGGCTAGCAACAAATTCTCCTTGACGGTCATGAGAGGAGTGGAAACTTCATCAACAGAAGTAACAAATAGATCAATATCAACAACATTAACATCACGGTTGTGCTTGGGCATGGGAGCAGTTATTACATTAGGCATCTCAAGAGCATCAAACTAAATCTCCTTTGCTTCGATCAGATCCTGTATCTTATTCTTCAGATCCCAACAGTTGTTTGTATCGTGGCCTGAACTCTCAGAATGGTAAGCACACCGAGCGCTTGGATTGTAATGAGGAGATGTGGTGTTGGGGTTCTTGGGAGCCTCCTTTAAGGTTACCAAGTTATATTTTAACAAATGGGGTAAAACCTATGACAACGTCATATTAATTGGGTGAACTTCCTTTGAGGTCTTTCTACCCTTGGCTGATTGTTTCGTTGTTAAGTAGCAACGGGCTAGGTATCATCACAGCCCTTACCGTTGGAAAACACTCGATTATGCTCTGACCTCTTGGATTGTAAATAGCATTTACCTCCTTCTTACCCATGAATGGCTTCTTCACTGTACTTGAAGAGGTATCTTTATGGATCCTTCCACTTCAGATCCCAGCTTCTACCCTTTCTCCAGTCAATATCAGCTCAGTAAAACCAGCTGAGAAGCTACCAATCAAGTGATTAAAGAATGGACCTGATAGCATACCAAGAAACATGTCCACCAACTCCCTATCAGACAAAGGGGGTTGGACTCTCCCTGCCAAATCTCTCCACTTTTGTGCGTAGTCCTTAAAACCTTAGCTTGCACCCATAGACATACTCTGGAGTTGAGTACGGGTAGGAGCAAGGTAAGCGTTATATTGATACTTGTTATAAAAATTAGTGGCCAGATCTTCCCAGTTGTGGACATTGATTCCCTCCAACTGATAGAACCACTCAAGCTGAGTCCCAGACAGACTGTGTTGAAAGAAATAGACCCACAAATTCCTATCAGCAGTGTGAGGCTGGATCTTCCTCACATAAGAACGGAGATGAAGCCTGGGACAAGAAACCCCATCATACTTTGCAAATACCGGAGCCTTGAACTTCGGTTGGATGACAACCCCAAATACCAAACCCAGCTCTTCAAAATCCAGCCTTGGTACTGTTTGGATCTCTATTACATTCAGACGATCCTCTAATTGTTTGTATTTATCCTCAGTGGGAGGATATTGTTCATCATTGTAATTAGATTCATCCTCAGAAACCCTTGGACTAAGGTCTTCCTCCCCTGTTTCACACTATTGGTTCTCCCCTTCTTTGGATGAAGAGGTCAGATCAACTGGTTGCTTCAATGGTCCCTTGAATCTTCTGCCCAGATTAAGGACACCAACGGTCTTCTTCTTCTTCCTATCTTTCAGAATAAGTGCCTTCAGATCTTCCTGCCCTTTAGCCAAAGCTATGAACATTTGCTTAAATTGGGCATTTTGTGCCTAGAGATCCTTGATACTTTGTTCATAAGTCATTATTGCTGAAATAAGCAGCGAAGAAGATGAGAAACCTCTTATGAAACCTGTTTATGCAATGTCATGGATGATATGCGTATGCAATGATTTCAAGGATTCTTAAAGGCTCAAATTTTCTTAACCAAAAGAAACACACATTAATTTTATTAATAAGTTCGAATTATTACAAAGAGTTCCCTTTAGGCGTACAATCAAACAAAATAAAACTTAAAGCAAAAAGAAAATTAGGTTTCCCATAAGCGCATCTTCTTTGGTGTAATGTAGGCATTTAAATTCCTCTCTTCATGAAGTAGCCCAGTGAGTTCCAGGACTTTCTTCTCGCTGGCGTAGAATTGAGCTTCAAAAGTATCTCGCTCCTCCTTAAGTTGAACCCTGGATTTTTGTAACTCTTCATGATCAGTTGGAATATCAGGATGAAGAACAAGATAAGGAATGTCTCCTTTAGAAACCAGTTCCATAATCATGGGTAGGATGGCGGGGTAAGGCATCATAATACTTTGATCACAGGCTCGTACCCATATGAGATAAGGCTCAAGAGGAATGGAATTCTTGTGCCCCAGTGTCTTGCTATCAACCCTATGTACCATGCCCCAAGCTCGCATGAACCTTTTACGATAACCCTGAGCATAATTCTCATATTTGAAGGTGATTCCTTGGATAACTGTATCATGAGGACCGTCCCTTCTCGTATATCCAAACTGTCAGAGTGCCAAACAAGGATTCTAAGTGATTCCTCCTCTAATTCCTAAGAGAGGGACATTAGGGAATTCTCTGCATCGATCAATGATGATAACATTCTCTGAGGATCGAAGACACCAATGAATACCTGAATGTGAAAGAGCCATTAGCCTATGAGACCATCTCAAACCCTGTTGGTTCTTCAGGACGGATCAGGGTAGGTGCGAAATAAACCACCTAGCCAAGAGAGGAGTGCAACATAGAAGGGTCCCTCTTTTATTTATAGTGCGAGTATGCAGAGAATGTAGGATATCTCCAAGCAGAGTAGGTACCGGATTGCGTGACAGGAAAACCTTAACAACAATCACGTTTATGAGCTGGTCCAGATTAGGAAACAGTACAAACCCATAGATGAGAAGGGCTAACACCTCTTCAAAATCTTGTAAGTCCATGGTATCCCAAAAATGATGAGCTTTCTCAAACAAGAATTTATCCAAAAAACCCTTGACATCTCTCCTGGTTTCCCAATTTGCTACTACCTCGGATCGTTGTAAGGAAAGAGATTTAGCAATATCTTCAGGTTTAGGGTCTCTTTCCATACCATTTAAAGGTACCTTGTTAAGGATAGGCACTCCCAGTAATAGAGAAAACTCCTCCATAGTAGGCACTAACTGGTAATCCGGAAAAGTGAAGCAGTGATGTAGAGGGTCAAAGAACTGAAAGAGCACTTTTAAAATTTCTTCATCAGGGTTTGAGGTGACCAAGATGAGAAGTCGACCATATCTTTCGGTGAAGGGAGAGCTTTCAGGAACCCTTGATACCAACTCCTTAAGTTGAGGAGGTACCTTTACGAGACTGACTTGGATAATGAATCTACGGGCGAGGGCCATCTCCTACAAAACAAGACAAAATAAACCATAAGAATCATTCAAAATGGTTAGTATGATATGTTATGTTATGATGTCATGATTATTCTCAGATATAGAAGATATAGAAAACACAAGCAAATCACACAGAGACCTTAGGTTTAAGTCTTTCATGGATTTCAAGGTAATACCCTCTTGAAGTTGGGTTGGCTTAACCTGTCCTAAATATAGTAATCGGGTTCTAAGGGATCTCAATATCACCGATCTTTCCCCCAAATTTTTTTCTGATAGACAATTGACTTACCACCAAACAAAACTCAAGAGTCAAACCTCAATCAGTGTAGCATCGAGTATCAATCGACTTTGGGTTTACACCAAAGACGACTATCTCACTACGTCCTAAAAGCCAAGTTGGTCAATTAAGGTGTTAAGTTCAGTTGACGCTTTATGATACCATGCAGCGGCCCCGTATTCTCCTTGATTACTCAAGGGCTACTGGTACACACCAAAGTATCCCATCAATGTAGATATTGTTTCAACCGTGTCGGTATACCCCGAACAGCTCCCTCACAGTTTATTGCTACTTAACTAAAAGGAATTCCCCGATCCAGGTTTAGGATCCAAACAACCCAAACAGATACCCTTAAAAGTAAATCAAACAAGACAAGACAAAGAAGAAATTAAGAATGACCTAGATCCTAAGGTAAACCCCACTTTATAATCTATTCCCCAGCAGAGTCTCCAGTTCTGTGATACGCTGACTATTTTTAGTTACTACTAGTTTTGCGTTTTTTGTTCACAAATGTACGGTAAGCAAGAGTCGCCACCGTCTTTTATTTTATCCAACAAAGGAAAAAAGGAAAAGGAACAGAAAAAACCTTTTTCGAGATGTTTCTGAGTACGGGGGGTAGATTATAGAAAGGGAAGGTGTTAGCACCCTTTCTATCTGTGATTTTCCATGGGCTCTTAGGTACTTTCTCATTTTTAAATTGCTTTTGTGTGTGTTTTGGAAATGCCTTAGTGTAGCGTTTCACTTTATGGTAACTCTTGTATCAGTCCTCAAGAGTGTGATAAAGTGTTTTTGAAAACTTTTGTTTGAAGAGTTTGTTTGAAAGTGTATGGTGTAAAAGATTATTTTGAGCAAGTGCTTAAGAGTTTCTACCTACTCGAAAAATACTGTTCATTTTCTTATTTCCTTTAGACAGATTTATCCTACTATTAAGGAGTAGGTAGCTCCATAGTTGGAGTTTGAGGGACAATCGAAAGGGACGATTACGGTCACTTAAGGCAACAGGACAAGATCTCTTAGTATTTGTCCTAAAGTTCTAAGATTGCATTTTTGTTTTACCGAGGAAACTTTCGAAAGGGACTTGCGATCTCTGAATTAGAGGACAGCCACTAAAAATTCTCACGTTTCGAGAATAGTGACCGTTTTTCAAAGGCAACCGAGGTGGGGAAAACCCTAGGAGTGAGCATGTGCAAGTGTTTGTTTTTCATTCAATTATCTTTTCACAGTTAGGGTTTTCTACTGTTTTAAATTATTGATCTTTTGCATACAATCCTATTATCAATCATCTAACAGTTTAACTAATAGCAGAAAATAAAGTCCGAGAAATTTAAACCTAGCTATTACATGGCCTTGGGTAGGGGGATTACATAATCAAAAACTTGGGGAAAAGTGGCAAATAAAAGCAGTAATAAACCTAAGTTAAAAGCTATTACAAACTTGGAGCAATTACATTAATTGGAAAAAATAATGAAAGAGATACGCGCGATGAAATTAAACAAGGAATTAAAGTTTAACGGGTCTAATTGATTTAGAAGAAAAATATTTTTGGATTTTTCAGAAAGTAATTAATTTTGCAAATTAATATAATTTCTAATTAATTTTAATTATGAAAAAGGAATTTAAATTATCCTAATTAACCTAATTAATTTATGAAATTAAATATTTTATGAAAAAAAACCTAATTCTAATGTTTTTGATTTTTTGTGATTTAAAAAAAAACAATGATTTTTGTAAAGTAATTAAAAAACAATAATTAAATAAAGAAATTAAAAATAATTAAAATGGGCCTGGTATGAAATAGTAAACTAGGGGTGCCTTACTGAATTTATGTTAGGCCTAGAATAGCTGGCCCATCTGCCAGCACGTGATCCAGTTAGGCTCTCATCTGGGGGTTCACCATACGCTGTTTTGCTAGATGCTTAGATCTGGGCCACGTGCTAAGGGTTGGATCTTTGGGTGCATGGTGGACACTTGGCTAGGAGATGCGTTGGATCTTTAAGCAATTATCAAGAAAAATACAAAAGCATACGCCTGGGATCGAACCCAAGATGTTTGCCTCACGTATTCCTTCCTTGACCATCTGTGCTGGAAGGCTCATTTATTAATATAATAAACAAATAAAACATAAGCCAAACAAAGTAGCATGCCCAGAAAAACGCACGTGGATTCAAACGGGCCAGTGGTATGCTGCCACCTCTTGTCTTCTTCCCAGAATTGTGGTCTTTGGTATCAGACTTTTATCTACGGAAAAAATTGTCACTAAAGGATATAGTGACAATTTATGTCCGTAGCTACAACCCTACAACATCTCAAAACGCAATACAAGCAATATAAATTAAAACTACATTCAGGGATCAATCAGAAATTTTCCCCTGAATGCTATGGTACCCATAATCTGGTCCAATTTTTCCCTAGAGAAGGAAACCCCAAATTCGAGCTTATGAACACTAGCCATGGCAAGAAGCTATTCCTGCGCTTAAACATAAATCAAACCAATCAAAAACATTGCAAATATGATAGCAAGCATGGATATATGATCAAAACAGATTCATGATGGACAAATCAATAGTATCGAGTTTAGAAAAAACACAAACTGTGACTGTTAGAGAGCACGATTCTTGATGTTGCAGACTTTAGGAATGCTTGCAATTTCTTCAGAGGATACCCAAGGACTTGATTTGATCCTTGGAATGGCTTGAATCGGTATGTGGAGGACAATGGGCTCTACACTTTTTGATGAAAAGTTTGAAGTTTGTTCTTGATGTAGAGGCAGGTTGTGCAACTTTTCTTCCTCTGTTAGGGTTCACAATACTTGTGTATATGTACTGAATCAATCTAGGGTAGCATAATTGGAAAGAATCACAAGATGTAATGGTTATTACTTTTGATTCAAATCTTTCCACATTTGGAGATTTCCTCTTGTTTTCAACCTTGCACGTTTTTTTCTTGGCTATAGACAACTTGCATGTTCTATAATTCAATACAAAACAAATCTCATTCCATTGATTTTATTTATTTTGATTTAATTTGATTTAATTTGATTTAATTTGAATTTTAAATAAATAAAAATCAAAATAAATTAGATAAATAAATTAATGAAGTAAGGAGGGTCCCGTGGGTCATGGACCATGCTAGGGATAAGATTCAATCTTGAAAAAGATGGGCCCATGTGGAAAAAATGCAATTTTAAGCATTGTTGACTTTATGCAAATTTCCAAAAATGGCCAACTTTGACAATGCATATCTCTCTCTCTAAATTTTGAACCTAAGAGGGTGTTCTTTTAATTTTTATAAATCTTAGTATGTCCTCTAAACAACTCTTTTGGTTTCATCTCCATTGGGTATTCCATTTTCATGTAAGAAGCTTTGACCCAAAAGGTGTTTTTGTTGACTTTTGAAAAGGACCTATAATGTCTGAATTTATATCTTTTCATGAGTGCATTTCTTGAACTTTATGCATGAATATGAGTTGTAGGGAATTGGATTCTCTTCAAAATGATCCTTGGATGATAAATTTGTGATAAAGTATAAGAAAGTTATGCCTGGTCAAAGTTTGGTTGACTTTTCCTAAAGAAACCATAACTTAGCAACTTTTGAGTTTTGATGAATTAGGAGCATTCCTTGAGGAATGATGATCAACCCTTGATCAAATGATGGATATTACTTCAAAATGTTTATGTTGACCAAAAATCTTGAAGTTTGACTGTATTTGGGCCACAGTTGACTTTTGCCCTAGTAAAGTTGATTTTCAGGCATTTGAATAATTGACTGAGCAAACTTCTTGTGCAAGGCATGCAACTTGGCATGGATGGTCTTGAGGACATATTAGGGAAATGGAAACCATTTATGACCCTTGGAACTCAAACATCTTGATGAAGAGTGAAACCCTATTTTGAGGCTCATTGTCATAGGAGGAGGAGTTGTCTGGTCAATCCTTAGTTAACTTGAGAAATTTAAGGACCTCTAGGAGTATGTTTTGTGTTAAAATGAGAGGGAAAATTTTAGGGTACAACAATCACAACCTAGGGAACATTCTGTTACAGAGTGATTCCCTTCGGGTTGAAGAACGTTGGTGCAACATACCAGAGGGCTATGAAAACCCTATTCCATGATCTGATGCACAAGGAAATTAAGGTATATGTTGATGATATGATTTCCAAATCCCAGACTGAAGAAGGGCATATAGAGTATTTGTTGAAATTGTTTCAGTGTTTAAGGAAGTATCGTCTCCGCTTGAATCCAAATAGATGCACCTTTGGTGTTTGATCATGAAAATTATTGGGTTTTAGTGTCGGCCAAAAATGAATTGAAGTTGATCCTGATAAAGTTAAGGCAATTCAAGAAATGCCTGCACCAAGAACTGAAAAGAAAGTTAGAGGCTTCTTTGGGCGGTAGAATTACATTTCCAGATTTATTTCCCATATGACTACAATGTTTGAATCGATCTTTAAGTTGTTAAAGAAAGATCAAGGTTGTGTGTGGATAGATGATTGCCAAAAGGCATTTGAAAGTATTAAAGAGTATATTCTTGAACCTCATATCTTTCTTTCTCCCGTTGAAGGAATACCATTAATTATGTATCTGATAGTGTTGGATAATTCTATGGGTTGTATTTTGGGACAATAAGATGAAGCGGGGAGAAAAGAATATGCCATTTATCATCTCAGCAAGAAGTTTATTAATTGTGAGTCGCGGTATCCTATGCTGGAAAAAATATTTTGTGCTTTATCTTGGGTGGAAAAACGGTTGCGGAAATATATGTTGAATCATACTACTTGGTTGGTTTTAAAAAATGGATCCAATTAAGTATATTTTTGAAAATCCTGCTCTTATTGGGAGAATTGCCTATTGGGAGACGTTGTTGTCTGAATATGATATCAAATACCGTACTCATAAGGCTATAAAAAGCAGTGTGTTGGCATATTATCTTGCTCACCAACCGGTTGATGATTGTCACTTTGTTAAATATGATTTCCCTGATGAGGATGTTATGTTTCTAAAAGTAAAAGATTATGATGAACCGTTTCCTGGGGAAGGTCATGATCCTGAATCTCGTTGGGGCATGGTGTTTGATGGAGTTGTGAATGCTTATGGGAAAGGAATTGGTGATGTGATTATCACTCCCCATGGATCACATATCCTATTTAGTGCAAGGTTGGCATTTGATTGCACCAATAACATGGCAGAGTATGAAGCTTGTATCATGGGTCTCGAGGAGGTTACTGATCTCAAAATCAAAATTCTAGATGTGTATGGCGATTCAGCTTCGGTAATAAATCAGATTAAAGGAGAATGGGATACTCGCCACCCTGGCTTGATTCCCTACAAATACTATGCTAGAAGATTATTACCCTTCTTTAATAAAGTTGAATTCCATCATATTCCCTGAGATGAGAATCATATGAGGATGCTTTGGCCACTTTGGCTTCTATGTATCAAGTAAATACTTAGAATAATATGCCTCGTATCACAGTGCGACATTTTGATAGACCAGCTCATGTGTTTGAAATAAAAGAGATGTCAGATGAAAAACCTTGGTATTATGATATCAAGCATTTTCTCCAAACTCAAAAATACTCGGTTGGTGCATCAAACAAAGATAGAAAGACATTGAGAAGGTTGGCATGCAGCTTTTTTCTCAATGAAGATGTGTTATACAAAAAGAAATTATGACATGGTCTTGCTCAGATGCATGGATAGATATGAAGCAGACATGTTGATGCATAAAATCCATGAACTTTCCTTTGGTACTCATTCCAATAGACATTCGATGGCAAAAAAGATGCTTAGGGCATGTTAATATTGGCTGACAATGGAATCTGACTGTTACAAATTTGCAAAGTAGTGCCATAAATGCCAGATTTATGCTGATAAAATTCATGTGCCTCTGAAACTTCTCAATGTTATTTCTTGCCCATGGCCTTTCTCTATGTGGGGTATTGACATGATTGGAATGATTGAACCTAAGGATTCGAATGGACATCGTTTTATCTTGGTGGTAATAGACTACTCCACCAAATGGGTGGAAGCAGCTTCATATGCTAATGTTACTAAGAAGGTGGTAGTACATTTTATCAAGAATAATCTTATATGTCGGTATGGTGTGCCAAGTAGGATCATCACTGACAATGGCTTGAATCAGAATAAAAAGATAATGATAGAACTTTGTGAAGAATTCAAGATTGTCCATTACAATTCATCTCCTTACAGGCCAAAGATGAATGGGTCTATTGAAGCTGCTAATAAAAACATTAATAAGATCATCAAGAAAATGGTCGTTACCTATAAAGATTGGCATAAGATTCTCCCTTTTGCTTTGCATGGGTATTGTACATCCGTCCTCACTTCAACATGGGAAACCCCATTCTCTCTTGTGTGTGGTATGGAAGAAGTTCTCCCTGTTAAGGTTGAGATTCCCTCTTTACGTGTGATAATGGAAACCAAGTTGTCATAGGTTGAATGGGTCCATAACAGGTTTGACTAGTTGAATTTGATTGAAGAGAAAAGAATGACAGCCTTGGGTCATGGCCAGTTATACCAGAAGAGAATGAAGAAAGTTTTTGATAAGAAGGTCAAGTCTCATGAATTTAGAGAAGGAGTCCTCGTGCTATGGAAGATCATGTCTTTCAATGTTGATTCTAGGGGCAAGTGGACTCCCAATTTTGAAGGCCCATATGTTGTCAAGAAAACCTTCTATGGCGGCGCATTGATTCTTGAAATTATGGATGACAAGGAGTTTCCACATCCTATGAATGCTGATGCAATCAAGAAATACTTTGCCTAAAGAAATAAAAGAACAACTCGCTAAGTTGAAAACCTGAAGCGTGGCTTAAGAAAAAGGAGCGTCTCGGTAGGCTAAAAACCCGAAAGGGCGGTCTAGGAAAAAATAAGAGACCCAAACAGAATAACTTTTACCGCTAGGTTGAAAACCCGCAAGGACAACCTAGGAAAAAGCTAGGGATTTCTTGGCAAGTAAATGCATCAGATAAGACTTGATCATTGAAGCAACAATCTTCTTGAATCCTCACCACACTTCAACAGAAGTCGCTGCTCAGGAATTCAAAGTTGTTAGGGAGAATAGTGGTCATTGTGTTTCAATATATCTTTTCCAATATATTACCATTTTCCAAACTTTGTAATCATCTATAGGGTCTCGCCATTCGCAAACTACCATTCTATTAATAAAGTTTGAGCTTTTATCCAATTCTTTGTAACTCTTATTTTATTCTGCTTATAAAGATTCTATTTATTACTGATAGTAATTTTCAAAACAAAAATATTCAATAATAAAATTATTTTCATAAAAGAATTTACAAATTACTTTTTACTTTTGATTTTGTGGTTAAGAAAAACAAAAATAGTGATTCCGAGGATGGACGAACTCTGAAGTTTTGGAAGTATATATTCCCCAAGAAAGTTCTTTCAGATGGCCTTCACTGATATGCGTATGATCTTCTTTTTTTCCTCAAATAGTTGGATATGATACCAATTGAGGTATGGTGCGGTGTTGGGTTTGTAATCCCATTTTCTCCAGTCAAGTCTTGGTTCATCTTTTCTCCAGGTTAATTATTTTTCGGATTTGCATGGTTTGAAGCCTCTATCCCAAATTCCCGAGTGAGGTCTTCACTCATATGATGGAAATTCCTTCTCCCATTATGTAATAAGGTGGAATAATTTGCAAAACATCACCCTTTTGCAGTGGTTGGCATTATTGTTGTTGTTTGTTTTCCAAACGACTAAACAAGGGCAGTATTTTTTCTAAGAAGTGTTGAAACAGTTGTCAACTTTTTGGGTTTTCTCTCGCCAAGTGTTAAGTTTGATTTAAAATCCCCATAATTTTGATTTCTTGCTATATTTTTTAACTTCTTAAATGCCCAAGTAAAGTTGAGATAATGTTTCTCTCAGGAAGTTTTTATCCCCGTGTGATTCATAATTTCTCCCCAGAGAAGTTTTTGTAATCATCACTCTTAGTATTGAAGAATGTATTTTGGGCCCCCCCTCGATGATGTGGTGTTGTACTCCCCAATGAAGCCAACACGGGATCCTCAGTTGATATCTCGATCGCATGGTTTTCATCTGCCCTAATGAAGTCATTATTGTAATCCCCAGTAGAAGTACAGACGTTGAAGCATTATTTTCCCCATTGAAGTGTGTGTGAACGTCCCCTGGTGAAGCCTGAAGGAGGATGTTATATCCATGTATCTGTCTTGATTTACTGTTTTGATTTGATTATTTTAGGATTAGGTTCCTTCCCAGTGAAATTAAGTCGTGAAATAGGAATTTGTTTCCTCAGTTGGTGCATACTTTCTTTTGAGATTCTCATCCTAGATGTGATTTAGCCGAGTGTTGACTTTACCCAAGCTAGTTTTGTTTGGTTATTCCTAGTAATGTGTGTCTGTGTTGTCAGCATATACATAATAACATTCATACATGCATATATCATGCATAGCTGAATTTAACAATTCATTGCTCATCTGCATTCATTAATATTTTTTTAGCATGTTACCCTATTTTCAGAGTTATGTTACCTTCTCTCCAATATAATGTCAACCTTAAGCAGAAAGTGTATATTCTTTCAATTTCCCCCAATGAGTTATCCCTCGTGGAAGAATTTTGCTTTATCCTTCTTATTCGGCTCATTATCTGGTTAGATCATTTTTCCCTTATTGAGTTTATTTCTCATCAGGTGCTATCTTGGTTGACTGTTTCACTTCAATTTATTTCTAGTTTGAATTTGTGGTCCCCGACAACATTATTATTATGATTTCTGTAGGCTCTAAGCCCTAGTTTGAGAATGTGTATTTATTTTTCACAAGAATATTTTATCTCCTTAGTATGAATTTATTGAAACTTCCCCAGAGAAGTCATATTTCTTTGCCAAGTCTGTTAATTCCCTGAGGAAATTCATTTGTTACTCCAATGGATGGTAGTCTTGTCATTATGGGAGATAGTTTGTTGTTGATATGTTTACTCTGATGAATGGTAGCCTCGTCATTATGGGAGATAGTTCGTTGTTGAGATGTTTAATTCCATTAATGGTAGTCTCGTCATTATAGGAGATATTTTTTTGTTGAGATGTTTACTCCGATGAATGGTAGTCTCGTCATCATGGGAGATAGTTTTTTACCGAGATGTTTACTCCGATGAATAGTAGTCTCGTCATTATGGGAGATACTTCGTTGTTGAGATGTTTACTCCGATGAATGGTGGTCTCATCATTATGGGAGATAGTTCATTGTTGAGATGTTTACTCTGATGAATGGTAGTCTCGTTATTATGGAATATAGTTCGTTGTTGAGATGTTTACTCCGATGAATGGTAGTCTCGTCATTATGGGAGATAGTTTTTTATTAAGATGTTCACTCCGATGAATGGTAGTCTCATCATTATGGGAGATAGTTTGGTGTTCAGATGTTTACTCTGATGAATGGTAGTCTTGTCATTACGAGAGATAGTTTTTTGTTGAGATGTTTACTCCGATGAATGGTAGTCTCGTCATTATGGGAGATAGTTCGCTGTTGATATTTATTACTCTAATGGATGGTAGTCTCATCATTATGGGAGATAGTTCGTTGTTGATATTTGTTACTCCAATGGATGGTAGTCTCGTCATTATGGGAGATAGTTCATTGTTGAGATTTGTTACTCCGATGGATGGTAGTCTCGTCATTATGGGAGATAGTTCTTCGTTGAGATTTGTTACTCCAGTGGATGGTAGTATCGTCATTATGGGAGATAGTTCATTGTTGAGATTCATTTTTCTTTAAAGAATTCATTTGTTTCTATTCGTAAGTACTGATGCTGATTATGTTTTTCCTAACCTAATATTGGTATTTGCTGGTATTATCCTACCATTTATTTCCCCTTATGGGTCGACGTTACCCTTTTTCTATCTTCTCAGTGAGTGATTAGTTTCTAGTTATCTGACGATCACCGTTATCATTTATTGTATCTTCTTGATAATTCAGTTGATGTTACTTTGTCTCCTCCTTGGGCTTTACCCCAATAGAGTCGATCTTCTGTTCACTAGAGATTTTTTTCCTGGTCTAATTTTCTTTTGATTTTTTATTTTCTGTTTCCCCAGTGGTGTCTTGTGTCACCTTTGGATTTGTTTGTTTGCATGCACAATCATAAGCATTGCATGGGATCTTAGGGCCAAAATAGGGCTTGTTTTATATTTAATTATCTTCAATTGCATCGACATGAAGGTTTTAACTTTCGTATCTCCGTATAGAAGACATTTAAATAAGGGCAGTTGTTGTACCCCAATTTTTGCCCCTAAGATCTCCCTATCATCTTGTATCAACTCAATCATATCAAGATCACAATTGGGTTTGATTCTTCCCCCCTATCTCTAGGTTTGCTCATGAGGAATCACCAAGCCCCTTTATTCATATATGTTTTTTATTGATTAACTTTTAACTGATAAATACATTGAATGTTTTCTCTAATTGGTGATATTATAGGTGAGGGTACAACATATTTTATCAAGTTGATTCATAGGTTCATGAGTTTGTTTCCATGCCCTCTTCAACAAATCTTCATTGAGATTCAAGCTTCATTATTGAAGATACTTTAAAGTAATATCATGGCAAGGTCTATTATGATTCATCATCCCTCAATTTATCAATAAAGTCAAAAGATGCAAGGATTGATTGAAGAAGTTTGACCTAATTGTACAAATTCTTGATTCTTTGATCACAAGTACATAACTCTCTCAATCTTTAATATTTGGAGGTGGTTATTGTTGCTATGTATTTTTATTAGCATCCACAACAACCTCTATTCACATGGAAAAATTTATTGTGTAAGAAATTTTTCCAAATTGAAAAGGGTTTCCAAGTCATTTTGGTGCTTGAAGAGCTAGGTTTTTGAACTTCTAAGGGCCATATCTTGCTCATATTTTGATATTTTTGAGTAATTCCAAAGACATGCTTCTCTTTAAAGGGTTATAAACTAATAAATTCAAGATTTTATAGAAACTTTTGTGTGAAAGATGCCTAATGATGAAGAAATATTTCAAGTCTTTTAGACAGGCCATCAAATTTCCTTATGTAACTCCAAAAGATCATAACTTGGTCAATTTTTATCTCCTTGAGCCCATTCTTTTTCCACAATGATCTTAAGGATGTGAACTTAAATTATTTTATGTTCAAATATTGAAAATGAGTGGAATATGCCCTAAGAACTCAAAATATTATAGGTCACCTCATAAATTTTCAACAATTTTACAAGGCCATAACTTTTTCAATACTTGGTATTTTAGAGTGATTCAAGTTTCAAAATTCTCTTTGGGAAGTCTAATTCAAGCTAGCGTCATTGATAAAAGCTTAACTTTGGAGGAATACCTTGTTTGGAATCAAAACATTATAGATCACTTTTGAAGAAAATCTTAGAATTTTTCTAAGTACAAAAAGTCAGCATCTTTTTATCAAATTTGACTCATCACAACTCCTAGCTCAAGCAACCATTTGGTCTCATTATTTTCACATTGTAAATATTGTGACCTTATCTTTCTAATGCTTCAAGAATCATGCCCTAAGACCCCTTGAGCTATGAATACCATTGATTCAAAGTTGGTACCTTGAAACTGAAATTTTCTCCAAAGTCAGAATTTGAAATTCATAATTTGGCTTCTAATCACCAAATTTCCACGTGTTTTCCAATTAAACATGATTAGAAAATATGTTTGGATCATTTAGAATGATAAAACGCATTTTTCGATTATGTTTTGATGCACATGTGATCACACTTTCTTCATGATCATAGGTGTGCACGAACTCGGGGGAATTGCATCATTCACCCCTCCTCTTGATTCCATTCGCTTCTCCAATAAATACAGGCTCTATTCCACTCATTTCCACAAGCTTTAACAGCCAAAATCACTCTGTCAAACTCCCTCCATAACACACTTTTCTGAGATTTCAAATTCCCCTTTTCTCCACTTTTCAATTCAATTTTTTCATTAATCTTTCATCCTTGAACTTCACTGAAGCTAACATAAGAAGAATTAAGCCTTGAGGTTCCCTGAATCGTGCTAGCCAAGTCCATTTACAAAGGCAGTTCATCTGACTTTGTTCATGTAGTTTAAGGCACCAAATCCTCTAACTCAAATTACTGGAATGGTCTATCAGGTTCACTGATGCTTGCTTTTAACTCAATTTTGGTGAAACAATGCATTTGATGATTCTGATTCTCGATTTTAACATTTTTAAACATCTCTGGTTTTTTCCAAATTGACTACGATGTGCTTCATATAAATTTTTCGCGGGTGTATAGTTGTTATCGTCTCAAGTAGACGCATCTAATGGTACCACTATGAACGCGTAAATTTATGGATTCAAGGATCTTGGATTTGCCCTACTTGCAGGAGGCTGGAGGTTGAAGACGACCTACGTGTCGTTCTTCAACCAATGACATTGAGCCAATTGTTTTATTTTGATTGGTTGGACTTTCTTGTGTTGTATGCGCGTGCTTTAGCTTGGGTCCATGATGCTCCCTCACCTCAGATCCATTGGTTCTGCCAGGGTGTATAAGTGAGAGAGATTCAACGCGTGTGGTTTTTCTGATTTCTTTTTATTTTACAAAATTATTTTTTAATTTCTATTATCTTTAAAAATACATAACTCTTTTATTTTTTATCAAAAGATTAGGAAAAAAAATATACAAAAATGCTTCGAATTATTTTTGACTTTGTGAATATTTTTTCATATTTTTATTTTAATGTTTGATATTTTTCATAATTTTTGTTTTGTTTTCCTTATTTTAATTGTTTTAAAAATACTTTTTGATATTTTTAAATTCTAATTTTTTTATAAAGATCATTTTCCTTATTTCTAACCTTCTGAAATTTTTCTAGAATTTTATTTTGACTTCTACTATTTTTGATCTTTTTTAACTTATTTGAGTGATTTTAATTAGTTTAAAAATACATTTCTGTTTTAAAAAATTACTAAAAATTTTATAAAAATATCTGAGGTCATTTCTGATTTTTCTATGGTCTCTTTAAATTTTTCTTTGATATTTTGAATATAGTTTTCTATTTTACCATTTATTTTCATTTTAAGAACACTTTAAAAAATCATTTTTCCTTTTTTATTTTATTCATTAAATGCAATTTATTTATTTTATATATGTTGGCTATGTGATTCTTGACCATAAACTTCATTAACATCATTGGATCTTGAGTGTTGACTTTAACTCCACTAAAATGGATGGATGGTTTTCATGATAGTTTGATTAAATTTTTTACTCAATTATATCCCCTCCTTCTTCATCTTATCCCCTTCTCTTTTGTGCTACATGTGGTTAGAGGATGATATACATATCATCACTCCATACATATGGCACATAGATTGCTATTGACCGGCCTCAAAATAGGTTCGACTTCAACATAAGTCCACTTACGATTGCTTAACATGGTGCTAAATTTTGCCCTGATTCGAGAAATTATCATTCTTGGCCCAAACCTATGTTTGCAAGCCCAAGTATGTTTAATTTGAAACCTTTGATCTAATAACCTTGAGGTTTATTGTAAGAAGGCTTTGGTCTTATCAATCCTCTAATGAATCATCATAAATTTTTGACTAAGTGAATCATTTAAGCATCGTTGATCATTCGTTGTTGTCTTAATATTTTGAAATGAATGATATACTTGACAAAAAGCAAATGAAACTTGTTATTGAGAGGCTTTGATTTTATCAATCTTCTAATAAGTTTTAAAATGCAAGATTCAAGATGGTCATTCAACTAACCTCTAATTTCTAACTCATTAACAATTGACTTTTATTTCTACGCTTTTACTTTTTACTTTTACTTTAAGCACCATTTATCTTAGCATTTACATTTCATGCTATTTTCATCTTTGCTCGCTTGAGAACTTATCTTCATGTATTTTCATTTTGCTTATATGAGCTTTTCATTCTCTTTTTGAAGATACTTAATAACCAACTTGAATAATAAAAAACTTTAAGGTTACTTGAACTATTTGGTTACTACGCTTGGCATTTTGGAGTTATGGACTTCTTGGACTTAGGATTATAGACCTTGACCTACCTTGGGACCTGGTGATTTCTACTGTTATTTTATATGGAGTTCTTGGGGTTTACCCCGAGATATTGGGTTGTTTGTTTTCTTTGTGTGCAGGTTATTCTAATTATATGCTTTGTCTGTGATTGTGAATTCATTTGTATATAGTTGTTACTTGCCCAATTTTTGTGAAAACTTAATGCACTTGAAGTTTGGTATTCTTAAGAGGTTTGGTATCTTTGCTTTTTTAGTTTCAATCTAAAGGATGGTAATTCTACATTGACTCATTGTGTCAAGTTTTGGCTTTTTGTTGGTTAGACATTTCTTTTCCCTAGCTTTTACCTTATGGTTTAGGAAAGTCCCTTCATCTCCTCCCACCTTCTTTAATTTCATAAATATTCTCCCTCCATTCAAAACTATTCTTGTTTTTTAACTTGAACCGCTTTCACAATAAACTTTGACTTAGGTCCATGCATTTTCAAAAATATTTTCTTAATCAAATTTTAATCAACTTAATAATACTTTGTCATTTTTGAGAATACTAAAAGTCAATCAATCTCATTCAAGCCATTTTCTCACTTTGGCATTTTACCTTGAAAACTTTTTTCTCAAAAGATTAGACTCTTGGCAATCCTTGTAGAGATGCGAGATAATATCCTTCTATGATATATAGTGAAGTGAGATATTTTCCACTTGGGTGTTGAGCGAGGCTTTGTTGGCTTTAAAAGCCAAGCCATATCCTCCACTTTGAGATGACGCAAATTATAATTTCTCGTAATTGTGGGTAGTAAGTATGTTCTTCCACTCGGATAAGACGATGATGTCTTGACTCTTAAAATTAACCAACATATTTGTGTTTTTAAATTTTTAAAGGTGAACTACTAGTACCCTGATCCCCTATTGCACAGAAGGTGGTACATAAGAATTAAAGGTTCACAACCGCGGAGGGTGCAAATACTATTTTAAAAAGATACTTCTTCTCTTATCTCTACCATCTATTTTTGTATAAAACATTTATAGCCAAAATACATAAATTTACCAAGAGGTTCTTGCGGAGTACCATAGATGTTTAGGGTGCTAATACCTTCCCTTTTCATAACCAACCCCTGAACTTAGATTCTCTCCCCATCTCTTTTGGGTTATTCTCTCTTTTCCCATTCCTTTGGAAACAATAAAGCACGGTGGCGATTTTTATTTTTATCTCTGCGAGTCAAGTCAATCCAATGGCTTAGTCTCAACATTTCTACCTCTACAGGCGCGTCCCGTCCGGGGGTGCGGGAGAAGTCATTTTTTCTACAAAGTCGGCTAGAACTTGAGCCTTCAGGGCTTTCCTGCTTTTGTATTTGATTTTAAACTCGAAGAGTTCCAATGACCATTTCATCATCCTTCCTACCATGTCTGGTCTACCAAGCAACTGTCTTATTGGCTGCTCGGTTCGGATGACTATAGTGTGTGCCAAGAAATAGTGCCTGAGCCTCCTCGCTGCATTGATGAATGCCAAGGCCACTTTTCAATTTCCTAGTATATTACTTGAGGGACCTACAGGGTTTTAATTATGAAGTAGATAGGCTTGTTCCCTTTTGGGGTTTCTCGGATTAGTGCGGCATTCACGGCCTCGGAGGTAATGACCAGATAGAGATAGAGGGTTTCGTCTTTCTCTGGTTGAGAGAGGACGTGTGGTTTTGATAATTCCTGCTTCAGCTGGGCAAGGGCTTTCTCACACTCGTCCGTCCATTCGAAGGCGTCCTATTTGTGGAGAAGTTTGAAGAGGGGGAGGGCGTGCTGGGCAGATTTTTCCATAAAGCGAGAGAGCAACATGAGCATGTCGTTCAAGATCTAGATGGACTTCTTTGAATTAGGCGTTGGAAATTCATAGAATGCTCGACATTTATCGGGGTTTGCTTTGATTCCTCGTTCTGTCAGGTAGAAGCTGAGGAATTTTCCTGCTCGCACGCCAAAGGTGCATTTTTCTGGGTTGAAGCGCATTCTGCATTTCCTCGCCTGCTCAAAGACCTTTTCAAGTGGAGGGCATGGTCGACTTCTTCCGTGGACTTGACGATCATATCCTCCATGTAGAATTCGAGCATGCTGCCTATCTCGTTGTGGAATACTTTGTATATCATACGTTGATAGATATTACCCACGTTTTTTAAGCCAAAGGGCATTACATTGTAGTAATAGTTACTCAATTTGGTCATGAACACCGTATATTTTTTCCCGCTTTTTCCATGGGGATCTGGTTGTACTAAGAATATGCGTCCATGAAAGATAATAATATAAAACCTACCAAATTGTTGACCAGTTTTTCGATATTGGGGAGGGGTAAGCATCTTTCGGGAAGGCCCAGTTGAAATCGGTATAATCAATGCATGTACACCACTTTCCATTACATTTTTTCACGAGGACTACATTTGAGAGCTAGGTTGTGTACTGGGCTTTAGAAATAAAATGTGCCTTTAAGAAGTCTTTTACAACCTGCTCGACAACCTCTGTCTTTTCAGGAGACTGCTTTCGCCTATGCTGAGCATCCACCTTAAGGGTAGGGTCTACAATCATTTGGTGACATGTAATTTTTGGGTCCAGTCCGGGCATTTTAGTTGCACTCCAGGCGAACTGATCAATATTCTCTTTCAAGCATTCTTCCAGTTGACTCTTCGCCAGGTCTGGGAGGTCAACGACAATCTTTACTCCTTTGGAGGGATTGTTCCCAAGGGGGGTGATCTCGAAGTCCCCATCTGGGACAGGACGCATGGGATCCGAAGCATCCTTGATGTCTGCAGTCGGGAATAAGCTTTCCTTTTCGACCATTGGCTTTTTCCCTTTTCTCTTTTGCTCTACGAGGTATTCCTTGGAGGAGTTGTTGTCTAGGTCGATGTCGTCGACCCTTGGTAGTGGTCTTGGATCCTCAGAGCTAGAGGGCAGAGCACACTCAATGGTTTTTCGGGGCTGGGTGTTGATGGAACTCATGCCCTTAGCCAAAGCTCCAAACCACCTTCTTACTGCTTGGACGTCCCCGTGTTGGGTGGCGACCAAACCTTCGGCAGTGTAGTACTTCATCTTGAGATGCACAGAAGAAGGCATTACAATGAGCTCATCTATAGTGGGCCTCCTGAAGATGCATTGATAGAGAGACGGGCAGTCCACCACTAGAAAATGGGTCATGATGGCCTTGGTCGTCACCCCTCTTCCAAAGGTGACAATCAGCTCAAAATATCCCTAGGGTTTGGTGATGGACCCGTTAATGCCTTGGAGATCTTATCATATGTATAGGGTAAGATGGCTCTCGTTCAGCTGTAGGGTGGTGAATAGCTAGGTATACATTATGCCCACCGAACTTCCTTGATCAACTAGGATGCGTCGAACATCAAAGTTTACCTTGCGTGCTCGTACGAGCAGTAGGATGGTCGAGTTGGGAGATCCGCCTGGAAGTTCTTCCCTGTAGAATGCAAGGGGGTGAGAGCCTCCTCTGAACTTGTCGAGGGTGGCATCCATTTCAGAGTTGGCTTTTATTAATTGACCGAATCTTCTCTTTACGGAGTGTCATACCCAAAATTTTCCCTACTGGTTTCTAATATTTTTATTCCTTATTAATTTCTAGAGTTATCATTTGCTTTATAATATATTATTGTCAAATTCATATATTCATGGGGTTTAAGTTTATAAAGGGGATTTTACCTTATTAAAGAATTAATGGGCCTTTCTAAATCAGGAAAGCCCATGTAAAATTGATGGCCCATTAGGTTTTTTATAAGAGAGGAGGTGTATATGCTTGAGACTTCTTATCTCATTTTGATCTTGTTTTAAGCCCATTAAAGCATCACTTTCTAATGAAGGGTGCGTCTTAGGTTAGGGGCTTAAGCATCCAATTTGCTAAGCCCATTTTGTTTTGGTCAAGGCTTTTTGGTTTCGCTTTCAGCCCATTTCAAATTTTGAAGGAGGGTTTACATTATTGAGATTTATTGGGTCTTTCTAAATCATAATGGCCCATTTATGTGAGAAAGGGGGGGTATGGTTTTTTGAGATAGGTAGCCCAATAATTAAACAAATTTGCCCGTTTCGAATATTTGTTTTGAGAAATTGTTTTGTTTTTACATAATTATTATTGTTAAACGTTATTAAAACTATTACTATTATACTATGAACTTAATTAAGTCATAATTGTGTTTGTTTTATTATTTGAAAACATTGACTAATAAGTCAAAATTGAAATTGAAGAGGCCTTCTAATCATTCAGTCAACAGGCCTGTTTTTCACTAACAAGCCCAAGGCCCAGAGAACACGCACTGTTCAAATCTAGAAATAAAACACATACTCTTCAAATCAAGAAGGAGAAACACTCGTTTTAAGGCTAAAACAAATATTGTTCAAATCAAAACAGAAACAAATCTTTTAGCATTGAATTTTTCAAAAAATTTAAGAACAAAATTGATATAATTTACAAATCAATCTCGATGCAAAACAAATTGAATCTCGGTAAATCTAAAATCAATTAAAACCAAATCAAATCTCGGTAAATCTAAAATCAATTAAAACCAAATCAAATCTCCTAATCTCTAATCAATCCTAAGAATAATGATAGTCAAAATATACCTAATTTGTTCTCTAAAAAAACTATAAAAAGCCTAAAATTCTAAGAGAATGGGGGAAAATATTATACAAAAAAGAACAAAGGGGAAGCTTAAGAGAAGAGGGAGATTCGACTGCCTCCCTAAGCTTTCTAACATCTTTGCTCCGTGTAAGCTTAGGGTTTTAAAATCTGAAACCCTAACGCTTCTGCGTCGCACCGCTGCCACCTCTGTCATCACCTTCGTCCAGTACCTGCAAAACAGAAAAGGAGAAATAGATCAGAGATAGAGTTAAACAGAGGAGGCTTGAAGAACAGTCGTGTAGAGGTAACTTAGCTTTTGAATTTTCTTTGTTTTTCTATCACGATTGGGGTTTTGTTGGGTTAAATTGAGGATGGTTAGGGTTTTAATTTGGGAAAGAGGGACGATCGTTGCTGATCAGAGGTTGTGAGGGGAGGAAATTAGGGTTGTTATCGTTAGGGTTAGAAGAGAGGGGCGAGAGAAAACAGAAAGAGAGAGAGAATGAAGAGTGGAAATGAATAAGAAATATGGAAAAAATAAACAAATATATTATGTTTGGATCATGTGCATTACCTTTATCGTGTTCCCTTAATATTCGTCATTTGATCATCATCCAACGTCCCTAAAATGCATGCCCATCGTAATCCTATATGTACGCCCGTATAAGATCCTAATGGATCCCCCCAAGTGTTTGCAATTTTGGGCCTAAGCGCGTCACTAGTCACGCCCCCTTGTTTGATTGTTTTGCTACTGCGTTAAGAAATCACACCATTTGTGCCATTGGGCCCAATTCAGTATCTGAACTTGGGCCCTTGCTAACTAAACCCCCATATTTTACTAACCTGTGCAATAAGGTACCCCCTCTACGTTTGGGCCTGAATTCAAGGCCCTACTACCTATACCCCCCCCCCCCCTCCTGTTTTGCTAGCCCAACACAATATACACCCCCTTGCATTTTTATTAAAATTATTTTATTTATTTTATTATTTATATTTATATTTATATTTAATATATTTATAAATTCTAATATATATACTATTATCATAAAATCAAAATATTTATTTCCTAACTCATCCAAATATTTATTTATTGCATAAAAATCATTTTTAACCATGCATTAATAATATTTTTATATATTAATACACTCAAAAAATGCTTAACTAACATTAAACCTTTTTGTAAATTAATTAATTAACTCAAGGTTATTTTCAAAAAGGATTACAAAAATATTTTAATCGACTGTGAACTTCGTCTAACAACTCTGCTATTCACACACCTAGACTAAGTACAAGGGGGGTTCAAAATACTCTGTAATCCATAAAAAACACCAACCAACTACGAACTACAAATTGGGACTCTGATTCCTCATAAGAGGATCTATAAGTATACGACTAAAATCATGAAGAGTTCCCTTAATAAAAAATTAAAACCCTATTTCCAAAGCCGTAATTCTAAACCCTAGTATCCCCTGACCAAATTACAGTTATCCTTTATATTCTTTTCTTAAAGATAAAAATTAAGGGTGGCGACTCTCAATTTAAAACTAGTAGCAACAGATGGCGTCTTCACTGAGGAGTCATCCCTATGGTTAGAAGCCTTTCTTTGGATTTAGGGTTTTAGGGTTTTTATATTTTGTTATCTCTTTACATTTAATTATTATTTTGGCTTATTTATTTTTATATCTTTATCTTTATTTTATTTATTCATCTATTGGCGTGATTTTTTTTATTTCAAAAAAATATATTTCAAAACCCTTAGAAAGAAGGTTCGTCTATTAGCCAAGGGGATACATCAACCATATGAGTTTATGTGACGACTTCGCCTAGAGTCGGTGGAGTTCCACAAAAGGAAAATGTCTCAAGAGACATCCTCTTGGGGGTAGGACTTTGGAATTAAACCTATAACTCTTTATACAACCCTTAAACCAAAATCTCGTTATGAGACCTTTCATGACCTAGAGAAGGAAGTTTCGGTCTGCAAAGAGGCTCCACTTAAGGGAGGCTCTTGTGCCTTTCCCTCTAATGTTATTCATGATACCCTTAAGGAAACCACGTTATGGGGAGGGTAAAATACTCGTAGGACAAAACTAGGAGGCTACCTTCTAAGGGTACCATTCATAAAATCCCATCATTAAGCCTCACATTCATGCATTCATACATTTCACATTTCATATATTCATTACCCTCTATTTATTTTGTTTGTCTTATTCCCAGGGTCGAAAAGAATAATAATTAAAGGTTTTTTGGCGAAGTGTTCTAAAAATGAATACCAAAGGGAAATAACTTGTTTGTGTCAATGCCATCAAGCCAGATATGTCGAAAATCAAGGCTATAAAAGGAAAATTGTCTAAAAAGGCTCTGAAGATGTTCACTTGACGTTATGGGGATACCCTTGATTTATCAAAAGTAAAGGTACAACTGGATGTTGTTTCTTCCTTAATTCAGTTCTACGACCCTCCATTGAGGTGCTTCACCTTTCAAGACTTTCAGCTAGCACCGACTCTAGAAGAATTTGATAGACTATTGAACTTTTCTAAAGAGAAAGCTTACATGGGAATCAGGCAGACTATCAACAACAGAATCATGGCACAGGGTTTAGGGATCCCTTATCCTGAATTGTCACTTAATTACAAAAAAGAAGGTGACATACGAGGGATTTAGAGGTGTTATTTGGAGACTAAGGCTTTTGATTTTTCCAATAACAAAGAATGGGAGTCTTGTATTGATTGTTTAAGACTTCTTGTGTTTGGTGTAATCTTATTTCCACCGACTTTGGACTATATTGACCTACAACTATTAGCGTATTTTGGGGTGCAAAAGTTTTCAATACAGACCCAATTCCGCTTTACTTGCTAATATTTATCATACACTTCATATGTGGTATGAAAAGGGAAGGGTACTCTAAATTGCTGCATCCCACTCTTGTATTTTTGGTTTATGACTCATCACTATAAGGAAGATTACATGATTCTGAATCTGACAAGGTATGAGTGACCTCAAAAATTAAGGTCTATTACTGCAAGTTCTATGTTATGGTATGCAAGGAAGCTAGACAACAGAGATATCGTTTATAGTTGTGGAGACTTTCTGAATGTTCCATTGATCGGATCCCAAGGTTGCATTAACTACAACCCTATGTTGGCCCTACAACAACTAGGGTATCTGATCAGTGCTTTTTACATGGGAATTATGCATTTATTTTAGTTATCGTTTCTTTTAATTGACTGGTGTTTTATTTCATTTTACAGCATTTTATGCTTTGGTCTTGTATTTTAGTGTTTTCAGGTTCAAAAGAATAAAACAGGACTAATCGGGGCAGAAAAGTGCAGAATTCAGAGTTTTAAAAGAAGTGCTTCAGGAGCCCTGACACGGGTGGCTGTTTCGCCTGACACGGGCCGTGTAAGGGGGAGGACTTGGGAAATGTGAATTTGGAGCAAGATAGAAGGCGACAAGGGTTCCCGTGTCAAGTCAGCAGAAGCATGAACTTTTGGAGGAATGATCACAGACGCTGACACGGGTTCCCTTATCAACTGACATGGCCCGTGTCAGCTCAGGCGCTGATAATTCTTAATTTTGGGAAATTCTAGTGTTTTTGAACCCTGGAGGCTACTTTGGACTTTTTGGAGCTTCTAGGAAGGACCAGACTACTTAAACCTAATTTGGATAAGGAAAAAGGGACTTTTTGAATGATTGAATGATTTCACGATAGAAGACTAGAGATCCAGAGGAGCTTTGGGAACAGAGAACTCTTCATGCGAGATAGCAATTGAAGATCGAACCATCCAAACTTATTGTAATGTCTACATCTAATATATGTGTTATTTTACTTTTGACTTCTATGAGAGGCTAAACCCCCAAATGCTAGGGGGTATCCCTAATTTGCAATGTTAAGAGTATTGATCTCTTTATTTTATTCAACATAACCGTTTTTATGCATTAATTTGATTGTTTAGAAGAATTTATAGTTTAACTCTGTGGGACCATAGGGTTTCACTATTATTAACATATTAGAATCAGAGAGTCGTGTTAAGGTTTTTTAAATAATGATATTATAGATGATTTCACCTAGGACTAGGGTAATCCTATGATAACCAGAATAATTATTGATAATTGAATGCTTAACCTCAAAACTAATTTGAATGGACATTGAAATTAGGGTATAAGGTTAAAGGTTTACTAAGGACTTAGGGAAAGATAATCTTAAGAATCGATAATTGAGGTTGATGAACTTGTTGAAAAGATGAAAGGGTGAAGGTTATTTCATGGAAAATTATACACTCACCCCTAACATCCTTCAATCAAATAGAAAAAATCACATTTTACATTCAGTCATTTAATCTTTCGCAAGGATTTACTCCAATTAAACCCAAAACTATTATTTTTGTTTGATTGAATTAATAATAAAACTCAATATTTCCTACGTAGTCCTCGAGATCGATACTTTGGGAAAATCCCATTATTACTACATCGGTGAAAATAGTACACTTGCTATTTTTCCGATCATGTTTTGGCACCCTTATTGGGGACTTCCAAAATACTGAGTTTCATTGTTACTCAATTGAAATTTTATTGCTCTGCAGTTAAAATTTTATTTTTCAGTTATTTTTGTTTATTATTATATTTTCACTAATCTTTTATGCGAGGTAAGACCTCAGCTGAACTTCTTTTTGACGCAAAGATCGAAAGAACTTTTCACGTAAGAAGAAGACAAGCTAATTTATCTAGATTGGCTTCCAAGGAAGATATTACCTCAATTCACACAGAGCACCAAGACACAGATTCAGAACACCAAGAGGCAGAGTCAGATTCAGAAACTGAAAACATGGGCGAAAATCCACCTGAGAGACTACTTGGTGATATAAAGGAAGTGAAATATGGAAGTGAGAGAGAATAGGAACAAATAGGAATAAGTGGTATCGCGTGCGAAGCTAGTTGAAGAGAAGACTAAACTAGTGATTAAGATACCATGTCCATCTCGATTGGCAAAGAAGGACACAAAAGCTAGAGATCCACATACCGTTCTTTTAAGCACTCGAGAAAATGCCTTTGTATCATAAATTCATAAAGGAGGTATTATCAAAGAAGAGATAAACAGGAGAGGGATCAGTACCGTTGATGAGAAATTATGTACAATTGCACCCGAAAGAAAAACATTTGTCAAACAGAGGGATCCGGGGCCAGTTGCAATACCATGCACAATAAAAGACAGAGTTTTCAAGAGGGTTTTGGTTGATTCTGGCTCTAGTGTGAGTTTAATGCCATTATAGATTTTCAAGAAGCTCGATATCGAGAAGATAAGCGGGAGTGGGACAAAATTGAAATTTGTTGATCACACCATCAAGAAGTCATATGGGATAGCTGAAGATGTATTAGTGGAAATTGACAATTTTGTTTTCTCAGTTGATTTTCAGATCATGGATGTAATACGGTAGGAGAACTGACTTTTTTAGTTTTATCCAAATGTATGGATATCAAAAGTCACCACCGAATTTTATTTTATCCAATATTAAGGAAAGGTGAAAAGAATATGAAAGACCTTGATAGATTTTGAGCTCGGGGGGTAGGTTATGAAAACGGAAGGTGTTAGCACCCTTTTCATCTGTAGTTATCTACGGGCTCTTAATTGCTAGCTCACTTTTGAAAATCTTGTTTTGTGTGTGTGATTTGAAAATATTTTTGAAAAGCCAATGTAAGGCTAACTTTTTAATGATTCTTGTATCAATCCTCAAGAATGCATACAAAGTGTTTTTGTGATGTGTAAAAATTTCTTTTAGAAAAGATTCTGAGAAAGCGATTAAGAGTTCCTTAACAACTAAAGGTCGTTCTTATTTTTTCCTTCTCCTTTAGAGGTAGTGATATCTATACCATTAGTTGGTAGGTAGCCCTATCTATTAGATGTGAAGGGACAGGTGTAGGGTCATCAAATTGTCATCGAAGGCAACATGTAAGGATGGTTTAGAAATTTGTATTGGAGGGACTAGATCATTTTTTATAGGAAATTGTAGTGGTATAAATGTTGATACTAAGCAATTAGATTGACTTAACTCGCACAGATAAAAAAAAACCACCATTGTGCTTTATTGTTTACAAAGGAATGGGAAAGATCGAATAACCCAAAAGAAGGGGAGAGAATCTAAGTTCGGGGGTTGGTTATGCAAAGGGAAGGTATTAGCACACTAAACATCTATGGTACTTCGGAGGAACCTCTTTGAAAACTTGTGTGTTTTGGCTATGAATGTTGTGTACAAAAATAGATGGTGAAGACGAGAACAGAAGTATTTTTTACAATTTTTGCACCCGCGGCAGTTGCATACCTTTAGTGCCTACGTACCACCTTCCGTGCAATAGGGGATCAGGTTACTCGTAGTTCATCGTTAAAAAATTTTAAAACACAAATGTGTTGGTTAATATTAAGAGAATATACATCATCGTCATATCCGAGTGGAAAACATTCTTACTACTCACGATCATGAGAAAGGAGAATCTGCGCCATCTCAAAGTGGAGGATATGGCTTGGATTTTAAAATTAACA
The DNA here is from genome assembly GCA_948472305.1 of Vicia faba. Lineage (NCBI taxonomy): Eukaryota > Viridiplantae > Streptophyta > Magnoliopsida > Fabales > Fabaceae > Vicia > Vicia faba. The sequence continues at coordinate 507,342,318 of OX451735.1, read as the reverse complement.
AAGCCTCTCTCAACACCCAAGTGGAAAATATCTCACTTCACTACATATCGTAGAAGTGTAGTAGTTCGCATCACTACAAGGATTGACAAGAGCCTAATCTTTTGAGAAAACGTGTTCAAGGTAAAAAGCCAAAGTGGAAAAATGGTTTGAATGAGATTGATTAACTTTTAGTGTTCTCACAAAATATGTCAAAGTATCATTAAGTTGATTCAGGTTTGATTAAGAAAATATTTGAAAATGCATGGACCTAAGTCCAAGTTTATTGTGAAAGCGGTTCAAGTTTAAAAACAAGAAGATTTTTTAAAAGGAGGGAGAAGATTTTTGAAATTAAAGAAGATAGGAGGAGATGAAGGGATTATCCTAAAGCATAAGGTAAAATCTAGGGAAAAGAACCGTCTAACCAATAAGAAGCCAACACTTGACACAGTGAGCCAATGTAGAATTCTCATCCTTTGGATTGAAACCAAGCAATCAAAGACAATAAACCTCTTAAGAAAACCCAGCTTCAAATGCATTAAGTCTTCACAAAAATTGGGCAGAGTAACGGTTGTATATAGATAAATCCCCAATTGCAGACAAAACATATAATCACGATAACTTGTACGCAAAGAAAACAAACAATCCAATGTCTTGGGATAAACCCCAAGAACTCCAGACAAAATAACAATAGAAGTCACCAAGGTCTTAAGGTAGTCAATGTCTCTAATCCTAAGTCCAAGAAGTCCATAACTCCAAAATGCTAAGGATAGTAACCAAATAGTCCAAGTAACATTAAAGTTTTTTTATGGTTCAAGTTGATTATTAGGTATCTTCAAAAAGAAATGAAAAGCTTAAGTGAGCAAAATAAAAATGACATAAAGATAAATGCTCAAATGAGCAAAGATGAAAATAGCATGAAATGAAGATGCTAAAATAAACGCGCTTAAAGTAAAAAGCATAAAATAAAGTCAATTGTTAGAAATTAGAGGTTAGTTGAATGACCATCTTGAAAATTGCATTTGAAAACTCATTAGAAGATGGATAAAATCAAAGCCTCGCAATAACAAGTTTCATTTTCTTTTTGCCAAGTATATCATTCATTTAAAAATCTCAAGGAAATAATAAATGATTGTCATATGGTGGAAGAACTGACTTGAGGTTTTTCTTTTGGGTTCGCAAAGGTTTCAGTTTAGAAAGAGTCGCCACCGACTTTTTATTTTATCCTAAGGAAAGGTCAAAAAGCACAGGAAAGACCTTTGAGATGTTTTTTTGGGTTCGGGGAGTATATTATAGAAAGGGAAGGTATTATCACCCTTTCTATCCATGGTTATCCATGGGCTCTTAGTTACTTGTTTAGATCACTTGCTTTGCTTTTCAACTGTTTGAAATTGTGCTCTTCAATTGTTTGAAATGGTGCTTTGTGTGTGGTTTTGAAAGATGTTTTGAAAAGAGGCCATCATTGTGGCAACCTTTGTAATGATTCTTGTTTGAATGTATACAAAGGTGTTTTTGTTTTTTGAAGGGTTTTCAATGTTTGAAATTAGGGTTTTGAAATTATGTTTGTGAAGTGTGTTTGAAGATAGCAAGGAAGTTTTTGCAAGTTTTGATCAAGTAACTAAGAGATATCTATCCTATTTTACTCAAAGATCTTTCTTATGTTTTTAACCCTTTTAACAGTGTTGTTTCACCATTGTATTTGGTGAATAACCTTGTGTTAGGATGATAAACGGGACAGGCGCGGGTCATCGTATAGACCATGATAGCAATTGTGTCAAGTATCTTTGGCAATTTTCTTAAGGGACTTGATCATTTTTGTTTAGGCAACTCAGATAGCGTCATCGAGGGACTATGATCTTTGTTTTGTTTTTGTTTTGCCAAAGTACTTAACATGCATACCATGACCCATTTTTGAAGGCAACAAGTGGATTGTAACCCTAGGGGTGCAAGTGTGCATTGTGTTTGTTTTTCATGCATTTTTGTCTTTGATTAGGTCAAACTATTTGTTGGTTTTGATTTTGCATACAAACCCTAATTCTCTAATCATGGCATAATTGAAAGCGTTTAAGTGCGTAAAAATAAATCTAAGCTATTACAACTTTGATATAGGGAAGGGGGTACAAGTTTTGAATAGGGGATGATTGACAAGAAATATAAACCCTAAGTCATTACAACCAAATTGAATTTACAATGCATAATATTTAAATGTATTAAATAAACACAATAAGTAAATATTAAATGAAATATATTTATGCAAAAAGGAGTTTTTATGTATGCAAAGTATTTTTTAATGTAAAAAAAAAAGGTGTAAAGAAATAAAATAAAAAGAATTGATTTTATTTAATTAAGGGGTAAACCCAATTTTTCTTAAGAAAATGATATTATAGATTATTTATATACAAAATATATTAATATGTACAAAAATGAAATATATTGAAGAAAATGTATTTTTTAGTATAAAAAATAAAAAGGGTAATATTTTTATATTTTTACTCTAATTATTTAATAAAATAAAGGTATATATATATATATATATATATATATATATATATATATATATATATATATATATATATATATATATATATATATATATATATATATATATATATATATATATATATATATATATATATATATATATATATATATATATATATATATATATATATATATATATATATATATATATATATATATATATATATATATATATATATATATATATATATATATATATATATATATATATATATATATATATATATATATATTAAATATATTAAATATGTATAAAATAAAATATATTCAAGAAAATATTTTCAGTGTGAATAAAAATAAGAAATGAAAATAAAAGCATTATTTACATTATTTTTAAATTTAAACAAATAACAAAATGGTATTAAAAATGTTTTAATGTTAGAAATAATTAAAATAAATACTAAATAAATGTAAAAAATTATCAAAATATTTTTCAAGAATTTTTTATGTTTGGAAATAAAATAATAAAGTCAGAAATGAAATTAAAATGCAAAAATAATAAAAATACAAGAAGTTGGGTCAGGGGGTGTGAAATTGAAAAAGAAGGTGTTAGAAGCAAAAACAAGCCAACCCAGCCCAAGTCTTCATATTCTTCCTCCAGCACTTTGAAAAACGCGCGTTCTGAGTTCAAACAGCTAACTCCTGCATTTGTGATCTTTTGCCAAAACTCAAAACATGAAACTTGTAGAGCATCAAACCACGATTCTAACCATATAAAAAACTTAATCTAACTCTCAAAGTCCAGAGAGAATTTCTCTGGCCCTAATTTCTTACCTAGTTTTTTCAGAAAGTTCATGGATGAAATTATCTTAGCACGTTTAATATAAATGAAAACTGAGCATATGTATGGTTTCTGGGAAATGAGTACTACATCTTTCATTCACAAACCTAAGGCTAAATGTTCCTAAATAGAGAGATAGAAGTTGATGAAAAACATGTTTCAGTTGGACACGAGTATGGCAATGCAACAACTTTCAGTGAGGCCTGAGGTTCTTTTGAGCTTGCTTGATGTTCCCTGGACCTTTCCCAATGCTTAGTTTGTTTTGAAATGGCCTGAATCTCTCTACATAATTCAACCTGCAAAGCTTCAAAACAAAAATGGTGAACACTGTAAATGGAGTTACAGTTGGCAATGGAGGTTTGGGATATCTTGAGTGAGTTGAATCGAAGGTATTGGAACTGATTGCAAGCAAAACGCACAAGTGGAATGTCATTTGGCTTGTGATTTGCAGGTCCTGCCCTGTTTTGGAAGAAAATGGTGTTTTTGGTGTGCAAGGGTGTTTGAGGGATGATTGGCTCGTGTTTCTGACCTTAGGCAATGTGTAAAACTTGTTTCAAATATTGGCTTAAGTTGATTTTATCAGATGTGTGTGTTATGGACTTTTGGCATAATGACTTGGTTTTGAAGCAAAAAGTGAGAGTTGACAATGCAAGGGTTGTACTGGCTTGTAACCTAGCTGCACAAAGTGGTTGAGCTTTGCCTGACATTAGGGAATCTTGTTTGCAGCAAAGGGCTTGGTGTATGGCTCAAGAAATGAAACTTGACATAAAGCATGCTTTATGTAAATGAAAGTGTTATCTTTATGCCCAAAATGGAATTATTCATTGTATAATGCTCTCTTGATCAGAACAATGCCTCTAACCAATGTATTTGCATTCAATTTTTGAGTGTAACTTGGTTTAGAGACCTGTAATCAAGTACAAAGCTAGTTTGGTCGGATTTTGCAACTTGTATGAACATGTATTGGCCATGGTTACAAAGTGAGTTTTTGCCGAATTCAAGCATTCGATTCTCCCTAACCACAAATGTGTTTGAGGAGTTCTTAGACAATTTTGAAAGCTTGCAACAAGTACTATAATCCATCTTTGAAATGAAACTTGAGACTCCAAGTGTAACTATGTGAAAAATGGCCAAGAAGATGGGTCAAAATCCTGCCTAAACTAGGGCAAAATTTCTCTAAGCTAAAAGTTTTAGGGACCCTTGTTCCAAAAATCATAACTTGATATCCAAGCTTCTTTTGAGAAAACTTTGTGAATCAAAGTTGTAGACTTTGTGATGGAATACAACTTTCATGTTGTAAATTTTGTTTGAATCCATTTGCATCTTGGTTAAAATGTGGGACAAAGTTAGGAAAAATTAAGAAAATTTCATAACTTAGAAAAATTCTAAGTTATGAAAATTTTCAATTTCAAACCCTAATTTGCAATTTTGGGTTTCTTGATGAACAAGTTTCATAATTTGACACATATTGATGAAAACTGACCCTTGGAACTTGATTTTGACCAAAAAGTCGAAGTTTGACTTTTCAGTATATAGTCAAATTTTGATCAATTGACTGAAAAATTCATATGTTTATCCTATGCATTTGAGATCTTTTGAACTTGTTGAATAGGTCAATATAATTTCATTGAGTCCTTGAGTCCATGGTTGAACTTGATTTGCCATTGGCTAGGTCAAACAGTCAAAAATTGCCTTTGCACAATCAAAACCCTAAAAATGACCATTTTGCCCTTTTGGTGATCTGATCAAATTTCTTATGGATTTGTGGTCCACACTTGATCAAATGGTTCATATGAGTTCATAATGTTGATGTGGGTCAAAATTCATGAGGTTTGACTGTAAATTGGCCACAGTTGACTTTTTCCCCAATACATTTGATTTCTAGGTCAACTGTCCAATTGATTGGGCAAAAATTTGATTCAAGGTTTGAAACTTGGTATGGGAAAACTTATGAGTCCATCATGAAGTATGAAACTCAATTTGGGCATTGAAGGTCCAAAAATCCCTGTGCAAACTCAAACCCTAATTTAGGTCAACAGTGCAAGGAGATGTCTTGAGCAGAGCAAACCCTAGCTTGATCCTGAGTTCCAAGAGTCTTGTGATGAGAAATGTTGATAAAATGAAAGGGAAAATTTTGGGGTACAACAGTTTCCCATGTTCAATCTTCTTGAACCTGAAGAGTTAGATTGGCAAGTTTGTCGTTCGAGACTCGAAGGTAAAAGAGGATTGGACACTAGAGTGCCCGTAAATTTGCACTCGTCAAAATATTGTTGAGGGAATGGGCTTAAAGATGCCATTTAGAGATGGTAGAATCTTGCTGGAGATGGGCTTAAAGATGCCATCTAAGATTGTTTGTTGAACTGGAGCGTATCCGAGTTGTAACTGTATTTGATCTTTGAATGAATATCAGAATGACTGTCGTGTCTGGAGTGTATCTGTATTCTGAATGGGTAACAGAGAAACATCTGTATATGGAGCAACTGTGTGTTGTGGATAAGTTCTGAATGAGTGACAGAATGGCAACCGTGTTTGGAGCGTATCTGGACTGTATCTGAAGTTGAGATCTGTATGAGTAGCAGAATGACTTTCGTGTCTGGAGTGTATCCGTACTGTAACTGGGATCTGAATAAGTGACAGAATGACTTCCGTGGCGACTGTACTGGGGAAGAATCAAACTTATGGTGTAAGGGACAGAATGGCATCCGTGTTTGGAGTGTATCTGAACTTGAAGTTGATAGTTGAATCTGAAAGAGAGATAGAATGGCTACCGTGTCTGGAGCGTATCTAGTCTGTATCGGATTGCTGGAGTCTGAATGAGTAATAGAATGACCGCCGTGTCTGGGGTGTAACTACACTGTATCTGAATAGTTGTTAATGATAGCCTTTTAATCTTATCCTGAAAAGGGTAAAATGTTAGCTAAAACAGAAAGTCATGTTGCATGATATGTATGATGCAATGAACTGTATTTTAATCAATGTTTATGATATATGAATGTAATGGAAGTGCATGTAAGCTGAGTAGCTGTCTTGCCGAGGAAAATAAATCCTTGAAAACTGGAGATAAAGAAATCTTTGACTACTGCCAGAGAAAATAAATTCCTGACCGATGCTGAGGATTCAAAAATCTTTGATTGTTGAGAATGGGAAATCCTGGGACCACTGTTGGGGATTGAAAATCCTCAGTGACTTGTGGGGATTAACTAGAGCTTTGACAACTTCCGAGGGGAATGAGAATCCTTCATGACTTTCCTGGGAAATAAGGAAAACTCTGAAAATCTCTACTGGGGAGTTAAAACCTGGGAGGCTTCTGGTGGAAAAATGAGACCGAGAATCTTTGATCTGCCAGGAAATATCTATGTGGGGAGAATGTATACTCGGCCGGTGAAATCAGGAGCTGGGGTTGTACGCCAATCTACTGGGAAAGTTGATAGTTGGAAATTGACTTTGTTGGGGAAGAAGGTTTAGAATATTCTAGCTTCGCTGGGATATGTATTCCAAGGTTTTAGCTTGTTGAGGATCTGAATGACATATTGCAGGGGATTTCTTATGGAATAGCACAAGGATATCTTCCTACACCTTGAACCTATCAGTAATTATCCTTTCTCAATTTTGTTTTATTTGTAAGCAGTGATTATATTCAAATGCATATGCCTATTTAACAAAACATTGGATGTTTTCAAATAAAACATAAGTATAAAAAGAAAGGAAAGGCGAGCAAATTTTTTCACTTTGAAGTATCTTTGTATTAACTTTTCTAAGTATCTTTGTACAAAGGAGACAGACATCCTAGTAAGATAATGTTGTCGTAAATTGAGAAAAAATTTATACAAAAGAAAGATGGCTATGTGCAATAATTCCATGGGGTTCCCATTCTGCTATGGTCTTCACAACTCTGAGTATCTTGTCCATTCGCTGCTTCGTCCGCCGATGATTGGATTAATCAGAAGCTTGGAGCTTGTTGGTGAAGAGATTGTCCTTAAAGTGATCCGACGAGACATAGTCATACGCTTTAATTCCCTAACTTTTGCTTGGACCGCCCTTTCGGGTTTTCAGTCCACCGGGAAACCCTTTTTTGCCCAAGTCGCCCTTTCGGGTTTTCAACTTGTCGGGTGTACAGATTTTGTGTATTTATCCCTAATTTTTGCCTGAATCGCCCTTTCGGGTTTTTGATTCACCGGGATGCCCATTTTTGCCCAAGTCGCCCTTTTGGGTTTTCAACTTGTCAGGTCGTTTTATGCGTAGTATCTTTTGACTATGTCTGCGTTTGCAGGGTGCGGCAAATCATCACCGTCCATGGTGGTCAGAATCATTGCCCCACCAGAAAAGATGCTTTTGATCACAAATGGTCCTTCGTAAGTAGGAGTCCACTTGCCCCTGGGATCACTTTGCGGTAAGATGATCCGCTTGATTACAAGATCTCCGACTCGATATACTTGACGCTTGACTTTCTTGTTGAAAGTCTTGATCATCCGTTTCTGATACATCTGACCATGACAAACAGAAGTAAGTTGTTTCTCGTCGATCAAATTAAGTTGATCAAGCCGGGTCTGAATCCAATCATCTTCACTCAAACCAGCATCCTTCATAATCCTTAAGGAAGGAATCTGAACTTCCATAGGTAAAACAGCTTACATGCCATATACCAAAGAAAAGGGGGTTGCCCCTGTCGAAGTACGCGCCGTGGTATGATATCCATGCAGAGCAACCGGTAACATCTCATGCCAGTCCTTGTAGGTTACTGTCATTTTTTGAATGATCTTCTTGATATTTTTGTTTGCAGCTTCAACAGCACCGTTCATCTTCGGTCGATAGGGAGATGAATTGTGATGATAAATCTTGAACTGTTCGCACAGAGAGGTGATCATGGTGTTGTTCAAATTTGTATTATTGTACGTGATGATCCTGTCGGGGATACCGTACCGTCATATGAGATTCTTCTTAATGAAGCGGGAAACCACATTCTTTGTAACAGAGGCAAAGGAAGCTGCTTCGACCCATTTGGTGAAGTAATCAATAGCCACCAGGATGAAGAGATGTTCATTGGATGTCGTAGGCTTGATCTCTCCAATCATGTCGATGCCCCACATTACGAATGGCCAAGGAGCTGTTAGAACGTTGAGAGGAACAAGAGGAATATGTACTTTATCAGCGTAGACTTGACATTTGTGGCAAGTACGGGAATGTTGATGACAATCATCTTCCATGGTAGACCAGTAGTAGCCTGCCCTTAGAATCTTCTTAGCCATCGTATGTTCTCTTAAGTGGGTGCCAAATGTACCACTATGTATCTCGGTCATGATCAACTCTGCTTCAACCTTGTCCACACAACGAAGTAGAACACAATCATGGCTGCGTTTATAAAGGATTTCGTTGCTTAGGAAGAACTTGGAAGCAAATCTCCTTAAGAACTTTTTGTCATTGACGGAAGCTCCTTCAGGGTATTCTTGAGTCTGGAGATACCTTTTGATTTCATGAAACCAGTGTTGTTCCACTACTTCTTCGGTATTAATCTCATGAAAGTGTACAGGTTCGTCCATTCGCTCGATGGTGATTTGGGGAGCCTCGTTATCCCAGTTGAGTTTAAACATGGAAGACATTGTAGCCAGAGCATCTGCTAGTTGATTTTCCTCTCACGGGAAGTGCTCGAAAGTAATCTGCTCGAAATGAGGCAACAATGTCAAGACATGTTCTTTGTATGGGATAAGATTAGGATGTTTAGTGTCCCACTCTCCTTTGACTTGACTGATAACCAAAGTCGAGTCTCCAAATACAACCAAAGATTTGATTCCCAAGTCTATAGCAGCCTTGAGACCAATGATGCAAGCTTCATACTCAGCCATGTTATTGGTACAGCTGAAGCAAAGTCGGGCAGTGAAGGGTGTATGGCAACTTTCCGGAGAAATGAGTACCGCACTGATACCGTTGCCAAGTGCATTTGAAGCGCCATCAAAGTACAAGGTCCATCGGGATCCTTGTTCAGGTTCGTCATACGGTCCGTTACCTTCAATGTTGTCCAATGTCATGATGTCCTCATCAGGGAAGTCGAATCTCATAGATTGGTAATCTTTGACAGCTTGATGAGCTAGATGGTCAGCTAGTATACTCCCCTTTATAGCTTTTTGGGTAGTATACTAGATATCATACTCAGTCAAGATCATTTGCCATCTATCGATTCTTCTAGATAAAGCAGGCTTCTCGAAGATATACTTGATCAGATCCATTTTGGAAATTAGCAAAGTGGTATGAGTCAGCATATACTGCCTTAGCCGGCGAGCAGCCCATACCAAAGCGCAACAAGTTTTCTCGATCAGTGAGTAGCGAGTCTCACAGTCGGTAAAATTTTTGCTAAGGTAATAAATGGCATGCTCTTTTCGTCCAGACTCGTCATGTTGTCCAAGTACGCACCCCATTGAGTTATCCAAAACAGTCAGATACATGATTAACGGCCTTCCTTTGACGGGTGGCATCAAGATAGGAGGTTCTAGTAAATACTCCTTGATCTTATCAAAAGCAACTTGAAAATCGTTGTTCCATTCAATTACCTTATCTTTCTTCAACAGCTTGAAGATTGGCTCACAGGTAGATGTTAGGTGAGAGATGAACCTCGCAATATAGTTTAAGCATCCCAAGAAACCTCTAACCTCCTTTTCAGTGCGGGGGGCAGGCATTTCTTGTATAGCCTTGACTTTAGCAGGATCAACTTTAATGCCTTTGTTGATGACAATAAATCCCAAAAGTTTACCAGACCTGACTCTAAAGGTGCACTTGCTTGGGTTCAGTCTGAGCTTATACTCCTTCAACCTGACAAACAGCTTTTGCAGATGATCAAGGTGTTCTTCTTCTGTTTGTGATCGGGCTACCATGTCGTCTACGTAAACTTCAATCTCATGGTGTATCATGTCATGAAATAAAGCTACCATGGCGCGTTGATAGGTTTCCCCGACATTCTTCAGTCCGAATGGCATCACTTTGTAGCAGAAGGTACCCCATTGCGTGACAAAAGTAGTTTTCTCCATGTCTTCGGGGGCCATTTTGATCTGGTTGTATCCCGAGAATCCATCCATGAAGGAAAATACCTTGTGTTGAGCTGTGTTGTCAACCAAGATGTCGATGTGTGGTAGTGGAAAATCGTCTTTAGGGCTAGCCCTGTTTAAATCCCGATAGTCCACACACATTCTGACTTTTACGTCCTTTTTAGGTACGGGCACAATGTTAGCAACCCATTATGGGTAGGAAGTAACAGCCAGAAAGCCAGCGTTGAATTGCTTCATTACCTCAGCTTTGATCTTCTCAGACATGTCGGGCCTCATTCGGCGGACCTTTTGCTTGATTGGTGGACAGTCTTCTCTTGTAGGGAGACGGTGAACCACGATATTTGTGTCTAATCCCGGCATGTCTTCATAGGACCAGGCAAAGATCTCAACATATTCGTTCAACAACTGCACTAAGCGCTCTTTGACACCTGGTTCCAGGTTGGCACCCACCTTAACCTCTTTCTTGTCTTCCTCTTTTCCCAAGTTGATGGTTTCTAGCAACTCTTCATGAGGCAAAATAGCCCTCTCTTCTTGTGGCAAAAGTCTGGCTAACTCTCCCGATAATTCACAGTCTTCGTCAACTTTGTACTCAGCATGATTGAACAAATCTTCAGAGTCATTGAAGGCTAAAGCAGAATAGTCACCCATGGAATCCGGAGTGGATGGGTACCTGCATTTTGTGAGTGTGGGTGTGTGTAAGGGATAGCCATCCTTAAACAAAACAAAATGAAAAAGGAAAGAAAATGAACACAACAGTTTATAGATGAAAACGTCCAATGATTCATTAAAACATGGCATATGATAATGAAAAAAAATCAAGCCCTTACAAACGGACCTATATGCCCCGGGTAAGGCATAAGGTGAAAATAGTGTACGAACTGTTTAGTTATTATAGACCAAAATAGGAAATTGTTCAAAGATAAATTACTGGTTGATGAAAGTGATGGGAAAAAGTCCTTTGCTTCCCAGTTGCTTAATCCTCCTTCGACGGTTGGAAAGATCCAATCTTTAAAGTTGTCTTCTTCATCATCATCTTCTAAGGCATTAATTACATGGTGAGTTATTTTTACGGGTGGTCCTCCAGCCTTGGAGCGACGCATAGCTTTCTGGCAAGCATCAGTAAAACCTAATCCGAACTTGTCCATTTTGTGAGGAAAATCAGGCAGTTTCCCCCACACTGTACTCCTTCCTTCTTTGATTACAGCCTCCACATCCTTGAGAGATGCCATCCTAGACACATGCTTGGAAACGATAGGCACATCAACCATTGTCTTTGCAACTGCGACTTCAGGAGAAACTTCCTCAAAATGTTGGAAAGGCGTTTCTATGAATTCGCCATCCAACTCCACATAGTGGAAGGAGTTGAGGTGACTTATCATGTACTCTTCCTCGCCGTGAACCGTTATAATCTTACCTTGAACAGGATACTTTAGCATTTGGTGTAAAGAGGAGGTAACCTCCCCAGCATAGTGGATCCATGGCCTACCCAACAAGCAAGAATATGAAGGACGAATGTCCATCACATAAAAGGTGAAATTGAAAATTTATGTGCCCACTTTGACAGGGATGTCCACCTCTCCGTGAACCATCCTTTTGGACCCGTCAAAGGCCCTAACCACGATATTACTGGGCTTCAACACTAAACCTTCACAGTCCAAATGGTCTAACGCCTTCTTCGGTAGCACATTCAAGGACGAACCGGTATCAACTAGGACATGGGCAAGGGTGGTTTCCCTGCATTCTACTAAGACATGCAGCGCGTCATCGTGTTTCCTTCCCTTAGGGGTCAAATCAGCATCGGAAAAACCAAGACCATTATCAGCAGTAAGGCTGTCCACGCACTCTTAAAACTGGTCAACCGAAGTTTCTTGAGGCACGTGTGCCGTCTTTAAAAATTTGATTAAGGCCTTAGCATGGGCCTCAGAGCAGAGTAGAAGAGCCAACATGGAAATTTTGGAAGGGGTCTGCCCTAGCTATTCCACAACGTCGTAGTCGCTCTTTTTGATTATCTTTAAGATTTCTTCCATTTCTTTCTGGGTGGTCTCGGGGAATACCACAGTCTGAGCCTTCATCCTGACAGGCGCTTCTAGTATCCCCTTACCCTTATCGGTAGTATCAACAGAGGGTCTAACTTCAGGAGTATCCAATTCTTCAATTATCGGGCTTTGTGCAAATGGCTTAACAGGCACAGAAGCTTTCGAGGGTCTAAAGACTACTCGAGGAGGAGCAATCTCCGGAGAGAAAATCTGTCTACTGCGAGTTATCTTGCTTCTTCCCGCATTGTTCCCTATATCAGGGGTTTCATCTTCAGAATTATCTTGGACTGATTCAATCAGTTTGATACCATGATAGAAGATTTCTCCTCCGTAGTTCCATGGTATCGTCTTGTTAGATTCATACGGGACAGGCCTCGGCATGGTGAATTTTAACGGCATAAACTTAGGATCAGGCGTAATCTTGACAGGCCTTTTGCAAGCCTTGGGAAGATTGTTGGAGATGGTTATTATTGCAATATCATTGGTTGAAGTAACGAAGGTAGAAGGAGTAACAGGAGTGAAGGTATCAACATGAGTCTTTTGGAAGAGTATCTCTTGGGTATCCATCAGGCGTTGGATGCCTGATTTCAACATTGGGCAGTCAACTCGTATGTTTAAACAAAAGTAACAGTCTTTTCCACAGCCTGGGAATATCCTGGCTCTCATCAAATTCACTTTAATCACTGGTAACGGAGTCAAAAGGTCAGCAACATTGGTAACATGAAGGTCTTCCATAACGGCATGAACATTATGGTCGTGCTTGGGCATTGGGGCAGAAATCACATTTGGCTTTTCAGGCGCATCGAATTCTACTTCCTTGGCGTCGATCAGGTCTTGGATTTTATTCTTAAGAGCCCAACAGTTGTTGGTATCATGCCCTACACTGTCAGAGTGGTAAGCACATTTTGCATTGGAGTGGTAATATGGAGAAGAGGTATTGGGGTTCTTTGGCGCTTCCTTCAAATTGGTAAGATTCAGCTTTAGCAAATGAGGGAGTACTTGAGCCCGTGTCATGTTGATTCGGGTGAACTGCCGTTGTGGCCTTTCTACCCGTTGCTGATTAGATCTTGGTTGATTGTTGCGAGGTTGATCATTTGAAGAGTTTTGGATCATCACAGCTCCTACAGTTGGTCGGCGCTCAGTTCTTCCTTGGCTTTTCTGAGAATAAACAGCAGAGGCTTCCTTCTTAGTTGGGAAGGTCTTCTTAATAGAAGTGGGCGTGGAGGCATCTTTCTGAATCTTACCACTTTTGATGCCGGCCTCGACCCTTTCACCGGTCAAAATTAATTCGGTGAATCCCGCGGAGGAACTCCCAATTAAATGATTGGAGAAAGGGCCAAACAGGGTCCCTAAAAATATGTCAACCAACTCTCTATCCGACAATGGTGGCTGCACCATTCCAACCAGATCACGCCACTTCTGGGCATACTCTTTAAATCCCTCGTTAGAAGCCATACCCATACTCTGTAGTTGAGTACGAGTGGGCGCTAAATCAGCATTGTATTGGTATTGTCGGTAGAAAGCAGCAGCTAAGTCTTCCCAGTTATGAACCTCAGACCTCTCAAGTTGATAGAACTAGTCCAATTGTGTGCCTGACAATCTGTCTTGGAAAAAATGGACCCAAAGATCCTTATCGGATGAGTGGGGTTGGATCTTTCGGACGTAGGATCTTAGATGCATCTTTGGACACGACGGACCGTCATACTTAGCGAATGTTGGAACTTTGAACTTGGGAGGAATGACGATCCCCGCGACCAAACCTAGTTCTTCGAAATCTAAACCAGGTACCCTTTGCAACTCCATGGCTGCCAACCGATCCTCAAGATTTATAAATTTAACATCCGCCGGGGGATATTGTTGTTCGGAGTAATCTTCGTCTTCTTCCTCTTCCTCCTCTTCTCCTTCCACTTCAGATTCAGAAGGCATTGTAGCTCCTTTTCCTTTACCATCCCCTTCATCAGACGTCGAGGGGAATTTGAGAACTTTTCTAGCATTGCTTTCAAACCTTCTTCCCATAATGACTACACCAGGTCTTTTCTTCTTTTTCTATTTACCTTTCTCCAACAGTGCTTTAAGGTCCTCTTGACCCTTTGCTAAGGTCATGAGGAGTTGCTGGAATTGAGAGTTATGTGCTTGCAGATCCTTAACCGTCTGCTCTAAATCCATCTTGCTGAAATAAATAGAAGAAAGATAAGGAAACCTGGTGTGAAGACATGTTTATGCATATGATGAATGATATGTTATTCATGTAATGCATTCAAGGATTCAGAAATTCAAATTTGTTGCAAACAAAAAGAACACACGTCATATTAAGAAGAAATTTGTTAGTACATAAGTGCCCCATGGACAAAATATTACAAAATTCTTAATGTAAAAAAGACATTGCGCATCCTCTTTGGTGCGATGTAAGTGTTGAGAGTTTCCTCCTCATGAAGTCGGCGGGTAAGCTCCAAAACCTTCTTCTCACTGGCATAGAAGTTGGCTTCAAACGTATTTCGTTCTTCTTTGAGTTGGATCAAACTCTTTTGTAATTCTTCCAATGATGTTGGCATGTCTGGATGTAGGAGGGTGTATGGAACCTCTCCTTCCATAACAAGCTCTTTGATCACGGGGAGAATGTGAGGATATGGCATTATAAGATTCTGGGTGCGGGTTCGTACCCACTTGAGTTAAGGCTCAAGAGGGATGGAATTCTTGTGCCCTAGTGTCTTACTATCCACTTTGTTGGGCATCCTCCAAGCTCTGATGAACCTTTGTCGAAGTCCTTGCGCATCGTTGTCGAAGTCAAAAACCAAGTCAGGAATCAACATGTCATGAGGGCCATCCCTCTGAGCATATCCAAATTGTCTTAGAGCTAAACAGGGGTTGTAGGTTATGCCTCCCCTAATGCCATGTAGTGGGACATTAGGGAATTCCCCACAACGATCAATGATGATGACATTTTCTCTGGACCGAGAACACCAATGAACATCAGAATGTGTGAGGGTCATCAACCGTTGTGACCACCTTAAATCCTGCTCATTCTTCAAAACTGATTGTGGAAGGTGAGAAATAAACCACCTTGCTAGGAGAGGAGTACAGCACATGAGAATACCTCTTTTCCTCATTGTTCGTGTGTAAAATGAGTGTAGGATGTCCCCAAGCAATGTAGGCACAATATTCCGAGATATGAAAATCTTGACAGCATTCACATCTATAAGTTGATCAGGGTTTGGGAACAAGACCAACCTATAGATGAGGAGTGCCACAATCTCTTCAAAAGCTTGTAGGTCTAGAGAATTCCAGCAGTCTTGTGCCTTCTCAAACAGAAACTTTGGCAATAAACCATTGACACCGCTTCTGGTTTCCCAATGTCCTTTGATATCAGATGGTTGCAAGTGTAATGCTTGAGCAACATCTTTAGGCTTTCGTTCTTTTTCCGTACCATTGTAGGGTAGTTGATGAAGAATAGGAATCCTCAGGAGTTGAGAAAATTCCTCCAAAGTAGGTATCAGTTGGTAATCAGGAAATGTGAAACAATGGTGTAGGGGGTCAAAGAACTGGAAGAGAACTTTCACCATGTCTTCTTTAATATTGGAGTTGACCAAGTTGAGAAGTCTACCATGTCTTTCACTGAAGAGAGAATTCTTGTGAATCTTGGAAGTAAGCTCCTTGAGTTGAGGAGGGATTCTCACAAGGTTGACTTGAATCGTTTTCCTGCGAAGAGATTCCATGACCTACAAAACAAGAACAAAGATGAAGATCCAAACCCTTGAAATGGTTAGTGGATGCATATGATGTTTTATGATGTTCATTATGTATGCACAAGCACATGTACAAGCAAGTCACAGAAAACCCTAGTTTCATGCTTGCATGAGGTTTCATAGGTAAGTACCCTCTTAAAGTTAGTTGGCTCAACTTGTCCTATAAATAGTAACCAGGTTCTAAGGAGCTCAATATCATTGGATTGTTTTCTATGTTCATTGTTTTGGTTTAGCCACTTAACTGGCAACCAAAATATTCCTAGAAAAAAACCCTCAATGAGTGTAGTATCGAGTATCTACCAACTTCGGACTGCACAAAAGTCGGTCATCTCACTACCCCTAATAAAAGGCCAAGATGGTCAAGTAAGGTTCTAAGAGTTCATTAGTGCTTCATGACATCACTCAGCGGCCCCGTATTCTCTTTGATGGACTCAAAGGCTACTGGTACTCACAAATATGTCGCACTAATATAGCTATTTCTTCAACCATGTCGGTATACCCCGCACAGTTTCCACAATGTATTGCTATTTACCTATGAATGTTTCCCAAATCCGGGTAGAGGATTTCAAGCCCAAACAAGAGAAGCAAATGTAAAGCAAACAAAGCAATCAAGATAAGCATGCAAAGGTGATCTAATCCCTAAGGTTACCCCACTTATAAGAAAATCCCCAGCAGAGTCGCCAGTTCTGTCATACGGTGGGAGAAATGACTTAAGGTTTTGCGTTTGGGTTTGCAAATGTTTCGGTTTAGCAAGAGTCGCCACCGACTTTTTATTTTATCCTAAGGAAAGGTCAAAAAGCACAGGAAAGACCTTTGAGATGTTTTCTTGGGTTCGGGGAGTAGATTATAGAAAGGGAAGGTATTAGCACCCTTTCTATCCATGGTTATCCATGGGCTCTTAGTTACTTGTTTAGATCACTTGCTTTGCTTTTCAATTGTTTGAAATGGTGCTCTTCAATTATTTGAAATGGTGCTTTGTGTGTGGTTTTGAAAGATGTTTTGAAAAGGGGCCATCATTGTGGCAACCTTTGTAATGATTCTTGTTTGAATATATACAAAGGTATTTTTGTTTTTTGAAGGGTTTTAAATGTTTGAAAGTAGGGTTTTGAAATTGTGTTTGTGAAGTGTGTTTGAAGATAGCAAGGATGTTTTTGCAAGTTTTGATCAAGTAACTAAGAGCTATCTACCCTATTTTACTCAAAGATCTTTCTTATGTTTTTAACCCTTTTAACAGTGTTGTTTCACCATTGTATTTGGTGAACAACCTTGTGTTAGGATGTTAAACGGGACAGGTGCGGGTCATCGTATAGACCATGATAGCAGTTGTGTCAAGTATCTTTGGCAATTTTCTTAAGGGACTTGATCATTTTTGTTTAGGCAACTCAGATAGCGTCATCGAGGGACTATGATGTTTGTTTTGTTTTTGTTTTGCCAAAGTACTTAACATGCATACCATGACCCATTTTTGAAGGCAACAAGTGGATTGTAACCCTAGGGGTGCAAGTGTGCATTGTGTTTGTTTTTCATGCATTTTTGTCTTTGATTAGGTCAAACTATTTGTTGGTTTTGATTTTGCATACAAACCCTAATTCTCTAATCATGGCATAATTGAAAGCGTTTAAGTGCGTAAAAATAAATCTAAGCTATTACAACTTTGATATAGGGAAGGGGGTACAAGTTTTGAATAGGGGATGATTGACAAGAAATATAAACCCTAAGTCATTACAACCAAATTGAATTTATAATGCATAATATTTAAATGTATTAAATAAACACAATAAGTAAATACTAAATGAAATGTATTTATGAAAAAAGGAGTTTTTATGTATGCAAAGTATTTTTTAATGTAAAAAAAAGGCAAAATACTCATTTTGGTCCCTTAACTATACCCTTGGGTTCATATTGGTTCCTTAACTTTTTTTTTGTCATTTTGGTCCCTTAACTTTCAAAAAGTTTCATTTTAGTCCTTTTTGTCTAAATTCGTAGCTAATTAGACGGAAAAACTTTGAAATCAGCCGCTAAATTCGTAGCTAATTAGACAAAAAGGACTAAAATGACACATTTTGAAAGTTAAGGGACCAAAATGACAAAAAAAAAAGTTAAGGGACCAATGTGAACCCAAGGGTATAGTTAAGGGACCAAAATAAGTATTTTGCCAAAAAAAAAGGTGTAAAGAAATAAAATAAAAAGAATTGATTTTATTTAATTAAGGGGTAAACCCTAATTTTTCTTAAGAAAATGATATTATATATTATTTATATATAAAATATATTAATATGTACAAAAATTAAATATATTGAAGAAAATGTATTTTTTAGTATAAAAAATAAAAAGGGTAATATTTTTATATTTTTACTCTAATTATTTAATAAAATAAAGGTATATATGTGTCTATATATATATATATATATATATATATATATATATATATATATATATATATATATATATATATATATATATATATATATATATATATATATATATATATATATATATATATATATATATATATATATATATATATATATATATATATATATATATATATATATATATATATATATATATATATATATATATATATATATATATATATATATATATATATATATATATATATATATATATATATATATATTCAAGAAAATATATACAAAAAATATATATATAAATATGTATAAAATAAAATAAAATATTTACAAAAAATAAAATATATTCAAGAAAATATTTTCAGTGTGAATAAAAATAAGAAATGAAAATAAAAGCATTATTTACATTATTTTTAAATTTAAACAAATAATAAAATGGTATTAAAAATGTTTTAATGTTAGAAATAATTAAAATAAATACCAAATAAATGTAAAAAATTATGAAAATATTTTTCAAGTATTTTTTATGTTTGGAAATAAAATAATAAAGTCAGAAATGAAATTAAAATGCAAAAATAATAAAAATACAAGAAGTTGGGCCATGGGGTGTGAAATTGAAAAAGAAGGTGTTAGAAGCAAAAACAAGCCAGCCCAGCCCAAGTCTTCATCTTCTTCCTCCAGCAGTGTGAAAAACGTGCGATCTGAGTTCAAACAACTAACTCCTGCATTTGTGATCTTTTGCCAAAACTCAAAACATGAAACTTGTAGAGCATCAAACCACGATTCTAACCATATAAAAAACTTAATCTAACTCTCAAAGACCAGAGAGAATTTCTCTGGCCCTAATTTAAAACCTAGTTTTTTCAGAAAGTTCATTGATGAAATTCTCTTAGCACGTTTAATATAAATGAAAACTGAGCATATGTATGGTTTCAGGGCAATGAGTACTACATCTTTCATTCACAAACCTAAGGCTAAATGCTCCTAAATAGAGAGATAGAAGTTGATGAAAAACCTATTTCAGTTGGACACGAGTATGGCAATGCAGCAACTTTCAGTGAGGCCTGAGGTTCTTTTGAGCTTTCTTGATGTTCCCTGAACCTTTCTCAATGCTTAGTTTGTTTTGAAATGGCCTGAATCTCTCTACATAACTCAACCTGCAAAGCTTCAAAACAAAAATGGTGAACATTGTAAATGGAGTTACAGTTGGCAATGGAGGTTTGGGATAGCTTGAGTGAGTTGAATGGAAGGTATTGGAACTGATTGCAAGCAAAACGCACGAGTGGAATGTGATTTGGCTTGTGATTTGCAGGTCCTGCCCTATTTTGGCAGAAAATGGTGTTTTTGGTGTGCAAGGGTGTTTGAGGGATGATTAGCTCGTGTTTCTGACCTTAGGCAATGTGTAAAACTTGTTTCAAATGTTGGCTTAAGTTGATTTTATCAGATGTGTGTGTTATGGACTTTTGGCACAATGACTTGGTTTTGAAGCAAAAAGTGAGAGTTGACAATGCAAGGGTTGTACTGGCTTGTAACTTAGCTGCACAAAGTGGTTAAGCTTTGCCTGACATTAGGGAACCTTGTTTGCAGCAAAGGGCTTGGTGTATGGCTCAAGAAATGAAACTTGACATAAAGCATGCTTTATGTAAATGGAAGTGTTATCTTTATGCCCAAAATGGAATTATTCATTGTATAATGCTCTCTTGATCAGAACAATGCCTCTAACCAATGTATTTGCATTCAATTTTTGAGTGTAACTTGGTTTAGAGACCTGTAATCAAGTACAAAGCTAGTTTTGTCAGATTTTGCAACTTGTATGAACATGTATTGGCCATGGTTACAAAGTGAGTTTTTTCCAACTTCAAGCATTCGATTATCCCTAACCACAAATGTGTTTGAGGAGTTCTTTGACAATTTGGAAAGCTTGCAACAAGTACTATAATCCATCTTTGAAATGCAACTTGATACTCCAAGTGGAACTATGTGAAAAATGGCCAAGAAGATGGGTCAAAATCCTGCCTAAACTAGGGCAAAATTTTTCGAAGCTAAAAGTTTTAGGGACCCTTGTTCCAAAAATCATAACTTGATATCCAAGCTTCTTTTGAGAAAACTTTGTGAATCAAAGTTGTAGACTTTGTGATGGAATACAACTTTCATGTTGTAAATTTTGTTTGAATCCATTTGCATCTTGGTTAAAATGTGGGACAAAGTTAGGAAAAATTAAGAAAATTTCATAACTTAGAAAAATTCTAAGTTATGAAATATTTCAATTTCAAACCCTAATTTGCAATTTTGGGTTTCTTGATGAACAAGTTTCATAATTTGACACATCTTGATGAAAAATGACCCTTGGCACTTGATTTTGACCAAAAAGTCAAAGTTTGACTTTTCAGTATACAGTCAAATTTTGATCAGTTGACTGAAAAATTCATATGTCAATCCTATGCATTTGAGATCTTTTGAACTTGTTGAATAGGTCAAGATAATGTCATTGAGTCCTCGAGTCCATGGTTGAACTTAATTTTCCATTGGCTAGGTCAAACAGTCAAAAATAGTCTTTGCACAGTCAAAACCCTAAAAATAACCATTTTGCCCTTTTGGTGATCTGATCAAATTTCTTGTGGATTTGTGGTCCAAACTTGATCAAATGGTTCATGTGAGTTCATAATTTTGATGTGGGTCAAAATTCATGAGGTTTGACTATAAATTGGCCACAGTTGACTTTTTCCCCAATACAGCTGATTTCTAGGTCAACTGTCCAATTGACTGGGCAAAAATTTGATTCAAGGTTTGAAACTTGGTATGGGCAAACTTTGTTAGAACAAAGTTTGAATCTACTACCCTAAGTTAAAGTTTTGATGATAACAAAATGCAAGATTAAATAAATTGTATAATTCATATGAGACATATATGCTACCTAAAAATTATATTGTGCATTTACAGAAACTCTGATGGATATCAGCATAAGAATGTCAACATCAGCATCAGAAGATGAAATATCATATACCAGCATCAGAAGATCAAAGCATGTGCTTACGCTGAAGCTTGATGAACAGATCTGCGCTTAACATACTCTAAACTCTGATCAAGACCAAAATAATATCATCAGCACCTAGAAGCGTCAGAATAAGCCAAAGCCAATAACACGCGAATTGACAACGGTACTGTGCATTCAAGACACTTTATTACCAACGGCTTTATTCCAAGACAAAGATCTTATCAATATGGAAAGAACGTAATGGGAATTGAAATGGAATAATTGACTACAACGTATCTTTTCCAAGGCTATATAAACAAGTCAGTGAGAAATGAATTGGCTAATTCTCTACAACTCTTTACACGCCTAAAGCAAATCATCTTCATCCTCACTCATGCAGCTTGCTATATATCTTAAATTGCTTACTCTATAGTTATAGCATCCTAGTTTCACATAAGCTTAATTTGTGTATTATCACAGTTGTGATATAAAGTTTTTGTAGAAAACATTTAACTCACATAGTATTCATTTATCTGTAAGAAAGAATTTCCTTGAGAAATCGGTCTGTGGTTTAGACTCAAGAAGGCTTTAGCAGTTGTTAAAGCAGTTGTAATATTCAGTTGAATATAGTGGATTAAGACCTTGTTGGAGAGAGGCGAAATCACCTTGACGGGTGGACTGGAGTAGTTTGAGATCAAATGAACCAGGATAAAAATAACGTGTTGTCTGCATTTGATTTCAAGTTTTACAATTCAACCCCCCTTCTTGTGTTTTTCACTTCTTCAATTGGCATCAGAGCGCCTGGTTCTGAGCTAAAACACTTAACCGTGTCAGTACAAGATCCAGCGTCAGAAAAACACAATGGCAGGAACATATCAACACACCAGCAATGACAACAATGAAGATAGAGACAGATTCAGCGGCAAACCTCCAGTCTTTGATGGAGAGAATTTTGATTACTGGAAATATAGAATTGAAAGCTTCTTTCTGGCACATGATGTTGATTTGTGGGACATGGTGACAGATGGATACACGCACCCAGTGAATGCAAGTGGTCAGAAGATTGACAGGAAGGCAATGTCTGATCAACAAAAGCGTGACTTCAAAAATCACCACAAGGCCAGAACTATTCTTCTCAGCGCCATCTCTTACGCTGAATATGAAAACATATCTAACAGAGACACTGTAAAGAGTATGTTTGACTCTCTCAGAATGACGCATGAAGGCAACATTCAGGTCAAAGAAACTAAAGCTCTTGCGCTCATTCAGAAGTATGAGGCATTCAAAATGGAAGAAAGTGAATCAATTGAAACGATGTTCTCAAGATTTCAAATTCTGGTGGCTGGTCTCAAAGTTCTGGACAAAGGGTATTCTACTGCTGATCATGTCAAGAAGATCATCAGAAGCTTGCCAAAACAGTGGAGGCCAATGGTTACAGCGCTGAAGCTAGCTAAAGATCTCAACAAAATCTCTCTCGAGGAACTTATCAGCTCCCTCAGAAGTCACGAGATAGAGCTAGAAGCTGATGAACCTCGGAAGCAAGGTAAGCCTTTAGCTTTAAAATCTAACAGAAAATATGACTCGAAAGTTTTGCAGGCTGTTGAAGAAACCTCTGATGGGTCCTCATCAGAAGAAGACGAACTTTCCCTCCTCTCCAGAAGAGTGAACCAACTATGGAAGCAGAGGCAAACAAAGTTCAGGAATACCAGAAGATCCGATCAGAATGAGTCCTCCTCCAGATACAGAAGGTCAGACTCCTCCTATGGATACAGAAGATCTGAAGGCTCTTCAGGAAGCAGAAAGCCAAACACCAAGGACATCATCTGCTATGAATGCAACGAGCAAGGACACTACAAGAGTGACTGTCCAAAGCTTCAGAGGGAAAAGCCCAAAAAGAAGTTTGGAAGGGAAAAGAAGAAGAGTATCATGGCTTCATGGGATGACTCTGACTCGTCTGAAGCTGACTCAGAATCAGATGATGAGAGAGCAAACATAGCTCTCATGGCTAACATATCAGAAGACAGTGAAGCTTCTGAATCAGACTCTGAATCAGACACCGAAGAGGTATTCCCTGACTTTGCAATTAATTTTACTAAGGCTGAACTTGCTGAAAGCCTTAACAAAATTCTGGAAAGATATCAGCAGATCAGAGTTAAATTCAGAAACCTGAAAAGGAATCTTGATTCTGACTCTGATAAAACTGAGAGTCTCAAATTGGAAAATTCTGAGTTGAAAAATAAAATTTCAAAATTAGAAAATCTTTTACAAAACTCTCAGAAGGATACAATTTCTGAAACTCCCAGCAGCGCTGATGAGATCGTCAAGGAGTGTGATCACAGCTTTCAGAAGTTCCTTGCTAAAAGCATAGATAGAAGCAAAATGGCTTCAATGATCTATGGAGTTAGCAGAAACGGTAGAAAGGGAATAGGATACCAACGTAAGGTACCTAAACCAAAGAATGCCATGGATCTAATTATTAAACGCACTCCTCTGAATTCACACTTTGTGTATGGTCACACACATGACATTAAATATACTAGTAGTAATTATTCTGTGAAACCAAAATTCAACCAGAGTTTTGGTAAAGCTAACAAATCAGGACCCAAGAAAATATGGGTACCTAAGGATAAAATAATACATGTTGCAGATATCTTTAGCAGCAAATCAGAAACACCAGTCATGGTACCTGGACTCTGGCTGCTCACGACACATGACGGGAAGAAGGCATATGTTCCAAAGCCTGGAACTTAAGCCTGGAGGCCACGTAGGCTTTGGAGGCAATCAGAGGGGAAAGATCATTGGCTCTGGAACAGTAGGTAATAGAAATCTTCCCTCTATAAATAATGTTCTATTAGTATATGGGTTAATGCATAATCTGTTATCCATAAGTCAATTAAGTGATAACGGTTATGATATAATCTTTAATCAAAAATCATGTAAAGTTGTTAGTCAGAAAGATGGGACTATCCTATTTAATGGAAAGAGGAAAAACAACATTTATAAAATCAAACTTTCTGAACTGAAAAGTCAGAATGTAAAGTGTCTTCTGTCTGTTAACAACGAGCAATGGATCTGGCACAGAAGATTGGGGCATGTTAGTATGAGAAGAATATCTCAGATTAACAAACTCAATCTGGTCAGAGGACTTCCTAATCTGAAGTTCAATTCAGATGCTCTGTGTGAAGCATGTCAGAAACGCAAGTTTGCAAAACCTGCTTTCAAATCTAAAAACATTGTTTCCACCTCTAAGCCATTAGAACTTCTGCACATTGACTTATTTGGACCAGTTAAAACTGCTTCAGTCAGTGGCAAGAAGTACAGGTTAGTAATCGTAGATGACTATAGCAGATGGACATGGGTAAAGTTCTTAAGACACAAGGACGAGTCACACTATGTGTTTGTCACCTTATGTAACCAAGTTCAGAATGAAAAGGATCTTAGAATCGTTAAAGTCAAAAGTGATCATGGTGGAGAATTTGAAAACAAAGATTTTGAGTCATTCTTTAATGACAGAGGCATTTTGCATGATTTCTCTTGTCCTAGAACTCCCCAGTAAAATGGAGGTGTAGAACGAAAGAACAGAACATTGCAAGAAATGGCCAGAACCATGATCAATGAGACAAACGTTGCTAAGATCTTCTGGGCAGAGGCAATAAACACAGCGTGCTACATTCAGAATAGAATCTCCATAAGACCTATTCTGGAAAAGACTCCATATGAATTGTGGAATAACAGAAAGCCCAACATTTCATATTTTCATCCATTTGTATGTACTTGTTTTATGTTGAATACAAAAAATTATTTGAACAAGTTTGACTCTAAAGCACAGAAGTGTATTATGTTAGGATACTCTGAACGCTCAAGCGGGTACAGAGTATACAATACAGAAACACAGATTGTGGAAGAATCAATCAGTGTTCGTTTTGATGATAAGCTTGACTCTGAAAAGTCAAAGCAGAATGAAGTCTTTGCAGGTATGGAAGTTGAATTCACAAGTTCTAAAGACAAGTCATCAGAAGCTCTCAACAAAGACACTCCTTCAACATCAGAAAGAGGCACTGCGAGCAATCCAGCAACATCTATTGATCAACCTCAGAAAAGACTACCCATAAGCAGCATGGATCACCCAGAAGAAACAATCTTAGGAAGAAAGGAAGATCCAATCAGAACAAGAGCCAGCTTCAGAAACTCTGAAGACTCCCTCATGGGACTTGTTTCACTGATTGAACCTTCTTCAATTGATGAAGCACTTCTGGACAACAATTGGATTCTAGCAATGCATAAAGAGTTGAATCAATTCACCAGAAATGACGTGTGGGATCTAGTTCCCAGACCAAAAGGACTCAACATCATTAGAACAAAATGGCTGTTCAGAAACAAACTGAACGAACAAGGTGAAGTCATCAGAAACAAAGCATGACTGGTAGCACAAGGTTATAGTCAGCAAGAGGGGATAGACTATACAGAAACCTTTGCTCCAGTCGCCAGGTTAGAATCTATCAGACTTTTAATTTCTTTTGTTGTTAATAAAGGCATCACTTTATATCAGATGGATGTCAAGAGTGCATTCTTAAATGGCTATATAGAAGAAGAGGTTTATGTGCACCAACCCCCTGGTTTTGAAAGTACAAAAAATCCAGAGTATGTTTTCAAACTAAAGAAGTCATTGTATGGTCTGAAACAAGCTCCCAGAGCTTGGTATGAAAGACTAAGTAACTTTCTGTTAGAAAAGGAATTCGCCAGAGGGAAAGTGGACACAACCTTATTCTGTAAGACAATTAAGAATGACATCTTAGTGTGTCAGATTTATGTTCACGATATTATATTTGGATCTATTAATCCTTCTCTTGGAAGAAAATTTGCTAAGTGTATGCAGGCAGAATTTGAGATGAGCCTCATGGGGGAACTGAAACTCTTTCTGGGAATTCAGATCAATCAAACTCCAGAGGGAACTTACATTCATCAGAGCAAATATGTCAGAGAACTTCTGAAGAAATTTGATCTCTCAGAATGTAAGTCATCAAAGATTCCAATGCATCCCACGTGCATTCTGGAAAGAGAAGAGGTAAGCAAATAGGTAGAACAGAAGGTCTACAGAGGTATGATTGGTTCTCTTCTTTATCTGACGACTTCAAGGCCTGATATTTTATTCAGTGTATGCATTTGTGCAAGATTCCAATCAGATCCTAGAGAATCTCACTTAACAGTTGTTAAGCGAATTTTCAAGTATCTGAAAGGTACTACTAATCTGGGTTTATTTTATAGAAAATCTAGTGATTACAGCTTAGTAGGTTACTGTGATGCTGACTTTGCTGGAGACAGAGTAGAACGTAAAAGTACTTCTGGAAGCTACCAGTTTCTGGGAGAAAATCTGATCTCTTGGTCCAGCAAAATGCAATCCACAATTGCGCTATCAACAGCAAAAGCTGAATACATAGCAGCAGCAGGATGCAGCACACAAATGCTCTGGATGAAAAGTCAGCTTGAAGACTTCCAAATATTTGAGAGTAACATTGTTATACTCTGTGACAACACTTCTTCCATTTGCCTAAGTAAAAATCCAATTTTGCATTCTAGGGCTAAGCATATAGAAATAAAACATCATTTCATTAGGGACTATATTTAGAAAGGCATTTTAAACTTAAAATTTATTGATACAGACCATCAATGGGCTGATATTTTCACAAAACCACTTTCTGAAGATAGGTTCAACTTCATTCTGAGACATCTCAGCATGAAGCTCTGCCCAGAGTGAAAATGTTTTAATTTTATATATTAACCTTCAGAATTTGTTTTATTTTACTGTGAACTTCTGATCAATCTTCTTTCAGAAATTTAGACATGCAGATTGTATCAGATTCTATCCATAAAGATCTGAGCGTTTCATTTCAAGGATAGATGTGATGTTCACTAAATCAAACAAGTGTCATCCATTCATCAGCTAATTCCCGAGGCAGAACACGCGTGCACGCTTCTGAGAAGGAAAAGCGCTGATTGGATGCATTGAGACACATGTCATGGGTAACCGTTCCAAATATCTTTCTAAATCCCCTAAAATCACCCAACATTAAATGCGAGTAATCATGATTTAATTCTCTCTCTTAAAACGTTTATGTTTTCAAAACATTTTTTGAAACCTATTTAAACGCCTTAACATCATTCATTCACTTTTTATTGTCACTTACAATCTTCAAAATATTTTTGTGTTCTTATTGTGTGTTCATCTTTTTTTCTCAAAGAAACCCTTTTCAAGCTTTTTCTCAAAAATCCTTGTGTGAACATGGCATCCTCTAGCACTCCATCTGCAGGTTCCCATCAAGATGCTTCTTCTGAACAGTATCAGATTCCTTACAGAATGCTCCTCACTCCGGTCAAGAACTTGGAAGTTCTGTCAAAATTGATAGTAGATTTCAACAGTTTGAAGGAAAATGGCTTTGATTTGTCTGAACAAATTAAGGCACAAGGTTGGGAAAGGTACTTTGATAGGTTGGTGGGTCCAACGTTCCCCATTTTGGTTAAAGAATTCTGGATACATGCGTCTTCCTTAACTCATCAGGTTACTTCGTATATCATGGGAAAGAAGATTGTGATTACTGAAGATCACATTGCAAGGCTAATTGGATACAATGGTGGTGGTATTCGCTGTATTGACATGGCAGATAGATGTGCAAACTATGCCCTAGTTGCAAGAGAGATTTTCACACATGGGGTTCCCTCCAGCAAAATAAGAGATTTGAAAGATCAGCACAGAATTTGGGTAAATATTATTCTGGGCTGCTTCAACCACAGGAAGCCTACAAGCTCTCCTGACTATATAAACATAGATCAGCAATTTCTGATTTATTTTATTGCAAAAAAGTCCAAGATCAACCTAGCTCATCTTCTGTTCAATCATCTGAAGACAAGCGTCAAGGAAACGAGAGAAGAAGAAAGAACTAAAAGGGATTGGATACCCTTCGGCAGATTGATATCAGATATTCTAACAGAGAATAGGCTGATTGAACACTTGACAGAGGCACAGGAAATAAGCTCTCTAGAACCTTCTGTTGGAAAGCAGCTGAATGCCAAGAATATGAAGAAGATGAAGCTGATAGAGAATATAAGGAAGGAGCCCAGTGTCACTCCTCATGCTGAAATCACCAGCAGAAGAGTCCCTCTGGACAACTTTCCTATATTCTCTGAGATTGACTCTAAACCAGTCATTGTTCTCAGATACTTGGATGCTTGTAAAGCTGATGGCACAGATCCTGATCTGAACATTAAAGATCTGCACCAGTAAACACCAGAGGTTACTCTGAAGAAGACTAAGAAGAGAAAGGTTGTATCAGAAGGA
Organism: Vicia faba; assembly: GCA_948472305.1. Lineage (NCBI taxonomy): Eukaryota > Viridiplantae > Streptophyta > Magnoliopsida > Fabales > Fabaceae > Vicia > Vicia faba. The sequence goes on along the minus strand of OX451735.1, from coordinate 507,313,528 downwards.
TCGTCTCAGCAGACCCCAAAGAAGAGAGGTAATTTGTCTTCTGTTAATGTTTTAAATTCATCTGTTGTTCCAACATTTATTCCAACCCCAACTTCATTTGAAATCCCAATTCCCATTCCAACCATTGATGATACTGAACCTGAGTTTGACCCTTCGGAGTCATTAACCCTCAGAAGATCTCGTGCCAAACCTCATAATCCAAAACCTAAAACCTCAACAGAACCAGAACTTGAAGAAGTTCTTTCTGAAATAGATCAACACTCTTCCGCTCCCCATACAGAAAATCCAAATCCTCAACCAGAAACTACACTCTCATCAATACCAGAAGATTCACACTCACCAGAACCAGAAATTCCACAACCTCAATCTCCACAACCAGAACTTAATCCACCTTCACCTCAACACGAATCATCTCCACAACCCGAGTCTCAACACTCTGAGGCTCAATCCCCTGAACCTCAATCATCTGAATCCTCTGAACCACGACCCTTAGCCATGCAATTTCCTGGTGGTACCACTGTTAATATCCCTCAACTACCATCCTCACCAGAAATTACTCCACCTAATACCCCATCCAGTCCAATAATCATTCCTGATTCTCCTACTCCCTCACCCAAGCAAAATCCAGATGACCACATCAAGACCTTCATTGATCTAACAGTCCTTGAACGCCTTGCTGCCATTATCAATAAAACTGCCATTCCCAAACCCAAACAACCAGATGTTGGTTCTAGCATCTTGAATTTTGAAACAGATATGCAGAAGTGGATTTCTTCTCTAAAACAGGCTAGTCTGGAAGTGATTGATCCCGCTGTTTCTGACCACCTCTGGACACTCTTCAGAAGATGGGTATGCGCTGAAACCTTTAAGATGTGGGACCAAAGCTATGGACAGGCTCAACAGAACTTCAGCAATCTGTTGAAAGAAATTGAAGGTCCAGTTTTGAGTCAGCTGCTGAAGGATGAAGTTCTTCATCTGGACAGTGAGCCTTGGTCTGAAAAGCGTCCAGCTTCAACAGTTCAACCAGCAGAAGAACAGACGATTCCAGCTGAAGATTTAAGTCAAGAAGAAGTTATTGCAGAAAGCTCTCAGAAGCATCCTGATTCTGACACCTCTCAAGCTGCATTGGACAGGCAGACTCTTGAAGAGCTGAAGCAAAATGATCTTCGACTGCAGGAGAGAATGGATGAGAATGATCAACGAATGAAGGAAAGGATGGATGTTCAGGATAGTAAGATTGACTCAGTAGGCAGCATGGCGCATCAGCAGAAGGAAACCACAGATCAGATTAAGAACATGCTAGAAGCTCTGTTCACACGCCTTCCACCCCCTCCTTAGATTTTGGTTCTTGATGTTTTCTTTACATGTTATCTGTAATATTTTCTGAGCTCTAAACTGAATACAATCGTTTTTATGCACTGATCGTTTTTAACTTCAATTATTTGAACTTTTTGATTGCTGACAAAAAGGGGGAGAAAGAATGATATTTTTCAATAACGGATTATTGAGACAAAAGTCTCAAACATTCTAACACTCTAATATACTTGAATGTTTCTTTGTTCAGCATAAGCTTACAGGTACAAGAATCTGATGAACTCTAATACACTGAAGCTTTGCTCTGGTAAAGGAAAGATATGATGCTCAAAGAAAGTTCAATAAAGATCTGATGCTAAAGGACTCATGGAATTAAAGGGAAGTAATAAACTCAGGGGGAGTTTTTCTGATCATAACTCTGATACCTTTTTATTCCCTATCTTCTTATCTTTGATACCTTTCTGTTTATCTCTGATACAATTTATTATTTGGTTATCTCTGATACTTTTTTCTTTAAATCTCAATTGAAAAAAATCCGGTTTTTGTCATCATCAAAAAGGGGGAGATTGTTAGAACAAAGTTTGAATCTACTACCCTAAGTTAAAGTTTTGATGATAACAAAATGCAAGATTAAATAAATTGTATAATTCATATGAGACATATATGCTACCTAAAAATTATATTGTTCATTTACAGAAACTCTGATGGATATCAGCATAAGAATGTCAACATCAACATCAGAAGATGAAATATCATATGCCAGCATTAGAAGATCAAAGCATGTGCTTACGCTGAAGCTTGATGAACAGATCTGCGCTTAACATACTCTAAACTCTGATCAAGACCAAAACAATATCATCAACACCTAGAAGCATAAGAATAAGCCAAAGCCAATAACACGCTGAATTGACAACGGTACTGTGCATTCAAGACACTTTATTACCAACGACTTTATTCCAAGACAAAGATCTTCTCAATATGGAAAGAACGTAATGGGCATTGAAATGGAATAATTGACTACAACGTATCTTTTCCAAGGCTATATAAACAAGTCAGTGAGAAATGAATTGGCTAATGCTCTACAACTCTTTACACGCCTAAAGCAAATCATCTTCATCCTCACTCATACAGCTTGCTATATCTCTCAAATTGCTTACTCTATAGTTATAGCATCCTAGTTTCACATAAGCTTAATTTGTGTATTATCACAGTTGTGATATAAAGTTTTTTTAGAAAACATTTAACTCACATAGTATTCATTTATCTGTAAGAAAGAATTTCCTTGAGAATCCAGTCTGTGGTTTAGACTCAAGAAGGCTTTAGCAGTTGTTAAAGCAGTTGTAATATTCAGTTGAATATAGTGGATTAAGACCTTGTTGGAGAGAGGCGAAATCACCTTGACGGGTGGACTGGAGTAGTTTGAGATCAAACGAACCAGGATAAAAATAACGTGTTGTCTGCATTTGATTTCAAGTTTTACAATTCAACCCCCCTTCTTGTGTTTTTCACTTCTTCAAACTTATGAGTCCATCATGAAGTATGAAAGTCAATTTGGGCATTGAAGGTCCAAAAATCCCTATGCAAACTCAAACCCTAATTTAGGTCAACAGTGCAAGGAGATGTCTTGAGCAGAGCAAACCCTAGCTTGATCTTGAGTTCCAAGAGTCTTGTGATGAGAAATGTTGATAAAATGAGAGGGCAAATTTTGGGGTACAACAATGATCAATGATGTTTAAATGATTCACTTAGTTCCAAAATTTTATGAAGATTCATTAGAGGATCGATAAGACCAAAGCCTCCTAACAATGAACCTCAAAATTATTGGGTCAAAGGTTTAAAATTCAACATTCTTGGGCTTGAAAACATAGGTTTGGGCCACAAATGATCATTTCTCGAATCGGGACAAAATTTAGCGTTATGTTAAGCAGTCGTAAGTGGACTTATATAGAAGTCGCACCTATTTTGAGGTCGGTCAATAGAATCTATGTACCATATGTTTAGAGAGATGATATATAAATCATCCTCTACTAACATATAATACAAGTAAGAAAGGGATAAGATGAAGAGGAAAGGGATGCAAGGTATGAAATTAGGGTTTCAAATATCATCAACATCATTCATCCATTTTTATGGATTTGGTTTCTCAACCTATCAACACCCAAGATCCAATGAGGTTGAAGACTTTGTCACCAAATAATGCCCAAGTCAGAATCAAATAAAATAATAAAAATAAGATTCACTAAAATAATATTTAAAAAGTTAATTAAAAGGAAAATAAATGGTAAAAATACACAAGGTATATTAAAACATTAAATAAAAATCCTTAGAAAAAGTCAGAGGTCAAATATGATTTAATAAAGGTTGACAAAAAATTTTAGAATTTTTTTAAGTCAGAAACTATTTTTTTAAAATAAAATAAATAAGTAAAACAAACTAAAAATGGTGAAAAATATTAAAATCAGTAATAAAAATAAAACAAGGTTATCAGAAAAATTGCCAAAAAGGCCAAAGGACCTTTCCATAATTTTTCAGAATTCTAAAGTTAAGAAAAATATTTTTTAATCAATTAAAACAATTTAATTTAAGTGAAAAATTATTTTAAAAAATCAAATCGTGAAATAAAATTGTGATAAACTAAAAATCAGAAATAGAAAAATGCAAAGAATTTTTAATAATTTTTTCAGATTTTTTGAGTCAGAAATAATTTTTTTATGAATTTTTGAAGTTTAAATCAATTAAAATATAAAATCAGAAAATAAAAATAAAACCAAAAATATGTAGACCATTAGATCAATGTCAAAACGTGTTAGTAATCAAATCTAAGGGATCTGACGCATTGTGCATGATATGGACATTAGTGAATAAACCACCAGATCATTTATTTAAATCAGATTTTGAAGAAAAAAAACTGGTGCTTTGTCAATGGTTGAGAGATGACACATTGGTCTTCTTCAACCTCAAGCCACGTGAATTACAGGTCTCTCAAACTATAAAATCAAGAGCTCAGACCTATGTCATTCGCTTCGTCACATCAAGACGGAGAAAACTGTACCCTCGCGAAACTTTTATATAAGCTGTAGCTCAGTCAATTTGAAGAAACCCAGGAGAAAAAAGTTGAATAGGGATTTGAAAGTTCATGATCAAAACTTAATTCCAGTTGAAAACAAATGTTGCGACTAGTATCAGAATGATGAGAGCTTCATTGTGGTAAAAAAATTTGAGAGAATTAATGAAGGAATCTACCTATTGAAGTTCATATTCAGAGCTCTGAAACTTAACTTGGCTAGCACGATTTAGGATGTTTTAGGTCTTGGTTCTTATTTTGTTAGCTTCAGTGAAGTTAAAGGATGAAGAATTGACAAATAAAATGGATTGAGGAAGGCTATAAAACCAAATTCAAAGTTGCAGAAATATGGGTTAAGGAAAGAGTTGGGCAGAGTGATTCAGGCTGTCTAAGCTTGAGAAAATGAGTGAGATATAACCCTTTATTTATAGGGAATCAAATGGGATGCTCAAGCGTGTGGAATGATGAAGTTTGGATGGAAATCGTGTGAAGTCGCAAGCATGAAAAATGTGACTTCTATTTTGCTCAAAACTCAACCAAAACTTGCATTTCAAGGTGCTAATCACCTCTAGAAGATTGTTAAAAATGATTATAAGTAAAAACACGCATAAATTTAGTGATTAGAAGCTGAATCATGGATTTCAAATTCTGACTTTGGAAAAACTTCAGTTTCAAGGTACCAACTTTGAATCAATGTCATTCATAGCTCAAGGAGTCTTATGGCATGATTCTTGAAGCATTTGAAAGATAAGGTTACAATCTTTACAATGTGAAAATAATGGAATCAAATGGATGCTTGAGATAAAAGTTGTGATTAGTCAAAGTTGAGAAAAAGATGATGACTTTTTGTACTTATTCTAAGTTTTTCTCAAAAAATGTCCTATAATGTTTTACATCCAAACATGGCCTTCCACTCAAAATTTGCTTTTGACCAAAAAATATGGAATAATGTAGATCTCTTAAATGAAATTTTGAGATTTGAACCATTTAAAAACTCTAAGAATTGAGAAGGTTATGACTTTGTGAAGTTGGTGAAAATTCATGAAATGACCTATAATCTCTTGCATTTTTAGAGCATCCTCCATCCATTTTCAAGCTTTACACATAAAAGAAGAGTTTGAGTTCACATTCTTAAGATCATTGTGGAAAAATAATGGGCTCAAGGAGAAAAAATTGAATAAGTTATGATCTTTTGAATTCACATAAGGGAATTTGATGGCCCATCTAGAGGACTTGTAATTTTTCTTCATCATTAGGAATCTTCCACATGAAATATTCTTTAAACTCTTAAAGTGATTAGTTGATAACCCTTTAAAGAGAAGCATGTCTTTCGAATTACTAAAAAATCTCAAAAGATGAGCAAGGTATATCCCTTAGAATTCCAAAACCCTAGCTCCTAGAGCAACAAAATGGCTTGGGAACCCCTTTCAATTTTGACAAACTTTCTTGAACAAATACTCTTACCATGTGAATATAAGTTGTTGTGGATGACAGTAAGAACCCATAGCAATAAAAACCACCTCCAAGTATTGAGAATTGAGAGAGTTATGCACTTGTGATCAAGAAATCAAGAACTTGTCCAATTAGGTCAAACTTCTTCAACCAACTCTTGCATCTTTTGATTTTCTTTGACAAATTGAAGCATGATGAATCATAGTAAACCTTTTCACGATATCACTTCAAAGTATCTTAAACGATGAAGCTTGAATCTCAATTAAACTTTGTTGAAGAAGGCATGGAAATAAACTCATGAACTTATAAATCAACTTGATGAAATGTGTTGTGCTTTCACCTATAGCATCATCAATTAGAGCACGCATTCATTGTATTTATTAGTTAAAATTTAATCAATACAAAACATATATGATCACAATATATAAATCAAGGTGCTTGGTGATTCCCCATGAGCAAGCCTAAAGATAGGGATAAGAACCAAACCTAATTGTGATCTTGATTTGATTGAGTTGATATGAGATGATAGATGAATCTTAGGGGCAAAAATTGGGGTACAACAACAACATTGAAGGGTCATCAAGGGACTATGATCTTTTATTCAAAAGGGTCTTTTGCTAAAGTATCCTTACTTTCGAGGGACATGACCAATTATCGTAAGGCAACAAGAGAGGTTACCCTAGAGGTACAAATGTGAAAAGTGTATTGTTTTCAGTTATATTATCTTGAATATTAGGGTTTTCTAGGTTTGTTTTTAGTCTTGCTATACAAACCCTAGTCACTAGCAGTTATAAAGTGTATAAAAAATAAAGTGTGGAATGTAAAGTCCTACGCTATTACATGGCTTTGGGGCAGTTACATAATATGAAAAAATGCGAGAAAATAAATCTACACTATTACATCCTCGGACCAGATACAAAATTAGAAGAAAAAAATACAAGAAAATAAATCTAAGCTATTACAAACGAATAGTGCGACCTATACCTTTTTGTCTAAGAATTTAACTAATAAAGAAAAGAAAAATAAGATGTTTTTAAAAAAAAGAAAATATTTTTGTAATTATAGAAAATAATTTTAAGTGATAATAATAATAAAATCTAAATCTCTAATCGATTTTAATATTTAAGAAAAAAGTTTAATTAATTAATTAATCAATTAGTAAATGAAAAAGAAAATTAAACATTAGTTAAAAACCTAAACCTAATTTATTAGTATTAAGAAAAATAATTAGGTTAATTTAATGATGATTAAAAATTAATTAGGGTTTAGAAAAAGAAAAGGAAAAGAAAATTAGGTTAAAACAAAGTAAGGTGAAAAAATGCATGGGGTGGGTGTCGAACCCACGCCCCCTGGCTCGACAAGCTGTATTGCACACCACTGCGCCAACGCGCTGGTTATGTTTGAGAAATATGTGTTGGCTAATATATATGATATCTGCATGTTAGTTTGAGAAAATAACAAAAAATAATGTTGCAAGACATGGATCGAACCCACGCCCTCTCATTTATCACACATGTCCTTCACCATCTACGCTGTGTTTTCATTCTGTCAACATAACACAACAAAACAATATATTAAAAAAACTAGTGAACTGGAGATCCGCCGAAGCACTAGCACCAGTCGTCTTCTCCGGCAAGGTCTTTTATAAACCTGCAAAAATAATGCGCGTAAGAGACAAAAGAATACCCTATCCGCCTAAATAGACCCTCCCGAATCCAATGGCGGTAATGTTTTTCGCTAATTCAACCTGTATAATGATATATGATTAAAACAAAGTAAAATAGCATAACCATGGTGATGGCGTGCTTTGGCATTATGGGCCTCATTCAATGGATCAAACCTGCACTAATTTGTCTCAGGAAAACATTGATATTGTTAGTTTACATCAAAGTATCACAAATATTGAATAATGAATTTCATGAAATATGCAAAATCAGTCATGGATGGATGCGTGTTTTAGATGCATTTGATCATCAAGAATGATCAGAACTTACTCTATGATACCTCATGGATTGATTTGGATGGTTATCTTTCCTTGAGGATGGCTGCAAATAGGAATTCAATTTCAACCTTCTTTGAAAATTTCAACTTCCAAAACCCTTGTTTTCTTGGCAGCCACTTGTGATCCTTCTTGTCTGAATATGATGAGTATATATAAAAGAGCATATTAAGTTAAAAAGATGGGCTTGGACATCATGTAAAATATGTCTTTGATTTGTTTTGAAAATAAGTTGGAATATGATAAAACCATGGAGATTTGATTGGAAAATAAATGCACACGGTTTGTAGCATGTCCTTGGGCCTCCAAAATATTCAAATCTCAAGCCTTTTATGCCTTATACATTTATTCAATATTTATTTGATTTAATTTTTAATTTAAATGAATAAAAATAAGAATAAATAAAATAAAATTTAAAATAATGCATGAATGGACTTAGAGGTCCTCTAAGGTATCATGAACATGTTTATACCTTAAAAGATAGGTCCATTAGCCCAAAAACTCAAGTTTGCTCAATTTGGATTTCATGCATTTTCTCAAATTTTCCCAACTTGCACAAATCATATCTCACTAAATTTTCATCATATGAAGATGATCTTGTACTTTATGGAAACCTCTAGATGTCTCCTACAATCTTCATGTTGTTCATTTTTTCATTTGACGACTTTAACTTGGTGTAAATTTCTTTGACAAAAAGTGTCTTTTTGTTGACTTCTAAAATGATCTGTAATGTTTTGGCTCATAGCTCTCAAATGGAGCATTTTTGGACTTGAGCTTAGAGATACAAAGTTGTATAGTATTGAATTTCCATCAATATTGGCTTTGGTTGAGAATTTTCTGATGAAGTATGTGAAAGTTATGCTTGGTCAAAGTTCAGTTGACTTTTCCTAAAGAAAACCCTAATTTAGTAACTTTTGACTTTTGATGAATCTTGAGTTTTATTGATTAATCATGATCAACCCTTGATCAAATTATGAAAGTGACTTCAAAATCTTGATGTTGACCAAAAATATTGAAGTTTGACTGTAAATTGGTCAAAGTTAACTTTTTGTCTAACATAGTAGATTTTTAATCATCTGACTAAATGTCTGAGCAAACTTGTGCTGCAAGGCTTGAAACTTGGTATAAGGATACTTTGAAGCATATGAGAAACCATGAAGTCCACTTGAGGCATTATAAGCCCAATCTTCCTTGATAAAAACAAAACCCTAGTTGTAGGTCAACTGCTTAGGAGGAGGATTTGTCTAGTCAATTCTTGAGTAGTCTTGAGTGTTTGAGGCCTTCATGTGCATGAAGAGGTATCTTGAATTAATTTGTCTTGGAAATGGGAGGGAAAATTTTGGGGTACAACAATGGACATACCTGAAGATGAAGATACTCCTATCATTCTTGGTCGACCATTTATGATGACTAGTCGATGCAATTTTGATATCGAGACAGGTAATCTGACACTTAAATCATTTGATGAGGAGATAACCTTGAAGGTGTTGGAAATAAGGAAGCAAGGTATAGATGGAAAGTGTTCTGGACTGGGCCCGACTGGCCTAATAGCATTGATAAGGCCCAATCCAAACGGGCTTGCTGGGGGCCACGCCGACCAAAGGGTCACAGTCGTGCCCGACGTGCTCCCTGAGGCTACTTGCTCGACCTCCTACTGTCCAGCTCGACCTCCTACTGTCCAGCTCGACCTCACCTCGAGCACCCCTCCTAGGGCAGACTCAGTCCACTGCATTCTCAACGAGACTCCGAAAAGACCGCGTCTCTGTCCGCCTGCACTTCACGCAGAACATCCAGGGAGGGGACCACGTGCGGGTCCCCACTACGCACGTAGAACCTGGCAGTTCCTCCATTGGGCCAAACCTGCCCGGCCCAATGAAGGAACCTTGGCCCAGCGCTGGGGGATATAAATACCCTCTGTTTCCAGAGGGTCAGGTATTCATCATTCTACCTATACTCTTACTATTGCCTGCTCGTGCTCTTACTCACTTCAGCATCGGAGTGTCTTGCAGGTACCCCCCCCCCCACCTCGTTCAAAACTCTCAGCTCGGAGCCAGCCGTGACGGTCCAAGTCTGATCAGGTTAGATCAGTGGCGCCGACTGTGGGGAACTAGCTTCCCCGTCTTACAAACAACTCAAAATACCAAAGCTTAAATTCAACTACCTGTCATGGCTGATCCAGCTCGCGATGAGCAGAACGTCCGTGTCGCCGACACTAATAACGGCACGACGGACAAAAACGGACATCTCGACAACGCCGGCAATCCCGGCCACAACACCATTCCTGCAACAACCGCCCCCGGAACTTCCTCCTACAGGGACGGAGCTACTGCATCATCCTCCTCGCTCCCACCACCACTCGAGGACGACCCGGCGGCCCTCGCCCACTACAGAGCCTCCCGGTTCCAGGAAGTCCCTGTCCCCTCCGGGGCGGATGCCACAACACAAGCGTTGTTCGCAGCAATTAATCAAACGAACTATCTCATCTTCGCCCAAGGAGAGAGATTAAAGGCGCTTGAAGACGAGCGAAGACCCCCGAGGAGGCATCGGAGACCACATACTCCCCCTCCTCGAGTGACTGAAGCTCGACACCCTTCTCCCCCGCGGAGACACTACAAGGAGACCTCTCGAAGCCCATCTCCCCGGCCAAAACAGAGACGGCCGTACCTGGAGAGGCAGCCCGTCATTCAGGCCGGGGAATCCAGTCACGACCCGGCGGTACTAGAAAGAAGGCACTCCGGGGATGGGCGCGTGAAATTCAACAGCCGAGCATCCCGCTCGAGAGAAACTCAGCACGATCTGGACCGTCGTGCCAGACAATATTAGAGGTCCCCATCTCTATCTCCGGAGAGAAGCGACGAGGACGACCCCTGCGGTCCCCTGTCACAGGCTATTATGGAGGCACCCATCCCCCCGGGCATGGAGAAGCCCCCACACTTGAAGGAGTACGATGGAGTCGCGGACCCGGTCGACCACATAGACGGGTTCGAGGCTATGCTTCATTATCACAATGTCGGGGGGGCCATCAAGTGTCGTCTATTCCCCACGACCCTCAGGAAGGCGGCAATGGACTGGTATAAAGGACTCGCCCCGGGCTCAATTACGTCGTGGCGAAACCTGAAGAACCAGTTCATCAGTTCCTTCACAGCTTCTCGGCGCCATCCGAAGACCGAGGCGGCCCTCGAGGCCATCATCCAAAGACAGGATGAAACCTTGAGGGAATTCATCAACCGCTTCAACCGGGAAGCAATACAGGTCCCCTGTGTGGACCATATGAAAAGATACTTGCTGGAGAGAGGGCTCCTCCCCGGTACAGAATTCAGAAAGGCTGTGGGTATCGAGCCACCTCGGACATTTGATGCCCTCCTCGAAAAGGCCCATGCATACATGGACTACGAGGAGAGGGAGGCGGCCAACAGAGCCCGAGATTCCAGGACTCGTGCTCCCAACAGCTCACGCCAAGAGCCTCCTCCTCGACGAACCGGGGAGAAAAGGAAAGAAGACAGACCCCGGGACGCCCGGGAACAAAGAGGACCCTCGGGACGTTTCATCGAGTACACTCCGCTCACAGCTTCCCGCGAGCGCATCCTGGCGGAGTGTGCCAGCATCGATTTCAAGGACGGCGGTGTCAAATGTCCCCGACCTGCTCCTACCAAGCCCGGAGCAGACAAAAACAAATATTGTCAGTACCATAGGAGCCATGGTCACCTGACTGAGGATTGCATCCACCTCAAGGATGCCATTGAAACCCTCATCAATGGAGGGAGGCTCGCACAGTACCGGCGAAGCGACGCTCCCCGTCGTGACGCCCAAGAAGCCAGGGAGCCAGAAGAAGACGCCCGACCATCTGACGAGTCGGTGCCCATCCAAACTGCCTTCTCCGTGACCAGGCCCGAGGATTTCGACTTCCCCGAGCACCTGCAAGAGCCACTTACAACGCACAGCAGGTGGGAATACTTCCCCTCCTCCCTGGTCATCAACGGCGGCGGGTTCAACGACCTGACCATCAATTCATCCAAGAGGAAGCTGGACGAACTAGTCGACGCGGCTCCCCCGCAAACAGTGACGTTCGAAAGGGTAAAGGGCAGGTCAGAGCCCATTACCTTCTACCTGGAAGAACTCCCCGGCGGAGCCCCGAACGCGGTCATCCCCTTACTAATAAGGGCAAGAATGGCCAATTTGGATGTACATCGCATCCTGGTCGACGAAGGGAGTTCCGTCGACGTCATGTACAGCCAACTGTTCTGGACCCTTCAGCTGGACGACTCCCATCTTTCGCCATATGTGGGTTCAGACTTACAAGGCTTCAACGGCTCGACCTCCAAACCCTGGGGATATGTCGAGCTTCTGGTTACGTTCGGGGAAGGGACGGCTACAAGACAAGTCAAAGTCCGCTTCCTTGTCATCGACTGCCCGTCTCTATACAACTGCATCTTGGGGAGACTGACACTAGCAGAGCTGACGGCGGTACCCTCGATCGTCCACCTGAAGATGAAGTTCTATACCAGGAGGGCACGGGTAGCCACTATCCAAGGAGACCTAGCCGCTGCCCGCAGGTGCTTCAACGTCGCTTCTAAGGGACGTGATACCGTCGACATAGGGACCAGACCCGCCAAAAGGACAAAACAGGAGCCCGACAGGAAAGCATCCCCCGAGGAAGAAGTCCAGAAAGCTCCACCAAAAGTCGATTCCATAGCTCTGGACACCCGCTTCGACCAGGACGAGCCATCCAGCAGCGAGCAAATCCCACTCCGACCAATACCGGACGGGGATTTTGAACTCGTTCCCCTCGGCACAGACCCGACCAAGGGAGTGAAGGTTGGCAAAGACCTCCCCGACCTGGCCAGAAAGCAAATCAAGGCCTGTCTGCGCGAGAATGCTGATCTGTTCGCCTGGAGCGCCGCTGAGATGCCCGGACTCGACCCTGAGGTCGCCTGTCACCACCTCGCCATTGATCCAGCCGCTAGGGCCGTAGTACAACGTAGGCGTAGGCAGTCTCCATAAAAAACGGAGGCTGCTGAAAAAGCTGTAAAAGACCTCCTAGAGGCAAATTTTATTTCTGAAGCCCGGTATTCCACCTAGCTGTCAAATGTACTCGTGAAAAAGCATAATGGAAAATGGAGGATGTGCGTTGATTATACCGATCTCAACCGGGCTTGCCCGAAAGATGCTTTTCCCTTGCCTAACATAGATATGCTGGTCGACAACTCGACCGGCTACAAAACTTTGTCGTTCATGGACGCCTACTCGGGCTATAACCAAATACCGATGGCCATGGGCGACAAACACTGCACGGCATTCATGACCAGCTCGGGCAACTATTACTACAACGTAATGCCCTTCGGACTGAAAAATGCCAGAGCAACTTACCAGCGCATGATGAACAGCGTTTTCAACAAACAGATCGGCGACATGCTCGAGGTATATATGGACGACATGATCGTCAAGTCCCGAGCAGACACCGACCATGCAGCACACCTCAAGACAGTCTTTGCCCAAGCAAGACAGTGTAAAATGAGGTTCAACCCCGAGAAATGTACGTTCGGGGTTAAGGCAGGAAAATTCCTTGGATTCTATCTAACAGAACGGGGAATCGAAGCCAACCCCAACAAATGCCGCGCATTCTCCGACCTCCCAACACCGACGTCGAAGAAGTCGATACAAATCATGAACGGCATGCTCACGTCGCTGTCCCGCTTCGTCGCGAGATCCGCTCATCACGCCTTCCCCTTCTTCAAACTCCTTCGAAAGGAAGCGGCCTTCGAATGGAACGAGGAGTGCGAACAAGCACTACGCCACCTAAAGCAAAGTCTGTCTCAGCCGCCCGTGCTATCTCGACCAGACGACGGGGAGCCACTGTATTTGTACTTGGCCGTTTCAAACGAAGCCATCAGCGCGGACCTCGTCCGCGAGACCACCGACGGACAGAAGCCCGTCTACTTCACGAGCAAAGCCCTGCAAGGACCCGAAAGCAGATACCAACAGATAGAAAAGGTGGCCCTGGCCCTCGTCAACGCGGAGAGGAGGCTCAGACATTATTTTCTGGCCCACACGATCATTGTGCGAACCGACCAACCGGTGAGACAACTCCTGGGTCGGCCAGATATGGCGGGCAGAATGTTGAAATGGTCCCTGGAACTCTCTGAATTCGACATTCAATACGAGAGCAGGAAAGCCTTGAAAGCGCAGGCCCTGGCCGACTTCGTCGCGGAGATGACCACTTATGACCCACCCTCAGGGAAGGAACACAAGTGGACCATCTTCGTCGACGGAGCATCCAGCTCGTCCGGAAGTGGAGCAGGAATCCTTTTGGAAAATGAAGAGGGCGTAGTGATCGAGCACTCCCTAGCTCTTTCCTTCCCGACATCAAACAATCAAGCAGAGTATGAGGCCCTTCTCGCAGGATTGAGGTTAGCCGAGGACCTGGGAGCCCGCGAGGTACAAATCTACACCGACTCCCAACTCGTCACCTCCCAAGTCCATGGGAATTACCAAGCCAAAAACGACAACCTCATCGAGTACTTCAACTTGGTCAAAAAAACACATGACAAAGTTCGTACGGGCGGAAATCTCACATGTTCCCCGCGAGCAAAACACGAGGGCAGACATACTGTCCAAACTCGCGAGCACGAGAAAGAAAGGCGGGAACAAATCTGTCATCCAAGAATCTTTGGCACGCCCGAGTATCGAAAAATCCTCGACACTGGTCGAGGTCCATGTCATTGGAGACGCCTCGTCCTGGATGACCCCGGTTTACAATTTCTTGACAAAGGGCGAACTTCCATCAAACCAATCTGAGGCGACCATCACAAAACGGAGAGCATGCTCCTACGTGGTACTCGGGCACAAACTGTACCGCAGGGGATTCTCCATCCCCCTCCTAAAATGCATAGACGAATCCACAGCCCCCGAGGTACTGCGGGAGATACACGAAGGGATCAATGCCCAGTACATGGGTGGTAAGTCCTTGGCGAGGAAAGCCCTTCGAGCAGGATATTACTGGTCGACGATGCAGCAGGATGCCAAGGAGCACGTTAAGAAATGTGACAAGTGCCAGAAACACGGCGACATGCACCTCGCCCCGCCTCACGAGCTGAGCATACTATCGTCCCCATGGCCATTCGCGTGGTGGGGAATGGATATCCTCGGACCCTTCGTGCAAGGGACTTACCAAAATAAGTTCCTAATCGTGGCGGTCGATTACTTCACGAAGTGGATCGAGGCAGAGGCCCTCGCGAAGATCACCTTGCACAATATCCTCCGTTTCTACAAAAGAAACATCCTCGCCAGATTTGGGATTCCGAGTGCACTGGTGACCGACAACGGCACCCAATTTACCAACCACGGATTCCAAGACTTCGTCACTAAACTAGGAACAAAACAACACTTCACTTCGGTCGAGCACCCTCAAACCAACGGGCAGGCCGAGGCCGCGAACAGGGTTATCCTCCGGGGACTCAAACGTCGACTCGGCGAAGCCAAGAGGGGATGGGTCGAGGAGCTCCACAGCGTCTTGTGGGCTTAACGCACAACGCCTCACTCAACGACCGGCGAGACCCCATTCTGACTAACATACAGGACTGAGGCCGTCATCCCGGTCGAAATCATGGAACCATCCAGACGGACCGAGAGCCCCCTCGACGAAGAAATGAACGATGAGGCACTAAGGGACGAACTCGACTTAGTCGAGGAAATACGATCTGGTGCAGCCCTGCGTGAAGCCACCCTAAAGCAACGAGTGGCTCTACGCCACAACGACAAGGTCATCAAGCGCGAGTTCGAAATCGGCAGCCTGGTATTACGAAGGAACCAGAAGGATTTCCGCGAAGGGAAGCTGGCCGCGAACTGGGAAGGACCTTATCGCGTCCACGGCACCACTGGTACCGGGGCGTACTATCTCGAGCAATTAGACGGAGAGCCATTACCACGACCCTGGAACGCTGCTAAGCTAAAGCAGTACTATAGTTAAAAACTACCGACACCTAGGACCCTCGACCGTCGACACCCGCGCTCGGTCAACGAGGAAAATACGTCTGACCCCGTAGAGAGGCTGAGGTACAAACCCGACCTACGGCTAAAGCGCACAACATCACTCAGCAAACGAGACCAATCGATAGTGCCCGACGTGGACAACTACACCGAGCTCCACCGTCGTAGTACCTATAAGGCAGAACACCCAGCTCGCGATGGGCAGTTCACACTAAGGGCAAATAGTCCCTACCGGGCCTCGCGCCCGACTGAGCGACTCTGCTCCATCTGCCCGACAAATCCTCAAGAATGACGGGCCATCTAAAAGGGTCAAAAAGGAGTCTCTCCCCTCGGGTGCACCACTTAGGTGACTCTGGCCAGCGAGAAAAGGCCGGGCACATATACGAACAAAAGACTTAGGCCAGTTTGCCAACAAAGTCACGGCCATACACGGGCACGACCCGGGCACATAACTCGGGCCAATTATATCGCAAAATACATATAATACATACACGGGCAAACAGTCAAATAGAAATAAATTCATTCAATACGCCCGTAGGAAACAAAGCAAATAAAAATAAACCGACCAAGAAGGCCGGCAATGTTCAGGAAGTACAAACCAACGGGCACGCAGGCCCAAAAAATACGAACGGCCACGCAGGCCCAAAACAAATATCAATAAGGCACGCAGGCCCATGATCATCCTATAATCCAGTTTCCCCGGAGCCATCATCATCGACAACAGGAGAGTCGAGCGGGGGCACGATCGCGCCATCCATGATCTGAGACATGTAGCCCGTCCCTTCAGTGATCAAACCGGGATTCAGCAAGGAAAGCTGGCTGACCGCGGAGTCGAACCCCTCCTCCATAGCACCGACGCAATCTGCTTCGAGGAGCCGGATGTGGGCGACCAGCTCCGATCGACTCTTCAAAGCGGCTATATCCTCCGGCTCATCCTCGGCAGGAAGCATGGCGACATTCAGGTCCTCGATCTGTTAGGTTAGGCGCCCGATGTCGGTCTCCAGACGCTCTCGGTCCGCACGGAGAAGCTCTCTCTCCTCGGCTAGCTTCCCCGAGTTTTCCTTCTCTAGAGTCAGCATCTCTCTCTCGGCAGCCAGCAGCGATGCCTGCTCGCGGAACATCTCCTCGGAGCGCTCCAGGGCAGTCCTTAACTTTCGCGAACTCGAGGTGAGGGTCGCTTTCTCCTGTTCCAATTCTTCAATGCGGACAGGATCCTCCCCTTCCTCGGACAGCACAACGGCCATTTCGGCCATTTTCACCAGCCCGACCATATTGGCGGCCAGGTGCCTCCTCCGGTCCTCCTTTCTCATCCTCCTGATAGTCTCAGCCTCATCGGCAGTCACGGACAAAGGGAATCCCTCGAAGAAACCCTCCTCTTTGAAGCAAGGGGGCAACCCGAAGGACCTTACGGCGCTGGAATCCTCGCCGACCGCCGGCCCATTTTCCACCCGGTTCCTTTTTCTTGGTATCAGGTCGGCCTGTGGATCGACCTCCTGGACCTATGGGGTCTCTTCCGAAGCAGCCCCCGATCTAGGCGACGAATCCACCCTCACCACATGAGGAGCGCCCGGACTATGCGGCGGGCCCATCCTTGTTGCTTGGGGAGCCTTCACCACCCTCTTGCCCCGCTTCTGGTCGCAAGACAGCTTCAAGAGTCTCTCCCGTCGCCCGGCCATCGAACCTGCACAAAATAAAAAACCGGGTTAGTGTCGATCAAATACGCAAACAAATGACAAGCAAAGAAATTCAAGCAATAAACGACCTAGCAGACGGGCAGCCTGCCTGAATGACTGGCACTCCACGAGTGCCTTAGTATCGATCGGTCGGGCCTCGAATGTCGGATAACCCTCCTCGTCCAGGACATCATCCCCCTCCCTCGTAGCCCACCTGGCGGGGTGGAAGCTATCAACGTACCAACAATGAGTGTCGTAAGCTTTCTCATCCTCGGAACCCATGTCGCCCGCAGAAGTATGATAATACCCAGTTCTGTGCTCGTAATGCCTGGAAATCCAATGCACGGGGAACCTGGTTGTGCGCCCCAACACCGGATACCCGGCGTTGTCTAAAAGTGCCTCCCCGTCATCATTGCTTATCGGCGCTTCCTCCTCGTACAAGGACTCCAAAGCGGCTGTGGTAACCGGCCTCACGACATACCACTTGTCTTTAAAACCCCGCACGGAGTCCATGTACATCTTGAATAGTCTCTTCGACTGTTTCAAGGAGACCCAGATGTGCTTTCCTCCCCGGGACTGGCGCTGCAGATGGAAGATTCTAAAGAAGAGAGGTATAGTCGCCCCGATCCTCAGAAAACGACAGGTCAGCTCAAACGCCCAGATAAAGGCAAGCGAGTTCGGGTGTAGCTGCGACGGGGCCAGCCCCAAATGGGCGAAGACCCCCGCCTGAAAGTCGCTGAAGGGCAGCTGCAACCCAAGGTCTTTGAATGCAATTTCGTACATGGGGAAATTGTACTCGGGGAACACCGAGCAAATCCGAGCAGTGGAGGTCGGCCGTGTAACGATGAAATTCTTTTGAAAATCAGGCTGGCAGTTGCTCGCCTCAAGGACAACGTATGGTTTTCGGTTACGCCGACTATAGACCGAGGTGATTCCTCTAGGCTCGGCGCCCACCCAGTCAAACAGAGGGTCTTCCACGGTGTCGATCAAACTCACAACCTCATCGGCACTTTGTTCCTCCCGTTCGTGGCGTCCAGAAGAGCACGGCTCGTCCGCCATGGTTACCTACAGAGCACGGGAAACCAGTCAATTGGGCACGAAACCATACGCTCGTCGTAAGGGACAAGATGGGGTGCGCGACAAACCACATCGCCCCACGCACGACCAACAAAGTTGGTTTGAAACAAATAGCAGTCGCCTCCCCGACTTCCAGATACCTCGACTGGTCCTTCTGCAAGCCGCCTAAACAAACCGACAACGCGGTCACTCATGAACACGCTGACCCGGGGTATGAACATGGCGAGCAACATCATAAAGCCTAAAGGCCAGCGCCATGAGCATACCGGGCACGATCATGAATTGGGCGCCCTGGATCATGAAGACTCCGGGCAGCACTGCAGATTATAAACCTAAACCATGTATCTACAGGCCACACGTATGTGTTTGCCGACCCTAAGCATGAATTCGTCGAGCTAAACATGAATTCACCGGGCTAGTCCCACGCGCACAACCCCTAAAACGTCTAAAACGATGAAACTCATGCATCAAAACAGAAAAAATGGCAAGATAAGTCACTTACTTGGGATCAAGGAGTAGATTCGGCAGCGGAGGAAAGGAATCGGTGACGGAGATCGCGGCGATGCTATGAGAATCTGGAAAAACAACAGCAGCAGAAGCGCGAAGAGTAGTAACGCGTTATGGGGCCCAAGAATCCTATTTATAGTGATGACGTGGAATACCAAACGTCACCTCGGGCAACCACAGAGTTTCTTTCCTCGACGCACAGCTCCCCTAAGTAATAATGACCCTACCCTCATAGGGTGGCGGCACAGTTCCCAAAAGATACCTCGCGTGCTCGACAGACGCGCGCCGTTGAGGAATCCCCGAGCATTCCCCGTGAAGGAATTGTCTCCGAGCACGATACGGGGAAGCCCTCGAGGAGCTGCATCTCTGACCCGGGCACGAGGCCCCGAAACGGAAGCAACCTAAGATCAAGCCATGGCTCCTAACCCAAGGAACCACGACTTGGGGGGCTCCTATTCTGGACTGGGCCCGACTGGCCCAATAGCATTGATAAGGCCCAATCCAAACGGACTTGCTGGGGGCCACGCCGACCAAAGGGTCACAGTCGTGCCCGACGTGCTCCCTGAGGCTACTTGCTCGACCTCCTACTGTCCAGCTCGACCTCCTACTATCCAGCTCGACCTCACCTCGAGCACCCCTCCCAGGGCAGACTCAGTCCACTGCATTCTCAATGAGACTCCGAAAAGGCGGCGTCTCTGTCCGCCCGCACTTCACGCAGAACATCCAGGGAGGGGACCACGTGCGGGTCCCCACTACGCACGTAGAACCTGGCAGTTCCTCCATTGGGCCAAACCTGCCCGGCCCAATGAAGGAACCTTGGCCCAGCGCTGGGGGCTATAAATACCCTCTGTTTCCAGAGGGTCAGGTATTCATCATTCTAGCCATACTCTTACTATTGCCTGCTCGTACTCTTACTCACTTCAGCATCGGAGTGTCTTGCAGGTACCCCCCCCCCCCCCCCACCTCGTTCAAAACTCTCAGCTCGGAGCCAGCCGTGACGGTCCAAGTCTGATCAGGTTAGATCAGAAAGGATAAATCTTAGGTTGGAATGATCAAAGTAGAAGGAGAAGGCAACAGTTCAAAATCACAACCAGGAGAAATCTCATAAAAAATCTCTCAGGTGGCATCAATAAAAATTCCTAAAATGCAGTCAACAAGGAAAAAAGAGAAAGAAGAAGGAACACCAAGCTGAAAAGATGGAAGTTAGAAGTGGCTGGAAGCACAAATGGGTTGAGACTTTTGATCTGAATGAGCTATAGATTGTGAAAGAAACAAGCAACAAGGCGTGGAAGAGGAAGTGCCCCCCATAAGGGGATGAACTGTCAAGCCATGCGAAGTTAAATGAAGCTCTTCATGGCAGGCAATCCATTCTTTTAATAACTTAGTTTTTATTTTTATTTTGTTTGCATGTAATAAAAAGGGGGTCTTACTGGTGAGAGCTAAGAGGTTGCAACATGTGTTGCATTACCCTTTGTGAGTCACCTTCTCGAACTTGTTCTGAAACATTGGGGTTAATGTTTAGTTCAAGTTTGGGGTGGTTTTATTGATTTTCTTCTTTTCAAATTATTTGTTAGTTCTATGTGAATTGCTCTGTAAATCCTGTGATACGGTGGCAGAACCGACTGTTAATACTTGTTTGCGTTTTTTTGTTTGTAAAATGTCGCGGTAAGAAAGAGTCGCCACCGACTTTTATTTTATCCAATCAGGAAAAGGAAAAAGAACAGAAAAAACCTTTTTCGATATGTTTCTGAGTACGGGGGGTAGATTATAGAAAGGGAAGATGTTAGCACTTTTTCTATCCATGGTTTTTCATGGGCTCTTAGGTACTTGCTTATTTTGAAATTTCTTGTGTGTGCTTGCTTTGAAAAGTTTTGTTTTACTTCGTTTTAACCCTTTTTTCTGTCCTCAAGAGTGTTACGAAGTTGTTTTTGAAAACTTTGTTTGAAAAGTGTTTTGTGTGAAAAAGTTTGTTTGTTTGTTTGAGCAAGTACCTAGGAACTAATCTACCTACTCGAAAAAGACAATTCGTTTTCCTTTATGACAATGCTATCCCATTATTGAGAAATAGGTAGCACTGTCGTTGGAGTTTTAAAGGGACATTCGAAGGGACGAAATGGTCTCTGAAGGCAACAAGTAAGGATACCTTAGCATTTCGAAGGGAGTATCATCATAAGATCAATTCGTAGGAAACTCGAGGGACAAGTAGGGACTATGATCTTGATGACGACTTTGAATCGCGGGTCATTGCTAAGGTATCCCTACGTTCGAGGGACACGACCATTATTTCCAAGGCAACCAAGTGGAGTAAACCCTAGGAGTGAATATGTGCAAGTGTATTTTTTCGATTAATTATCTTTGCATAATTTAGGGTTCTCCACTATTTTTATTTCAGTTTGTCTTTCCATACAATCTGTTGTACCCCAAAATTTGCCCTTTCATTTTTACCAAGATTTTCCTCACAAGACTCTTTGGATTCAAGACCAGATTAGGGTTTGCTCTGCTCAAGACATCTCCTTGCACTGATGACCTGAAATTAGGGTTTGAATTTGCACAAGGATTTTTGGACTTTCAATGCTCAATGTAACTTTCATACTTCATGTTGGACCTATGAGATTTCTCATACCAAGTTTCAAGCCTTGAATCAAACTTTTGCCTAGTCAATTGGACAGTTGACCTAAAAATCAGTTGTATTGGGGAAAAAGCCAATTGTGGCCAATTTACAGTCAAACCTCATAATTCACATCAACATTATAGACTCATATGAACCATTTTATTAAGTTTGGACCATAACTCCTCAAGAAATTTGATCAGATCATCAAAAGGGCAAAATGGTCATTTTTAGGGTTTTGATTGAAGAAGGGCAATTTCTGATTTTTTCACCTATCCAATGGCAAATTGGGTTCAAGCATGGTTTCAAGGACTAAATGGAATCATCTTGACCTAATCACAAGGTTCAAAATATCTCAAAAGCATTGGATTGATAGATGAATTTTCCAGTCAACTGATCAAAAATCAATTGTACACTGAAAAGTCAAACTATGACTTTTTGGTCAAAATCAAGTGCCAAGGGTCATTTTCATCAAGATGTGTCAAAACATGAAACTTGTTCACCAAGAAACCTAATTTTTAAAATTAGGGTTTAAGATTGAAAATTTTCATAACTTAGAAATTTTCTAAGTTCTGAAAAATTCTTATTTTCCCCCACTTTGCCCAACTTTTTCACCATGATGCAATTGGATTCAAAGAAAACTTCAAACATGAAAGTTGTATTCCTCCACAAAATCTACAACTATGATTCACAAAGTTTTCCCAAAAGATGCTTAGATCTCAAGTTATGATTTTGTGAACAAGGGTCCATGAAACTTTTAACTTAGTGAAATTTTGCCCTAGTTTAGGCAGGATTTTGACCTATCTTCATGGCAACTTTTCACCTAGTTCCAAGTGGAATCTCAAAATGAATTTCAAAGATGGATTGTATAGAATTTTACAAGATTTCCAAAATTTCCAAGAACTCTCCAAGATCGTTCATGGTTAGGGAGAATCAGAAGTTTAAAAATGGAAAATTATCACTTTTGTCCAAGGCATTTTGCACACTGCTACAACTTGAAAATCTGTCCAAAGCATGCTTGTACTTGGTTTACAGGTTATAATACTTTCTACACTCATAAATTAAATGCAAACACATTGGATTAAGGCTTTGTTCTGAGCTTTAGAGCATTGTACAAAGAACTATTCCAAAAATGGCAAAAAGTTAACATTACCACTTTGATAAAGCATGCTTTTGGCAATTTTGTTTGTCTTGAGCCATTGACCTGATTTCTTTATGCAAACAACATCCACAAACATCAGGAAAAGTTCACCAACTCTCAGCAGGCCTCAAGCTAGCAAGTACAGCCCTTAAGATTTGTCATTTCAACTTTTGCTTCAAAAGCAAGTAACTTGCAAAAGTCAGCATATCTCTTGTATCTGTTAAAACCAAGTCTTGTGCATATTTCAAAAGACTTCAGCATATCACACCAAGCCTGAAGCACAATTGCCAAGCATTACAAACACCCTTAAACACAAAAACACCAAGTTCTTGTCAAAATAGGGCCATACCTGCAGAACTCAAGCCAAAACAATTTCCACTCGTGCGTTTTGTCCCAAACCACTTCAAACACATTCTAAACAATACACCTAGAATATCCAAGCACTTGTCCAGCCACTGTAACTCCATTTTCACACTTCACCATTTTTACTTTGAAGCTTTGCAGGTTGAGTTCTACAAGCACATTCAGGCAAGTTCAAGGCAAGCTAAGCATTTGGAAAGGTCAAGGGAACATCAAGCAAGCTCAAAAGTCCTTCAGGCCTCATTCAAAACTGCTACATTGCCATACTCGAACTTGACTGAAACAGGTATTTCTCAAACTTCTATCTCCTTATTTAGGCATCATTAGGCTTAAGTTTGTGAAGCAAAAATGTAGTCTCTAATGTCCTTGAGCTGTACATATGCATAGCTTCCATTTATATTATCTGAGCTAGGAGAATTTAGATGTTGAAGTTGCTGGAAAAATTAGGTCATAATTTAGGGCCAACGAAATTCTCTTTGGTCTTTGAGAGTTAGATCAATTTTTTTACATGGTTAGAATCGTGTGATCATGAGCTATAACTTTCATGTTGCAAGATTTTGTTTTTGAACACGTATGCAGGAGTTACAAGTTTGTACATGGCGCGCGCGTTTTCTGGTTCAAAGGACAGGGATGAAGTGGAAAGTGGGTTGGGCCTGGTTGTTTCTGCTTTTGACACCCCCCTTTGTGTTATTTGCACCCCTTGGCCCATTTCTTCATTTTTGTATATTTTTCATTTTTTTTTCTGACTTTATTATTTTTTTCTAAATATTAAAAATCACCAAAAATATTTTCTTAAATTTTCACATTTTTATTTTATTATTTTTTTGGCATAAGAATAGTTTATTAAATAATATATACTTTTATTTTCTTTAAATAAATTTATAAATAATACAAATATTATATTTTTTTATTTCTATTATTTATACACTTAAAAATAATATTGTCATACATATTTTATTTTTTAACATTTTTTGCATATATTTTTATTTATTTTTTGTACATAAATGAAATAAAATAATAATAGAAATATATTTTCTTTTAAAACAAAAATTAGGGTTTCCACCCTTTCCAAAAAAATAATCATTTTTATTTTCCCTTATTTTTAGGACATTAAATAAACTTATTTTTACATACATAAAAATAATACAAAAAAACATTTTTGCATATTTATATTTAATTGCATATTTAAATATTATTCATTTATTTATTTGTACAAATAACTTCAATATGGTTGTAATAGTCTTAGGGCTTTATTTTATGCAATATCCCCTTATTCAAACTTGTATCCCCCTCCCCATAATAATGTTGTAATAGTCTTAGATTTACTTTTACGCATTTATTTCTTTTATATGCATGATAGTAAAATTAGGGTTTGTATGCAAAGACCAAAATCAAACAAATAGCATGACTAAACACAAGACAAAAATGCATGAAAAATGACAACACAATGCACACAAGCATCCCTAGGGTTTCACCCACTTGTTGCCTTAAAAACATGGCCATGGTATGCATGCTAGGTATCTTGGCAAAACAAAACAAAATAAAACAAAAAGATCATAGTACCTCGATGACGCTATCTTGGTTGCCTATACAAAAATGATCTAGTCCCTTAAAAAAATTGCTAAGATACTTGGCAACATTGTTATCATGGTCATACGATGACCCACGCCCGTCCCGTTTAACATCCAAAAATAAGGTTGTTTACCAAATACAATGGTAAAACAACAATGTCAAAGGGTTAAAAATGTGTAGGAAAGACTTTTGAGTAGGTAGGTAGATGCTCCTAGTTACTTGATCAAACTTGCAACCATCCTTGCTATTTTCAAACTATCACACAATTTCAAAACAGTTCAAAACAATTTCAAAACATTTCCCAAAACAAACTTTAAAACATTGAAACATTTTTCAAAAGACAAACACCTTTGTATACATTCAAACAAGAATCATTACAAAGGTTGCCTAGACAAAGGCCTCTTTTCAAAATACTTTCAAAACCACACACAAAGGCACCATTTCAAACAATTGGAAAAGCAAAGCAAGTGATCTAAAACAAGTAACTAAGAGCCCATGGAAAACCATGGATGAAAAGGGTGCTAACACCTTCCCTTTTCATAATCTACCCCCCGAACCCAAGAAAACATCTCAAAGGTCTTTCCTGTGCTTTTTGACCTTTCCTTTGGATAAAATAAAAAGTCGGTGGCGACTCTTGCTAAACCGAAACATTTGCAAACACAAACGCAAAACCTCAAGTCAGTTCTCCCACCGTATCACAGAACTGGCGAATCTGTTGGGGACAAATCTAAAAGTGGAGTTACCTTAGGGTTTAGATCACCTTTACATGCTTACTTTGTTTTCTTTGATTGCTTTACATTTGGTTCTATTGTTTGGGTTTGAATCCTCTACCCGGATTTGGGAAACATTCATAGGTAAATAGCAATACGTTGTGGAAACTGTGTGGGGTATACCGACACGGTCTAAGCAATAGCTATATTAGTGTGACATATTTGTGGGTACCGGTAGCCTTTGAGTTAATCAAAGAGAATACGGGGCCGCTGAGTGATGTCATAAAGCACTAATGGACTTTTAGAACATTTACTTGACCATCTTGGCCTTTTTAGGGGTAGTGAGATGACCGACTTTGGTGGAGTATGAAGTTGGTAGATACTCGATACTACACTCATTGAGGGTTCTTTTCTTGGAATATTTCGGTCGCCAGTAAAGTGGCTAAACTGAAACAATGAACACAGAAAATAATCCAGTGATATTGAGCTCCTTAGAACCCGGTTACTATTTATAGGACAGGTTGAGCCAACTAAACTTCAAGAGGGTACTTACCTATGAAACCCCATGCAAGCCTAAACTAGGAACTTGTGTGACTTGCTTGTACATATACTTGTGCATACATCATGAACATCATGAAGCATCATTTGCATCCACTAACCATTTCAAGGATTTTGGATTTTCATCTTTGTTCCTATTTTGTAGGTTATGGGTTCCCTTCGCAGGAAAACTATTCAGGTCAATCTTGTGAGAATTCCTCCTCAACTCAAGGAGCTTGCTTCCAAGATTCCAGAGTATTCTCCATTCACTGAGAGACATGGTCGACTTCTCAACTTGGTCAACTCCAACACAGAGGAAGACATGGTGAAAGTTCTCTTCCAGTTCTTTGACCCCCTACACCACTGCTTCACATTTCCTGACTACCAGTTAGTGCCTACTTTGGAGGAATTTTCTCAACTCATGAGGATTACTATTCTCCATCAACTACCTTTCAACGGTACAGAAAGAGATCTAAAGCCTGAAGATGTTGCTCAAGCCTTACACTTGCAACCATCTGATGTCATAGGTCATTGGGAAACCAGAAGTGGTGTCAAGGGTTTCTTGGCAAAGTTCCTGTTTGAGAAAGCTCAAGAATGCTGGAATTCTCTAGACCTGTAAGCTTTTAATGAGATTGTAGCTCTTCTCATCTATGGGTTGGTCTTGTTCCCAAATTCTGATCAGTTTATAGATGTGAATGCTATCAAGATTTTCATATCTCAAAATCTGGTGCCTAAACTGCTTGGAGATATCCTCCACTCATTTCACACTCGAACAATGAGGAAAAGAGGTGTTCTTATGTGTTATACTCCTCTACTGGCAAGATGGTTTATTTCTCATCTTCCCCAATAAGTCTTGAAGAATGAGCAAGGTATGAGGTGGTCACAACGATTGATGACTCTTACACATTCAGATGTTCATTGGTGTTCTCGGTCCAGAGAAAATGTTATCATCATTGACCATTATGGGGAATTTTCTAATGTCCCACTGCTTGGCATTAAGGGAGGCATCACCTACCACCCTTGCTTGGTTATGAGACAGTTTGGGTATGCCCAAAGGGATGGCCCACATGACATGCTAATTCCAGACTTGGTTTTTGACTTCGACAATGATGATCAAGGACTTCGACAAAGGTTCATCCGAGCTTGGAGAATGCCCAACAAGGTGAACAGTAAGACCTTGGGACACAAGAATTCCATCCCCCTTCAACCTTACCTCAAGCGGGTACGAACCCGCACCCAAAGTCTTATGATGCCTTACCCCTACATCCTCCCTGTGATCAAAGAGCCTGTTATGGAAGGAGAGGTTCCATACACCCTCCTACATCCTGACATGCCAACATCATTGGAAGATTTACAAAGGAGTTGGATACAACTCAAGGGGGAACGTGATACGTTTGAAGCCCAATTCTACGCCAGTGAGAAAAAGGTTTTAAAACTTACTTGTCAACTTCACGAAGAGAAGACCCTCAACACCTACATTGCACCAAAAAGGATGCGCAACGTCTTTTTACATTAGAATTTTGTATTATTTTGCCCATGGGGCATTTATGTACTAAAAAATTCTATCATATTAATATGACGTGTGTTCCTTTTTGTTTACAACAAATTTGAATTTCTGAATCCTTAAATTCATTACATGAATACATATCATTCATCATATGCATAAACAGGTCTTCACACCAGGTTTCCTTATCTCTATGTTATTTATTTCAGTAAGATGGATATTGAGCAGACGGTTAAAGATTTGCAAGCGCAGAATTCACAGTTCCAACAGCTACTCATGACCTTGGCTAAGGGTCAGGAGGAGCTCAAAACCTTGCTGGAAAAGGAAAAAGAGAAAAAGAAGAAAAAGAGAGTTGGTGTGGCTACTTTGGGTAGAAGATTTGAAGGTCAAACCAGAAGGGTCCTGGATTTCCCCTCAACATCTGATGAAGGAGTAGGAAAAGGAAAGGGAGTTGCAGTACCATCTGAGTCTGAGGAAGAAGAAGAAGAAGAGGATGAGGACTACTCTGAACAACAGTATCCTCCTACAGATGAAAAGTACAAAAATCTGGAAGAACGTCTGGTAGCTATGGAGGTACAGAGGGTGCCTGGGCTGGATTTGGAAGAGTTGGGTTTGGTTTCTGGAATAGTTATTCCCCCAAAGTTTAAAGTACCTCTGTTTGCTAAGTACGATGGGGTGTCTTGCCCAAAGATGCACCTACGGTCTTATGTTAGGAAAATTTAACCACATTCTTCTGACAAGGACCTGTGGGTACATTTCTTCCAGGAAAGTTTGTCGGGAACACAGTTAGATTGGTTCTACCAGCTTGAGAGGTCTGACGTGCACAATTGGGAGGATTTGGCTGCTACCTTCTACAAGCAGTATCAGTACAATGCGGACTTAGCACCAACATGTACTCAATTACAGAGTATGGGCATGGTCTCGAATGAAGGCTTTAAGGAGTATGCCCATAAATGGAGAGACTTGGCGGGACGAGTGCAACCACCTCTATCTGAGTGGGAGCTAGTAGATATGTTCTTAGGGACTCTGTCAGGTCCATTCTTTAATCACCTGATAGGTAGTTCGTCTGCGGGGTTCACAAAGTTGATTCTTACTGGTGAGAGAGTTGAAGCCAGCATTAAGAGTGGTAAAATTCAAAAAGGTGCATCTTCTTCCACTGCCATCAAAAAGCCTTTTCCAGCAAAGAAAGAAGTCTCAGCTGTCTACTCCCAAAGGGGTCAAGGAAGAGTTGAGCGCCGGCCAGCAGTGGGGGTCGTAATGATTCAAAAGTCTGCAGCTGATCAGCCCAGAGACAATCAACCCAGAACCAACCAAGCAAGGGTGGAAAGGCCTGCACGGCAATACACCCGTATAAACATGACTCCTGCTCAGGTTCTACCCCATCTCTTGAAGTTAAACCTTTCCAGTTTGAGAGAGGCCCCTAAAAACCCTAACACTTCGTCACCACACTACCATCCCAACGCCAAGTGTGCTTATCATTCAGACAGCTTGGGGCACGACACCAACAATTGTTAGGCCCTCAAGAATAAAATTCAGGACTTAATAGATGCTAAAGAAGTTGAATTTGATGCCTCTGAAAAGCCGAATGTGATCTATGCTCCAATGCCAAAGCATGGTCACAATGCTCATGCTGTTGAAGAAGATCTATTTGTTGCTACTGTTGATGATTTGATGACTCCGCTACCGATAATCAAGTTGAATTTGCTGAAGGCTGGGATTTTCTCAGGTTGTGAAGAAGATTGCTGCCTTTGTTCATCCTTACCAATCGACTGTCCGTTGTTGAAGTTAGGCATCCAGCGCCTAATGGATAACCAAGAAATCCTTTTTGAAAAGACTCATGTTACACTGACTCCTGTCAAGGATGTTTCAATAATTACCATATTCGTCAATCTTTCCAAGGTCTCCAAAAGACCTGTTAAGATTACATCCCATATGAAGACTGTACCTCTGAAGATAACCATGTTGGGTCCTATCCCATACAAGTCCAACAAATCAATACCGTGGAACTATGGTGGAGAGATCTTATACCACGGTATTAAACAAATTGAATCCACTGAAGAAATTTCTGATGAAGAGACTTCTGACATTGGAAACATTGTTGGAACGAGTAAAATCACCCGCAGCGGAAGAATTTTCTCTCAGGAGATTGCTCCTCCAAGGGAAATCTTCGGACCCTCAAATGCTCCTAAGGTTACCCCTGGGTCGGTCAACGTATTTGCGAGAACTCCAGTTATTGAAGAAGTTGTTACTCCTGTGGTTGTCCCCTCTGCTACTGCTGACGATAGAGGGAAAGGGATCCAAGAAGCGCCCATCAGGACAAGGGCTCGGCCATTAGTCATCCCTGAGACCTCTCAGAAAGAAATGGAAGAGATTTTGAAAATAATCAAGAAAAGAGATTATGATGTTGTGGAGCAACTGGGACAAACCTCCTCAAAGATCTCTATGCTGGCCCTGCTGCTTTGTTCTGAAGCTCACGCTAAACCTTTGATCAGATTCTTGAAGACGGCCCACGTGCCACAGGAAACCTCCACGGATCAGTTCTAGGAATGTGTAGCTAGCCTAACAGCTGACAATGGTCTAGGATCCTCTGATGCCAATTTAACATCTAAAGGGAGAAAGCATAATGATGTTTTGCATGTCTCGGTGGAATGCAGAGGGACTACTCTAGCACACGTACTGGTGGACACTAGTTCTTCGCTGAATGTCTTGCTGAAGAAAGCCTTGGATAGGTTGGACTGTGAAGGCCTAACCCTGAAGCCCAACAATATCATTGTCAGAGCCTTTGATGGTTCTAAGAGGATGGTCCACGGGGAGGTTGACATCCTGATTAAAGTGGGAACTGAAACCTTCAACTCCATATTCTATGTGATGAACATTCGTCCTTCCTATTCTTGCTTGTTAGGAAGACCCTGGATTCATCATGCTGGAGCCGTCACTTCAACTCTGCACCAAATGCTCAAGTACCCAGTCCAGGGGAAAATTATAACAGTTCATGGCGAAGAGGAATACATGATAAGCCATCTAAATTCTTTCCGCTATGTAGAATTAGATGGTGAATTAATCGAGACCCGTTTCCAACACTTTGAAGAGGTTTCTCCTGAAATAGCAGCAACCAAGACAGTGGCCTCTGTACCCATGATTACCAAACATGTGCCTCGGATGTCATCCCTCAAAGATGCCAAGGCTGTGATTGAAGAAGGAGGAAGCACAATCTGGGGTCAGCTACCAGACTTTCCTTTCAAATCAGATAAATTCGGCTTGGGTTTCACTGCTTCTTCTCAAAAGGCTGTACGCTGCACCCGGGCTGGGGGACCACCAGTGAAGATCACCCATCATGGAGTCAATGCTTTGGAGGACAGTGAAGAGGAGAGCAACCTGGAAGACTGGATTTTCCCCACTGTTGACGGAGGACTGTGCAATTGGGAGGCAAAAGACTTTGTTCTGATTACTTTCATAAATCAGTAATTTATCTTTCAAACATTTCTGTTGGTTTGTAATAATTCTCAAACAATTCGTACACTTTTAGCCTTGTGCCTTACCCGAGGTACATAGGTCCATTTGTAAGGGTTTGATTTTTCATCTTCATATGCCATTTTAATGAATCATGGATGTTTTCACATATAAACTTTTGTGTTCATTTTCTTTCTTTTTACATTTTATTTGTTTAAAGGTGGATATCCCTTACACACACCCACACTCACAAATGCAGGTACCCTTCCACTCCGGATTCCATGGGTAACAATTCTGCTATGGCCTTCAGTGACTCTGAAGATCTGGTCTATCATGCCGAATACGAAGGTGACGAAGATTGTGAGATGCCGGGAGAATTGGCTAGACTGCTACAACAGGAAGAAAGGGCTATTCTACCTCATGAGGAGCTGTTAGAGACAATCAACTTGGGTACTGTTGAAGACAGAAAAGAAGTCAGAGTGGGTGCCAGCCTAGAGCCAAGTGTCAAAGAGCGCTTAATTTAGCTGTTGAATGAATATGTTGAGATCTTCGCCTGGTCTTACGAAGACATGTCGGGACTCGATACAGATATTGTGGTTCACCATCTCCCTACAAGAGAATACTGTCCACCAATTAAACAAAAATTCTGCCGCATGAGGCCCGACATGTCTGAAAAGATCAAAGCAGAAGTGATGAAGCAGTTCAATGTTGGGTTTCTTGTTGTTACTTCCTATCCACAATGGGTTCCTAACATTGTTCCCATGCCTAAAAAGGACGGAAAGGTGAGAATGTGCATGGATTACAGAGACTTAAACAGGGCTATCCCTAAAGATGACTTTCCACTTCCGCACATTGACATCTTGGTTGACAATATAGCTCAGCACAAGGTATTTTCTTTCATGGACGGATTTTCAGGTTACAACCAGATCAAAGTGGCACCTGAAGACATGGAGAAAACTACTTTTGTTACACAATGGGGTACGTTCTGCTATAAAGTGATGTCGTTCGGACTAAAGAATGTTGGGGCAACCTATCAGCACGCCATGGTAGCTTTGTTTCATGACATGATAAATCATGAGATTGAAGTCTACATAGACGACATGATAGCCCGATCACAGATAGAAGAAGAACACATCGACCATTTGCAAAAGTTGTTTTTCAGGTTGAAGGAGTACAAGCTCAGACTAAACCCTAACAAGTGCACTTTCGGAGTCAGGTCCAGTAAACTCTTGGGTTTCATAGTCAGCACCAAAGGCATCGAGGTTGATCCTGCCAAAGTCAAAGCTATACAAGAAATTCATGCCCCTCGCACTGAGAAGGAGGTCAAAGGTTTCTTAGGACGCCTAAACTACATTGCTAGGTTCATCTCTCACCTAACGTCTACCTGTGAGCCAATCTTCAAGATGTTGAAGAAAGATCAGGTGGTTAAATGGAATGATAACTGTCAAGTTGCTTTCGATAAAATCAAGGAGCATTTTCTAGAACCTCCTATCTTGATTCCTCCCGTCGAAGGAAGACCGCTAATCATGTATCTGACCATCCTAGAGAATTCAATGGGGTGCGTGCTGGGCCAACATGACGAGTCTGGCCGAAAAGAGCATGCCATTTATTACCTTAGCAAAAAGTTTACCGACTGTGAGACCCGATACTCACTGCTCGAGAAAACTTGATGCGCTTTGGTATGGGCTGCTCGCCGGCTAAGGTAGTATATGTTGACTCATACCACTTTGCTGATATCTAAGATGGATCTTGAAATTCTGGCAGCAGATACTCAATGTCACAGTGAATGTTATGACACCGTATCTGACTTTATATAAGACAGTAAAACAAAAATCAGTAAAGAACACAGTCAATTGTTTACCCAGTTCAGTGTGAAACAACACCTACTATGGGGGCTACCAAGCCAGGGAGGAAATCCACTATAAGAGATATTAATTCAGGAATAAACCAACCAGTTTATCTCCTTCACTTAAGACCTACCCAATGCAACTTCAATCTAAGTTCAACTTAAACCTGAGTTCCTACTCACTCCCCCTCAATCACAGCAGTGATACTAAAAAATTGACTAATGAATTAATGAAGATACTCTTCAGAACATACACTTGATTATGCTTCACAGCTTTCAATCAAGTAACACAACCACTCGTGCTTCAAAGCTTTGAGTGATACATAAACCTAACTTGACCTTGCTTCAAAGCTTTAGTCAAGTGACACAAAACACTCTTGCTTTAAAGCTTTGAGTGATACACAACCCTTACAATCAAAACCTACTCCAAGTCACTTATCACAATGATACTTGCTTGGATTACAGCAGTTAAAACTATACAGCCCCTAATTGATCTTCTGTCAAAGAGTTGATTTCCAATCAGCTTTCCTGTTGAATATATATGCAGCTGTTTCTTCAGTTAGGGCTTCCACAAAAAGCTAGGGTTAATTAGGGTTAACCTCAAGACTTGGTCACAAGACTTTATCAACCAGATTAGGGTTGATCTAGGTTAACCTAAAGTCCACGTGAGATTCTGTTCTGGAATGTATGAACCAAATTCCTGAAAAATCTCAGAATTAACCAAACTGCATAACTGTTAGATCAGTACAGGATGTCTTAACATTTGTTATGACAACATAAATCCTGTTTACTGATTTTGGTAGAAAGTAATAAATGTGATCATTGCAAAATGCTCAGATACACACTCATAAATAGCAGCTACTGTATGCCATTCTTTTTCTGCATAAAGTACCTAATAACCCAGAATGTTATGACATTATTTATGACATTCACACACCTGGTTTTACCAAAAATACATGCCAATAACTAAACACTTACAAACTACCCCTTTGGAATTTTTTTGGCTAAAACCCCTAAGCAATCAGAGAATAGAGAGCAGCAGAATGAATATGTCTGCAGAAAAAATAATGTCTACCAAGTAATTAACACAAAATATCTCCCCCTCTTTAGCCAGAAATAGGCCAAAGATACATGTACTTATATGTTATACAGTCATCCAAAATGAGTAATAAAACAACAAAAAACTGAAATCACTTGCAGCAACAGGTACCAGCAGCAAGCTTGACAACTCCACCAAACTTCAAGCATTGTCATCTTCAGAGGAGGCACTTTCTTCAGCATTGAGCTGATCTTCAGCAGCATCCTCTTCCCTTCTTTGTCCTTCAGTCTCCTCCTGTTCTAATCTGGCAATTAGTTTCACAAGAGTCCTTTTCCTTGTCTCCAGCTCTTTGTAGGTTTCTTTCAGCACAGCTATAACATCAGATGTCTTGGACTGAGTTTTAACAGTTGATGTCTCAGCTGATGTCATGACAATATCAGGAACATGAGATCCCTGGAATAGCTTATAGTGCAACCCAAGAGCAGGGGCTCTTTTGCATACAGTATCTCTTTCCACTAGAATGTCAGGATACTGAGCAAGGACAATACCACATAGGAGGGAGGCAAAGGCAATAGGGCCTTTAACAGCATAGCTTCCAGCATGTTTTAAAGTTTGATCAAAGATATACCTGCCATAGTCAAATTCATTCCTGGTTCCAACAGCATAAATGAATCTTCCCAATCCTGTGGAGATGGTTAATTTATGGTTGGTAGGAACCCAGTTGGCTGCACCAATCTTGTGCAGGATGGCAAATTTCATGCTTAGCTTGCTAGCATTCAGCTTGCCTTTTAAGGGCCAGCACTTGACTTGTCTTGCAGTGATGGTTTGGCATACTTCATTGTCAGTAACCTCTAGTTCATGGCAAGCCTCATCTGGTCTTCCAAGGAATTTGTTAATTTCAGAGGGAGAGAAATTAACCTTTCTTCCTCTCACATAGACACATTTAAAGTCAGCTGACCTTCCATCAGCACATTCATCAGACAAATTCACTATGAATTCCTTGACAAGATTTTGATAGCATTTGGTAAACTTTACCACAGTATTCATTAGTCCAGCAGCTTTGATTAGGTCCATGATCTCCTTACAATCCATGGCACCATTGTTCAGTTCTCTTTCCAAGGCTATTCTTTTCAAGCAAACATACTTCCATCTGTTGGCATTTTCAGGATAGTGAAATGAAATGTTGTCAGTGGGGACTTCAGGAACTTTAGCCACTTTGCTGGAAGGGAGTTTCCTTCTGAGAGGAATGTCTTCAGCATCAATTTCAAATTCTGATTCCTCATCAGAATCAGAAGGTTCAGGCTCTTTCCTTTTCTTTGCTATTGGTTGTCTCACAGGCTTTGAGAGACTCCCAGCATGTACTCGGGTTTTCACCTTCCCTTTGGACAGTCCAGTCTTCACAGTTTCTACACCAGTCTTGCCTTCAGACCTGGTTTTCTTGTGAGCAACATCCGCAGTCTTCTCTTTGGTCAGACATTTTGCAGTATCTTGCTTGCCTTTTCTATTTATCATTCTCCTAGCTATGCTAGGGTTG
Organism: Vicia faba; assembly: GCA_948472305.1. Lineage (NCBI taxonomy): Eukaryota > Viridiplantae > Streptophyta > Magnoliopsida > Fabales > Fabaceae > Vicia > Vicia faba. The sequence continues at coordinate 507,278,155 of OX451735.1, read as the reverse complement.
ATATTTGCAATTAGGTCATTGTCTGAGTAGTCTTCATCCATATCAATAACGGGGGGTTCAACCTCCTTCTCTGAAGGGTTCTGGAGATCATCAAGATTATCAGATGATTTCTGAATGTTGTCATTCGGTGTCTCAACATTCTCAGAGACATCTGGATTTATGTCAACATTTGGACTTGTTGATTCTTGATTTAAAGGAACAGAAATGTCGGGCACAGAGTGGTTCTCACTCAGAATTCTTGTAACAAGCCTGGCTATTGCTTGATGAACATAAGCTGAGCCTTCCCTATTTGGAACAGAAGATGAAGGTTGAGAGGGATTACCGGATGAAGTAGCTTGAGACCTTCCTGCATGCCTTGTTCTCAGCTTTTTAACCTTAGAGGGGTTAGTTGCCATTACTCTAAGAGGAGTAATCTCTAGGACTTCAGAATCCATGCATGATGTGATTGCCCTAGAATCTCGATCAGAGGAAGCAGATGAGACAGTCGCCTTGGATGAGGATGATGTTTGAGACATTTTGATAGTCTTAGAAAACTAGTAGCAACGAGAGAGAAATCTTTGATTGAGAGAATGAGATTTGTTGCAGAGCCGAGAGAGGAAGGAGGTAAATGAGTGTCTATTCAACTTCTTAATAATTTTGAAAGAAATGGGAAAACATATGATTAACCCAATCAAAATAGACTTAACAAAAGAAACTCCTTCAACCCTTGTTTTAAGCAAAATTAATTGCTACAATTCCTCATGTTGGCAAATACCCAACTTGCCCCTCAAATTTTCAAATTGATTTGCATCAAGTGCCTTGGTAAAAATGCCAGCCAGCTGTAGCTCAGTGGCAACATGTTCCAGTTTAATCGTCTTCTCCTCTACAAGGTCTCTGATAAAGTGATGTCTAATGTCAATATGCTTGGTCCTGCTATGCTGAATAGGATTCTTGGAAATGTTGATTGTACTCAGATTGTCACAGTACAATGTCATAACATCTTGTGTGACATTATACTCAGTAAGCATCTGTTTCATCCAGATCATTTGAGAACAGCTACTACCAGCTGCAATGTATTCAGCTTCAGCAGTAGAGAGAGACACACAGTTATGTTTCTTGTTGAACCAGGAGACCAGATTATTTCCTAAGAAGAAACATCCTCCAGAGGTGCTTTTTCTATCATCAGCACTTCCAGCCCAATCAGCATCACAATAACCAGTCAGAGTCGGTTCACAACCATGAGAGTACAGCAAGCCATAGTTGTAAGTTCCACTTACATACTTCAAAATTCTCTTCACTTGGTTGATATGACTGACTTTAGGATCAGCTTGGTATCTTGCACAAACTCCAACTGCAAAAGCAATGTCAGGTCTGCTGGCTGTTAAGTACAGCAGACTTCCTATCATGCTTCTGTAAAGGCTTTGGTCCACCTTAGCCCCACTTGAATCTTTGGATAGCTTTAAATGAGTAGGTGCAGGAGTCCTTTTGTGACTGGCATTCTCCATACCAAACTTCTTGACAATGTTCTTTGCATACTTGCTTTGAGATAGAAAAATTGAGTCTTCCTTCTGTGAGACTTGCAGTCCAAGAAAGTAGGTCAGTTCTCCCATGAGAATCATTTCGAATTCAGCCTGCATCTGGTCAGCAAAATGTTTAACCATTTGATCTGACATTCCCCCAAACACTATGTCATCAACATATATTTGAGCTACCATTAACTTCCCTCCTTCATTTTTGACAAAGAGGGTTTTATCCAAGCCCCCTTTTTTGTATCCTTTGTCTGAGAGAAATTTTGTTAACCTGTCATACCATGCTCTAGGAGCTTGTTTCAGGCCATATAAAGCTTTCCTCAATTTGTAGACATGATCAGGGTGGTTTGGATCCACAAAACCTTTAGGTTGTTCCACATAAACTTCCTCATTTAAGTACCCATTTAGGAAGGCACTTTTTACATCCATCTGAAATAACTTGAACTTCAGGAGACAAGCAATTCCCAATAGGAGTCTGATAAATTCCAGTCTGGCTACAGGGGAAAAGGTCTCATCAAAATCAACCCCTTCAACTTGAGTGTATCCTTGGGCAACAAGTCTTGCCTTATTCCTGGTGACAACTCCTTCAGCATCTGATTTGTTCTTATATATCCATTTTGTGCCAATGATGTTTGTTCCCTCTGGTCTAGGAACTAACTCCCAAACTTCATGTTGCTTAAATTGGTTCAATTCATCTTGCATTGCACCAATCCAGTATTCATCAGTTAAAGCCTCCTTAACATTTCTTGGTTCAATTTTAGACACAAAGCAAGAGTTTGAGATGATTTCTCTAGATCTTGTAATGACTCCACTGTTAGGATCCCCTATGATGAGTTCTTTAGGATGATCTTTCTGAATTCTGATGGAAGGGATGTTGCTGGCTTCCTTGGATTCAGAGTCTGCTGTAGAGGTGTTAGGTAGGTCATTCTGTTGAGTTGGAGTCTCAAAGAATGTCTCAACATTACAAGGGACATCTGTTTCTTCATGATAATCATCAACTATGACATTTATTGATTCCATCATGACTTTGGTCCTGGAATTGAATACTCTATAAGCTCTGCTGTTGGAGGAGTATCCTAGAAATATACCTTCATCACTTTTAGGGTCCAGCTTTCTCCTTTGTTCACGATCTGCCAGAATATAGCATTTGCTACCAAATACATGGAAGTACTTCACAGTTGGCTTTCTTCCTTTCCAGAGTTCATAAATGGTGGATGAGGTTTCGTTTCTCAAAGTGACTCTGTTATGGACATAACAGGCTGTATTCATAGCTTCAGCCTAAAAATGAATAGGAAGTCTTTTGGCATGTATCATTGCTCTGGCAGATTCTTGTATGGTCCTATTTTTCCTTTCTACAACTCCATTTTGTTGAGGAGTTATAGGAGAAGAGAATTCATGACTAATTCCTTCTGAGGAACAGAACTCATTAAACTTACTATTTTCAAATTCCTTCCCATGATCACTTCTGATTCTGACAATACACCCTTCTTTTTCTCTTTGAACTCTTTTGCACAGTTCTTTAAAAACTTCAAATACATCAGATTTTCCCCTAATGAAGTTAATCCAGGTGAATCTGGAAAAATCATCCACAACAACATAGGCATATCTTTTTCCACCAAGACTTTCCACCTGCATTGGTCCCATCAGATCCATATGTAGAAGTTCTAGGACCTTAGAGGTGGTCAGATGTCTTGACTTTGGATGTGACATCCTAGTCTGCTTACCAACCTGACATTCACCACAAACTCTCCCTTCATCAATTTGCAGTCTTGGAATCCCTCTGACTGCCTCCATGGATATAATCCTTTTCATTCCTCTTAGATGAAGATGGCCAAGTTTTTGGTGCCACAGTTTCACCTCTTTTTCTTCTTTGGCAATAGAACACACAGTGGAGTAATTAATGTTCTCAGGTTCCCACAAGTAACAGTTGTCTTTAGATCTGACTCCTTTCATTACAACTTCTTGGTTTTCATTAGTTACAAGACATTCAGATTTTGAGAAGTTGACCTTGAATCCTAGATCACATGATTGACTGATACTAATGAGATTAGCAGTCAGGCCTTTTACCAATAGTACTTCATTTAGATTTGGAACTCCAGGGCAGTCCAAGTTACCAACTCCTTTGATTTCTCCTCTAGCACCATCTCCAAAGGTCACATAACTAATGGTGTGAGGTTTAACATTATTGAGAAGGTTCTTGATTCCAGTCATGTGCTTAGAACATCCACTGTCAAAGTACCAGTCTTCCTTTGCAGAGACTCTAAGGGAAGTGTGGGCTATCAGGGCAGTAGCCTTTTTCTTCCACTGTGGAGTAGGTGGTACCTTGTTAGACTTAGGTTTGACACCTGAGTTCTGATTAGGGTATCCATACAATCTGAAGCAGAATGGCTTTATGTGACCAAACCTCCCACAATGATGACATCTCCATCTTTGGTACTTTTTCTTCATATTTCTCTGTTCCTGATGTGGAGTGCTATGATGTGACATCTGCTTTGACATTTGTTTATCAGACCTGATCTTCTTATCTGCACCGGATTTCTTTGTTGCCACAAATCCTAGACCAGTCTTGTTTCCCACATTTTGTCCAACCTGAAGGATTTCTTCCAATTTGTCAGTTCCATTTGTCAGCATCTTGACAGATTTGGTCATCTGGTTTAGTTTTGAGTTCAGCATTTGAACTTCCCCTTCTAGATGACTTATAGTTTCAATGTCTGCCCTTTTCTCAGCCTCCATCTTTATTATGAGTTTTGTTTGTCTCTCATTTTGCAGACAGAATTCAGCACTTCTGATACATAATTTCTTGTAGGTATCAGCCAGTTCTTCAAATGTCACTTCCTCATCACTAGTGTCACTTTCAGAGGTACAAACACCAGTTAGTGCAGTAACTAGTTTGGCAAATTCTTCTTCAGAATTACTTTCTGAATCACAGTCAGACCAGGTAACAGACATTCCTTTCTTTTGTTTCTTAAGAAAGGTAGGACATTCAGCTCTAATGTGCCCATATCCTTCACATCCATGGAATTGAATTCCTCTGCTTTGATTTCCCTTCTCTTCAGACTTTGGTCTTCTGCTGGAGTCATAAGATCTGTTAATGTCAGAAGGAATGTTCTTAACATTTGACCTTGACTTTGGATCCATTCTCTTGATGAGTTTGTTGACTTGTCTTCCAAGCATGGCTATAGCTTCTGAAATATTTTCTTCTTCATCCTCCTTGTTTTCATCTTCAGTGTTGGATACAAGTGATATGCTCTTGTTTTTCTTGTCAACATTGTCACTGATCCCCATCTCAAAAGTCTGAAGAGACCCAATGAGTTCATCCACCTTCAACTTGCTGATATCCTGGGCTTCCTCTATAGCAGTTACCTTCATTGCAAATCTTTTAGGCAAGGATCTGAGAATCTTTCTCACCAGTTTTTCTTCTGCCATCTTTTCTCCCAATGCTCCTGAGGTGTTGGCAATCTCCAAGATGTTCATGTGAAACTCATGAATGGTTTCATCTTCCATCATCCTTAAGTTCTCAAACTTGGTAGTCAGTGTTGTACCCCAAAATTTTCCCTCGCATTTTTCCTCAAGAAATCACAGCTTCAGGCGTCTCCTGATTTTTCAAACTGGCTCAAGAATCGGTCGAACAGACTTTTCTCGTCAGTCAGACGCAATTAGGGTTTTATTGATTTTCAAGGCTCTAGAATGTTTCAAACAGTTGGCTTAGGGTTTTGGTTGATTTTGGCTCAACTTCGATCAGGTGAACGCTTCTTTGGCATTTAATCAGGAATTAGGGTTTTTATGCGTGGTTCCTCAGAAAGGTTTAATTCTACAGTGTTTTTCAAGATATTCCGAGATTTGGATTGAATTTGCATTGTGTGATTAAATCAGTGGAAGGATGCATTGGGTTTGAATTTGCAATGTTTGATTAAAGTCAGTAAAGGGAAAAAGCGTCTGGGCAATTGCTGTGATTAACTGTTGTTTTGCTTTGGATGTTGGAAGCGCCAGGTTTAATTGATCAATGCGGAAGCAATGTTTATTTAATTGTTTATTATTCTAAGTTAGATAATTGGAATTTATGTCCATTTATTATAATTTTAGAATTATAAATAATAAAATAAGTAATTGAAAAGGATAAAAAAGAATTAATTGGATAAAAACTTTTTATTTATTTTTAAATTATTCGTACAATTGTTGTTTACAATTTGTTTACAACAATGATTTTACAGTAATTTAAACCTAAATAAGACTATCCTAATTTTTTCTAAATCTTCAAATTCTTCATCTTTTGTTGTTCCTCTCCATTTTAATTATTTATCTGCAAAGAAAAGAAGAAAAGTTAGAAGCAGATAAATAAATAAAAGAGAGACATATAAAAATAAAGGTCATCATTAAGGGCAACTGACTGGGATCAGTTAGCCCTCTCTGCAAATCACGGGATTTCTCCGGGTTCACAAAGAGGGACGAATATTTTTTTGCTAATCATGAATGCACAAAGTTGAAATTCACAAGTCAAAATTGTCAAACTGCATAGTTCAAATCTCAAACAGCATGAGCAAGTGCAAAATCCAAAGGAAAATTGAACTACAACTACAAAGTCCAAACTGAGTTCTAATGTCAAACTAAACAAAAGCTGTCAAAAAGAAGATATGGAAAGATAACAAGAAGCACAAAATCTGGAAGAAAAGAGACAAATGTGCAGAGTAAGCATGTTATGCAAGCAAGCAAATTCATTTTCATCATTTCCCAGTGCTGCCCTTTCAGTAAAAGTACAAGCATAAACATATAAAATGCAAAAAGCTGTACTGGAGAGAGAAAGAGAGAGAGAAAAGAGTTCTGGGCTTACAGGTTTAGGCTTGAGGCATAGAAGATATCAAGGCAGAGAGAAAAATCAAAAACTGAAAAAAAAGATATAAAACACAAAAACTGATGCAAGCCGGTACCACCAGTTTTCAAACCAACAGCCTACTGAGAACATAAGCCCCCAAGCATAACATCCAAACCAGAAAAACCAGTAAGGCCATCAAACATAAACTCACCCAACCTGCCTGAAACTTAAAGAACCAGTAAAGCTCAAACCTGTGCAAGAACCAGAAGCAACATAAACCTAACCAGCATAAGCCTGAAACACCACAAGCCTTAAGCCTGCATTAAGCCTAAAACCTGTAATAACCAGTATACTCACAACCAAGCTCCCAAGCCATAACCAGGATACTCACAATAAACCAGAAAACCTGTATACCCTGTCAAACAAAAACAAAACTTGCCAAGGCCAAAACAAACAGGCCATAACCTGTCAAAACCAGTTTCAAACCCAAACAAATTGTGTTCAAGCTTAACACATAACCTGTTAAAAACCTCCAAAGGCCATCAAACATAAAAACTTGAACCCCTGTCAAGCCACACATAACCTGCAAGATTGAACGAGCCTAACCACAAGCTATCCAGCCAGAAGCCTAAACAAATCAAAAACCTGCCTGAAGCCTCACCAAAACTCAAACCAGTAAACCAAAGATAACCTGTCAAATGATCCAGGACATAACCTAAAAACCTGTCAAGGCCTAACCTGAAGCAGAACCCCCAAGGCCATAACCTGTAAGTTCACATAAACCCCCAAAAAAAGCTATCAACTTGTTTCAAAACCTGAATCGTAACCAAGCCACAAGCCCTCAGAGATACTCATCATAGGGCTAAAGAATCAAATATACTCAAAGGCACCAAGACAATCAAACAAAAAGAAGTGTTTCAAGACAACTCAGTGTCAAACATCACAAGCCCTCAGAATTTCTTCATCATTGGGCTATCAAACCCAACATTCAAGCATTCACAAGCCAGCATCTCGAGCATACAAAGGCGACCAGGAGAAGATGAGGTAATAACTCAGTAAAACAACATATCAGAAGCATACATAAACATATAAGCCAGGCCCACAGAAGAAGCATTCGAAGGCAACCCTAAGAAGCATTCCAAGAGGCAACCAGAAGGAGATAAAGAAGTCTACTCAGAAACATAAAGAGTTCATCACAAGGGCCCTCAGAATATTCATCATTGGGCAAGCGTCCAGGCAACAGAAGAATGAGATAAAAAAGCATACGAAGCATGTAAACAGGGCGACAAGAAGAAGAAAAAAAAGGGCTTTCAGATATATCGTCATCATAAAACCTAGCAAAGGAAGAATATTGAGTACCAAGAAAAGCAGAGTCTCATCATCATCGTAACCCCTTCACTGTCGAGCCTCCAAGCGCATCCAAACTCTCTTCTCCTCCGTCTCCCAAAAGGTAGTTTACTTTCTTCTCATCCCTTTTCACAACCTCATTAACAAACAATAATGAACATAACATCAGAATACAAATCAAAACACTTAATAAAAAACAGTAAGTCATAACATGCAAAGGCGAAATCGTTACCCATTCCATGATTTAGCTTGATCCAACCATGGAGAGGGAAGGAATCGAAGGAGGCAACTGGTGGCTGGGCGAAGGGGAGAGTCAGATCCATGGCAAAGAAAGGACGAAGACGAAGGTGAGAACGAAACTAGCAACAGCGCTGCAACCCTAAAGTCTTCCCCAAATGGAACAAAAATTGTGAACCCTAATTATTCGTTTCAAACGAATTGGGCCATAACCCGTTCAAAGCACAAAGCCCAAAATGCGTTTCAATGAGTACACCCCCCCCCTGGCTTCTGTTTCAAATCGCGTTTGGGCCAGCATAACTCCAAAGGAGCCCATCCATTTTTTTACTAACATCTTTCCTTATCCTTTTTTTGCTTTAACTAATATATCTTACATTAATTAACCACACTTATTACAACTTACTTAATACTAATTTTATTTTTACACTAACAATACTTTTTTCATATGTCATAATTAAATAGAAACTAATAAAAATAGTATTTTTCTTTACGATTAAACTTACACTTTCTTTAAATTTTTATACATGGAATATTAATTTTTCTTAAGATAATCCTTTTCTTTTGTTTCTAAAAAATACTTTCTTTGTACATAATCAAGATAAATACATTTTTTAATATACATAATTTAATTAAAATTTAAAACATTTAATTAAAATATTCTTTTTTGTACATATTGAAGAAATATGCAAGATTACAAAAATTAAATAAAGAAAATATTTAATTCCTTTTATTAGGTTAAACAATACTTAATAATACACATTTAAATTCACATCTTAACCTGTAAATAAATTACATACACATATACACTTACACGTACACCTACACAATACACTTTACATTTGACAATATACATTTGCTATTCTTATACATTACATTACATTATTTACATTTTATCGCAATTCGATTTGGTTGTAAATTATTGGACACTACATTCCTAAAGTCTCATCCCCATTTGTAAATTTGTACCCCCACTCCCGGATACTATTTGTAATAGCGTAGACTTTAAATTCTTGCAATTTACCGCTTTCAATTATACCATGTTTAGACCTAGGGTTTGCATGTACATAAAATCAAACGCTAGATAACCTAATACAAAGACAAATACATGAAATCAATACACAATCACACTTGCACCCTCTAGGGTAATCCCACATGTTGCCTTCCAAAATGGGCCATGCTTGCACGTCGAGTTTCTTTGGCAAAACAAATGCAAATGATCATAAGTCCCTCGATGACGCTTTCGAAAGTTGCCTAAATGGAATGGCCATAGTCCCTTCAAAGCAAATTGCCAAAGACACTTTGCACCATTGCATTCATGGTCCATACGATGACCCGCGCCCGTCCCGTTAAACTTCCTAAACGCAAGATTGTCCATCAAATTCAATGTTGGAACAAAATTGTTAAAAAGGATTGAAAACATAGAGAAAACCTTTGAGTGCAATAGGGGTAGACAAAACTCTTAGTTACTTGAGATCAACTTGCAAAAACACTTGCCTTCTTTTCAAAAACCTCCCTTCACAAACACTTTCAAACAAACTTTCAAAAACATTTTGAAACATCTTTTTGAAAAGATACACACCTTTGTAAAACATTCGAGTAAAGAATTGTTACAAGGGTTGCCTAAGACAAGGCATCTTCTTCAAAAACATTTTCAAACACACACACACACACCATTTTCAAAGCAATCGAAAATTAAGGCAAGTGATCTAAAAAACCAAGTAACTAAGAGCCCATGGATAACCATGGATGAAAAGGGTGCTAATACCTTCCCTTTTCATAATCTACCCCCCGAACCCACGAAATATCTCAAAAGGTTTTTGCTGTGCTTTTTGACCTTTCCTTTAGGATAAAATAAAAAGTCGGTGGCGACTCTTGCTCAACCGAACAAGTGCGAATACAAACGCAAAACACTAGTCAGTTCTCCCACCGTATCACAGAACTGGCGACTCTGCTGGGGAACTACTTAAAAGTGGGGTTACCTTAGGGTTTAGATCACCTTTGTTTTCAATTGATTGCTTTGTTTATTTTTACATTTGTGGGCTTTGCATCGGAGTTTCATAGATCCTAACCCGGATCTGGGGAATACCTTTTTTAGGTAGCATAATCTGCGAGGGACCTGTCCGGGGTATACCGACATGGGTGAAGCAGTGGCTACATTGGTGTGGCACCTTGGTCTGTACCGATATTCCTTGTGTTGAAACGGGGAGAATATGGGTCTTCCAAGGAGTCATTAAGCACCAACCGACCTTAGAACCCTAAATTGACCCAACTTGGCCATTAGAACAGTAGCAGTATGCTACACTCATTGAGGCTAAACTCTCGCGATGGTTCCGGCCGCAAGAAAAGATAGCGATGCTGGAGTTATGACCGATTGAGGGTAGTCAGTGATATTGAGATCCTCTAGAACCCGGTTACTTTTGATAGGACAGGTTTTAACCAACGAAACTGAAAGAGGGTAGTACCTGAACCTCATGCAAGCCTAAACCTAAGGACTTGTTTGCTTTGTGTGAATATGTTTGCCTGTATATACACTCACTTGCTTTTTGCATGCATGTACATCATAACATCATACCATAGCATTTTCAATAACCATTTCAAGGATCTCGAGGGTTCTTTTGATGCAGGGTTACGTTGAACCAGACGTCTACCAAAGGGCAAGAGGTTTCTCCTCTAAACAAATGCCATCAAAGTTCAAGTACAACAACTTGAATCAGTGGCTATGACCCACTCGACATGGTGAGCTTGATTCTCGTGGAAAGACATCCACCGATACAAAGTTCTCCAGTCAAAGATCAAGTACAACAACTTGAATCAGGGGCTATGACCCACTCGACATGGTAAGCTTGATTCTAGTGGAAAGACACCCACCGGTGCAAAGTTCTCCAATCCAAGAGCAAAGTTCAACCTCTAACATTTTCTTGTGTTTACCCCAAGAGATCCTTGAAAGCATGCATCCACATATCATGCATTGCATCTTAACGATCTTTCCTTTTTCAGGTTTCCTTACTCTCCTGCTGTTTATTTCAGTAAGAGATGGCTCTAGAAAGGTCTGTCAAAGACATCCAAGACCAGACTACTCAGCTGCAGGAAATGTTCCTGAACTTGTCTCTGGGGCAAGAAGAAATGAAAGCTCTCCTCACAAAGGGCCTGGAGAATTCAAGCAATGCCAGGAGTGATCAGCTTGTGGAGCTGCAGTTTGATCTGACAACATTGAGGACCCAAGTGATGGGACAGTTGGTGGGCCAGATGGCTCTCATCCAAGACCTATCTCAAAGACAAGAGGAACTCAGAGTTCTCGTCCGCCAACTGCTTCAAAACAACCAATTGGGGAAAACATCTGAGGTTGAAGAGCAAGTCACCGCTCAGCCTCCATCCACTCAAGAAGACAAGGGGAAAGCTCCTTCGCTTGCTTCAGGGTCACAAGCCCATCAACAACCTCGCCAGCGTCAACGGGGTAATCGGTGTAAGCCAGAAACGTCGGGAAGACAGTTCACGGAGACTGAAATACCATCATTCTTCATACTGAAGCGCCTGTTGGAGGTCAACCTGCTTACCCTAAGGGATCCTCCTCAGAAGCTCAATACCTCCTCTCCTAACTATCATCCCGACGCATTTTGTGTTTACCACTCCTACAGCCCGGGGCACGACACCAACGACTGTTGGGCCTTGAAGAACAAGATTCAAGATCTGATCGACATTGGAGTGCTGGAATTTATGCCAGACGGCGAGATGAAAATATTCCGTTAAAGGGTTCTCCACCTGAAGTGACGAAGCTCAAACTGAGAGACTTTTGCTTCATTTGAATTTTCAGCTTGTAATTTTCTTTTGTTATTCAAACAATTATCTGTGGATGTTAAACTCTGTTTTCATTAATGCATTGCATATGTTTGTCTTGAATTCATCCATTCGTTTCACTACTCTTATGCTTTCTTTATGATATTTAACTCTTGATAAAAAGCTGCAAGCCTTTAGAGGGAGGATGACGAAACAATACCATAATCTCATACAGTATGCTTTTGAACAGACCTTGCTGATGATGTACAGGCATTTCTTTCAATTCCCAAACACTGGAGTTATAAGGAAGTTAATCCCTAGTCAACCCCTTCGAGCCAAAGAAGTAGGAGTTTTTCTGTTCTAAACAATCAAAGCCTTTGATATAAACCTGGGGCAGGGTAGTATCTCAGTTAATTCAAAAGAAATGCGCATTGAAGTCGCAAACTCTCAGTTCGTAACACAACGAACGACGTCGAAAAAGAAAGCATTCCTTTGGAATCAAAAGACAAGGGTGGTTCCCTATCACATAGACAGTCAATCTCTCAAAAGAGAAAAGACCACCAAGCCAAAACCTATAAAGGAGGCTTAAGAAAGCTGGGGCATCCCGCTGACTGTAATCTCGAAAATGGGAGCAGTCAGGCAAAAGTTAGGGATAACAAATCAAAATCAAAATAGTGAGGTCATTACAAAATCCTCAACAACATGAAAAATGTTGAAAAAGAAAAAAGGAGATGATGATTGTCTCCCCAAATTCAACTGGTGAACCATCACCCGAAAAGTCGTTCCAAACTCAAAACAGAGTGTGACGCACAATTAACTGAGCTTAGGTATGAAGAATATCACGAAGAGCGGGTGGGTACAAATATACTTTGAGATTTTATCCTTTGTTTCTTAAACCGTGAACCAGACCACGTTACAACCCTTCAAAAGTCCTAATTGAAGCACGGGTTAGTTCGAAAGTATACTGTTACAAAAGGTATCCTGACTCCTGTAAGGCTTTGCTCTAAATCTTGTGTTGACTTATGAAAAGTTTTCTGCTAAAAAATGCAGTTTTCAAAACTTCGAGACAAACATAAACTTTGCATTGTTTGAATATCACTGTCTGCATTTGGCTTTTTGTTTGACAGCGAAGAAATTCATACAGCGAATGTTCGGAGGAACGAAAACTCTCTCAGTGAACAAAATCACTTCAAAAGGATAACACTTCCAACGACAAATCTCCTATCAACAAGGGGCATGACGTAGCACCATCCAGTTAACCTGGGGTAGTCCAGTCAAGGTTTCAACAGATCTTTCAAAATTCCGTTAACCTGGGGCAGTCCAGTCAAGATTTCAAGAAATCTCTCAATTCGCAGAATAATCTGGTTCAAGACTCATCATCACTTGGGGCATTCGAATGTCAAAAGTGTTCAATCATTCCTTCACCACCTGCTGGAAATTACAACCACCAACAGATTAACTATCACGATTCCATATTCGATTCCTGTATCCAGCCAGGGCATATCTGTTGACGACTATTTCCAGACTCGATTCTTGTATCTAGCCAGGGCACGTCTGAAGAGTTCGAAGATTCGATTCCTGTATCTAGCCAGGGCATATCTATTGACGACTATTTCCAGACTCGATTCCTGTATCTAGCCAGGGCACGTCTGAAGAGTTTGAAGATTCGATTCCTGTATCCAGCCAGGGCATATCTGTTGACGACTGTTTCCAGACTCGATTCCTGTATCTAGCCAGGGCACGTCTGAAGAGTTTGAAGATTCGATTCCTGTATCCAGCCAGGGCATATCTGTTGACGACTATTTCCAGACTCAATTCCTGTATCTAGCCAGGGAACGTCTGAAGAGTTTGAAGATTCGATTCCTGTATCCAGCCAGGGCATATCTGTTGACGACTATTTCCAAATTCGATTCCTGTATCTAGCCAGGGCACATCTGAAGAGATTGAAGATCAACACCTATAACAAGCCAGGGAACCATCTTTCTTTCTCGGGTCAGAGATCAACACCTGTAAAAAGCCAGGATAATATCTCCCTGACCAACTTTTCTTAAGTTCCAGATCAACACCTGTAACAAGCCAGGAAAATATATGTGAACGCCCGATTATGGATTAACACCTGTAACAAGCCAGGAAATTATCTACATCACCACTTGGGGCATTCGAATGTCAAAAGTGTTCAAAAACCCGATGCAGTTTTACACGAACTCATCATCAGGAAATCCTACACAGATCTCCTCAAGACAGGAATTCCCCAGTAGTTTGGCATACAACCCAAGCTTCTGATTCCCCCGACAGTGGTCCCAAGACTTCTCATTTTTCAACAATCAAGAGATTCTTGCCCTCCACAGCAACAGCCAAAGAATTATTTTCCCCGGCAGCAGTCAAGATTCTTTTATCTTCAGCCATCCAGGATTCATTTATCCTCAGCAAGATAGCTCATCAGCTTACATGCGCATTCATCACATTCATGTCATAAACATTGATGTCACATACATTGCATCATGCATCATGACATTGCATACAACTAACCCTTTACCTTTTCAGGTAAGATCAGTCGACAGACAAAGATCATCTTCCGAGATTCATCTAGAAATAGTTCAGATGTGACCCGGACATGGCGACTTTCTGATACCTATTCCAGATTCACTCAGAGACAGTTCAGATGTGACCCAGACACGGTGATATTCTGATGCTTATTCCAGATTCATCCAGATGCAGTTTTACACGAACTCATCATCAGGAAACCCTACACCGGTTCCTCCTCCCTCTTCAAGATTTCTGAAAACAGTTCACGGGTTCTCCAAGTAACGGATGTTAACCTATCGCTTGTTCAGATTCTTCTCAAGACTTCTGAAAACAGTTTATGGATTCTTCCCAACAACGGATGTTAATCTATCACTTGTTCAGATGCAACTTTTTGAAAACAGTTTACGGACGCTTCCCAACAACGGATGCTGCTCTATTGCTTATTCAACTTCAAGATTTCTGAAAACAGTTCACGGGTTCTCCAAGTAACGGATGTTAACCTATCGCTTGTTCAGATTCTTCTCAAGACTTCTGAAAACAGTTTATGGATTCTTCCCAACAACGGATGTTAATCTATTGCTTGTTCAGACTCTTCTCAACTTTTGAAAACAGTTTACGGATTCTCCAGACACGGATGTCAATCTATTGCTTATTCAGACCCCCAGTTCAGAGATGTTCCGAAACATGGAGGCCTTTCTGATACTCGTCCACTCACCAATGAAATACAGTTCAACATTTCCAAATGGCATCTTTAAGCCCATCACCAGATGGCATCTATAAGCCCATCCTCCTACCAGCAGTCACCAAATGGCATCTTTAAGCCCATTCTCAGATGGCATCTCTAAGCCCATCCCCCGACAAGATTCTATCGCATCAGATGGCATCTTTAAGCCCATCACCAAATGGCATCTTTAAGCCCATTCCCTCTACCATCACATCACCGAGTGCAAATTTTAGGGCACTCTAGTGTCCAATCTTCTTTTACCTTCGAGTCGCGAAAGGCAAACTTGCCAATCTAACTCTTCAGGTTCAAGAAGATTGAACAGGGGCAACTGTTGTACCCCAAAATTTGCCCTCGCATTTTTCCTCAAGAAATCACAGCTTCAGGCGTCTCCTGATTTTTCAAACTGGCTCAAGAATCGGTCAAACAGACTTTTCTCGTCAGTCAGACACAATTAGGGTTTTATTGATTTTCAGGGCTCTAGAATGTTTCAAACAGTTGGCTTAGGGTTTTGGTTGATTTTGGCTCAACTTCGATCAGACGAACGCTTCTTTGGCATTTAATCAGGAATTAGGGTTTTTACGCGTGGTTCCTCAGAAAGGTTTAACTCTACAGTGTTTTTCAAGATATTCCGAGATTTGGATTGAATTCGCATTGTGTGATTAAATCAGTGGAAGGATGCATTGGGTTTGAATTTGCAATGTTTGATTAAAGTCAGTAAAGGGAAAAAGCGTTTGGGCAATTGTTGTGATTAACTATTGTTTTGCTTTGGATGTTGGAAGCGCCATGTTTAATTGATCAATGCGGAAGCAATGTTTATTTAATTGTTTATTATTCTAAGTTAGATAATTGGAATTTATGTCCATTTATTATAATTTTAGAATTATAAATAATAAAATAAGTAATTGAAAAGGATAAAAAAGAATTAATTGGATAAAAACTTTTTATTTATTTTTAAATTATTCGTACAATTGTTGTTTACAATTTGTTTACAACAATGATTTTACAGTAATTTAAACCTAAATAAGACTATCCTAATTTTTTCTAAATCTTCAAATTCTTCATCTTTTGTTGTTCCTCTCCATTTTAATTATTTATCTGCAAATAAAAGAAGAAAAGTTAGAAGCAGATAAATAAATAAAAGAGAGACAGATAAAAATAAAGGTCATCATTAAGGGCAACTGACTGGGATCAGTTAGCCCTCTCTGCAAATCACGGGATTTCTCCCGGTTCACAAAGAGGGACGAATATTTGTTTGCTAATCATGAATGCACAAAGTTGAAATTCACAAGTCAAAATTGTCAAACTGCATAGTTCAAATCTCAAACAGCATGAGCAAGTGCAAAATCCAAAGGAAAATTCAACTAGAACTACAAAGTCCAAACTGAGTTCTAATGTCAAACTAAACAAAAGCTGTCAAAAAGAAGATATGGAAATATAACAAGAAGCACAAAATCTGGAAGAAAAGAGACAAATGTGCAGAGTAAGCATGTTATGCAAGCAAGCTAATTCATTTTCATCATTTCCCAGTGCTTCCCTTTCAGTAAAAGTACAAGCATAAACATATAAAATGCAAAAAGCTGTACTGGAGAGAGAAAGAGAGAGAGAAAAGAGTTATGGGCTTACAGGTTTAGGCTTGAGGCATAGAAGATAAAAGACTGCTAACACAGTCAAAGAGCAGAGGATATCAAGGCAGAAGATATCAAACAGAGAGAAAAAGCAAAAACTGAAAAAAAAGATATAAAACACAAAAACTGATGCAAGCCGGTACCACCAGTTTTCAAACCAACAGCCTACTGAGAACATAAGCCCCCAAGCATAACATCCAAACCAGAAAAACCAGTAAGGCCATCAAACATAAACTCACCCAACCTGCCTGAAACCTAAAGAACCAGTAAAGCTCAAACCTGTGCAAGAACCAGAAGCAGCATAAACCTAACCAGCATAAGCCTGAAACACCACAAGCCTTAAGCCTGCATTAAGCCTAAAACCTGTAATAACCAGTATACTCACAACCAAGCTCCCAAGCCATAACCAGGATACTCACAATAAACCAGAAAACCTGTATACCCTGTCAAACAAAAACAAAACTTGCCAAGGCCAAAACCAACAGGCCATAACCTGTCAAAACCAGTTTCAAACCCAAACAAACTATGTTCAAGCTTAACACATAACCTGTTAAAAACCTCCAAAGGCCATCAAACATAAAAACTTGAACCCCTGTCAAGCCACACATAACCTGCAAGCTTGAACGAGCCTAACCACAAGCTATCCAACCAGAAGCCTAAACAAATCAAAAACCTTCCTGAAGCCTCACCAAAGCTCAAATCGGTAAACCAAAGATAACCTGTCAAATGATCCAGGCCACAACCTAAAAACCTGTCAAGGCCTAACCTGAAGCAGAACCCCCAAGGCCATAACTTGTAAGTTCACATAAACCCCCAAAAAAAGCTATCAACTTGTTTCAAAACCTGAATCGTAACCAAGCCACAAGCCCTCAGAGATACTCATCATAGGGCTAAAGAATCAAATATACTCAAAGGCACCAAGACAATCAAACAAAAAGAAGTGCTTCAAGACAACTCAGTGTCAAACATCACAAGCCCTCAGAATTTCTTCATCATTGGGCTATCAAACCCAACATTCAAGCATTCACAAGCCAGCATCTCAAGCATACAAAGGCGACCAGGAGAAGATGAGGTAATAACTCAGTAAAACAACATATCAGAAGCATACATAAACATATAAGCCAGGCCCACAGAAGAAGCATTCGAAGGCAACCCTAACAAGCATTCCAAGAGGCAACCAGAAGGAGATAAAGAAGTCTACTCAGAAACATAAAGAGTTCATCACAAGGGCCCTCAGAATATTCATCATTGGGCAAGCGTCCAGGCAACAGAAGAAGGAGATAAAAAAGCATACGAAGCATGTAAACAGGGCGACAAGAAGAAGAAGAAAAAAAAAGGGCTTTCAGATATATCGTCATCATAAAACCTAGCAAAGGAAGAATACTGAGTACCAGGAAAAGAAGAGTCTCATCATCATCGTAACCCCTTCACCGTCGAGCCTCCAAGCGCATCCAAACTCTCTTCTCCTCCGTCTCCCAAAAGGTAGTTTACTTTCTTCTCATCCCTTTTCACAACCTCGTTAACAATCAATAATGAACATAACATCAGAATACAAATCAAAACACTTAATAAAAAACAGTAAGTCATAACATGCAAAGGCGAAATCGTTACCCATTCCACGATTTAGCTTGATCCAACCATGGAGAGGGAAGGAATCGAAGGAGGCAACTGGTGGCTGGGCGAAGGGGAGAGTCAAATCCATGGCAAAGAAAGGACGAAGACGAAGGTGAGAACGAAACTAGCAACGGCGCTGCAACCCTAAAGTCTTCCCCAAATGGAACAAAAAATGTGAACCCTGATTATTCGTTTCAAACGAATTGGTCCATAACCCATTCAAAGCACAAAGCCCAAAATGTGTTTCAATGAGTACACCCCCCCCCCTGGCTTCTGTTTCAAATCGCGTTTGGGCCAGCATAACTCCAAAGGAGCCCATCCATTTTTTTACTAACATCTTTCCTTATCCCTTTTTTGCTTTAACTAATATATCTTACATTAATTAACCACACTTATTACAACTTACTTAATACTAATTTTATTTTTACACTAACAATACTTTTTTTATATGTCATAATTAAATAGAAACTAATAAAAATAGTATTTTTCTTTACGATTAAACTTACACTTTCTTTAAATTTTTATACATGGAATATTAATTTTTCTTAAGATAATCCTTTTCTTTTGTTTCTAAAAAATACTTTCTTTGTACATAATCAAGACAAATACATTTTTTAATATACATAATTTAATTAAAATTTAAAACATTTAATTAAAATATTCTTTTTTGTACATATTGAAGAAATATGCAAGATTACAAAAATTAAATAAAGAAAATATTTAATTCCTTTTATTAGGTTAAACAATACTTAATAATACACATTTAAATTCACATCTTAACCTGTAAATAAATTACATACACATATACACTTACACGTACACCTACACAATACACTTTACATTTGACAATATACATTTTCTATTCTTATACGTTACATTACATTATTTACATTTTATCGCAATTCGATTTGGTTGTAAATTATTGGACACTACATTCCTAAAGTCTCATCCCCATTTGTAAATTTGTACCCCCACTCCCGGATACTATTTGTAATAGCGTAGACTTTAAATTCTTGCAATTTACCGCTTTCAATTATACCATGTTTAGACCTAGGGTTTGCATGTACATAAAATCAAACGCTAGATAACCTAATACAAAGACAAATACATGAAATCAATACACAATCACACTTGCACCCTCTAGGGTAATCCCACATGTTGCCTTCCAAAATGGGCCATGCTTGCACGTCGAGTTTCTTTGGCAAAACAAATACAAATGATCATAAGTCCCTCGATGACGCTTTCGAAAGTTGCCTAAATGGAATGACCATAGTCCCTTCAAAGCAAATTGCCAAAGACACTTGGCACCATTGCATTCATGGTCCATACGATGACCCGCGCCCGTCCCGTTAAACTTCCTAAACGCAAGATTGTCCATCAAATTCAATGTTGGAACAAAATTGTTAAAAAGGGTTGAAATCATAGAGAAAACCTTTGAGTACAATAGGGGTAGACAAAACTCTTAGTTACTTGAGATCAACTTGTAAAAACACTTGCCTTCTTTTCAAAAACCACCCTTCACAAACACTTTCAAACAAACTTTCAAAAACATTTTGAAACATCTTTTCGAAAAGATACACACCTTTGTAAAACATTCGAGTAAAGAATTGTTACAAGGGTTGCCTAAGACAAGGCATCTTCTTCAAAAACATTTTCAAACACACACACACACCATTTTCAAAGCAATCGAAAATCAAGGCAAGTGATCTAAAAAACCAAGTAACTAAGAGCCCATGGATAACCATGGATGAAAAGGGTGCTAATACCTTCCCTTTTCATAATCTACCCCCCGAACCCACGAAATATCTCAAAAGGTTTTTGTTGTGCTTTTTAACCTTTCCTTTAGGATAAAATAAAAAGTCGGTGGCGACTCTTGCTCAACCGAACAAGTGCGAATACAAACGCAAAACACTAGTCAGTTCTCCCACCGTATCACAGTCAGCATCTGAAGCCTTGACATTTTTTTTTTGGATGTTCCCTCATGGGTAGTTTTGAGAGTGTCCCAAACTTCCTTGGCTAGTTCACATTGATGTACTAGTCTGAATATGTTTCTATCAATTCCATTGAACAAGGCATTTAATGCTTTGGAATTACCCAGGGCTAACTCATCTTCTTCTTTGCTCCATTCTTCCTCAGGCTTCAGACTGATTGTCCCATCTTTCTCAGTTATGGTGGGATGTTTCCATCCTTTGTCAGCAGCTCTCCAAGCCTTTTTGTCCAGTGATTTTAAGAAGGCAATCATACGAGGTTTCCAGTAGTCATAATTTGATCCATCCAGAATGGGTGGTCTATTTTCAAAAACTCCTTCTTTGTCCATAGTGCCAGAAAGTGATATCCCTAGATCTCACCCAGTAAGAGAGGCAGGGTGCCTGCTCTGATACCAATTGAAATTCTGGCAGCAGATACTCAATGTCACAGTGAATGTTATGACACCGTATCTGACTTTATATAAGACAGTAAAACAAAAATCAGTAAAGAACACAGTCAATTATTTACCCAGTTCAGTGTGAAACAACACCTACTCTGGGGGCTACCAAGCCAGGGAGGAAATCCACTATAAGAGATATTAATTCAGGAATAAACCAACCAGTTTATCTCCTTCACTTAAGACCTACCCAATGCAACTTCAATCTAAGTTCAACTTAAACCTGAGTTCCTACTCACTCCCCCTCAATCATAGCAGTGATACTAAACAATTGACTAATGAATTAATGAAGATACTCTTCAGAACATACACTTGATTATGCTTCACAGCTTTCAATCAAGTAACACAACCACTCGTGCTTCAAAGCTTTGAGTGATACATAAACCAAACTTGACCTTGCTTCAAAGCTTTAGTCAAGTGACACAAAACACTCTTGCTTTAATGCTTTGAGTGATACACAACCCTTACAATCAAAACCTACTCCAAGTCACTTATCACAATGATACTTGCTTGGATTACAGCAGTTAAAACTATACAGCCCCTAATTGATCTTCTGTCAAAGAGTTGATTTCCAATCAGCTTTCCTGTTGAATATATATGCAGTTGTTTCTTCAGTTAGGGCTTCCACAAAAAGCTAGGGTTAATTAGGGTTAACCTTAAGACTTGGTCACAAGACTTTATCAACCAGATTAGGGTTGAGCTAGGTTAACCTAAAGTCCACGTGAGATTCTGTTCTGGAATGTATGAACCAAATTCCTGAAAAATCTCAGAATTAACCAAACTGCATAACTGTTAGATCAGTACAGGATGTCTTAACATTTGTTATGACAACATAAATCCTGTTTACTAATTTTGGTAGAAATTAATAAATGTGATCATTGCAAAATGCTCAGATACACACTCATAAATAGAAGCTATTGTATGCCATTCTTTTTCTGCATAAAGTACCTAATAACCCAGAATGTTATGACATTAGTCATGACATTCACACACCTGGTTTTACCAAAAATACATGCCAATAACTAAACACTTACAGATTTTATCAAGTACATCTTTGAGAAGCCTGCTTTGTCCGGAAGAATCGCTAGATGGCAGATGATCTTGACCGAATACGATATACAGTACACGACCCAAAAAGCTATAAAGGGGAGTGTACTAGCTAACCATCTGGCTCATCAAGCTGTCAAAGATTACCAATCCATGAAGTTCGACTTCCCCGACGAGGACATTATGACATTGGACAACATTAAAGATAACGGACCGTATGAAGGACCTGAACAAGGATCCCGATGGACCCTGTACTTTGATGGTGCCTCCAATGCACTTGGTAACGGTATCGGTGCTGTGCTCATCTCACCAGAAGGTTGCCATAAACCTTTCACTGCTAGACTCTGATTTAACTGCACCAACAACATGGCCGAGTATGAAGCTTGTATCTTTGGTCTCAAGGTTGCAATAGACTTGGGAATCAAATCTTTGGTTGTGTTTGGAGACTCAACTTTAGTCATCAGTCAGATCAAAGGAGAGTGGGACACTAAACATCCCAACCTCATCCCTTACAAAGAACATGTCTTGACATTACTACCTCATTTCGAGCAGATTACCTTCGAGCACTTCCCGCGAGAAGAAAATCAGCTAGCAGATGCTCTAGTTACGATGTCATCCATGTTTAAACTTAAGTGGGATAATGAGGCTCCCCAAATCACCATTGAACGGATGGACGAACCTGCACATTGTCACGAGATTAATACCGAAGAAGCAGTGGACCGACCTTGGTTTCACGAAGTCAAAAGGTATCTCGAGGCTCAAGAATATCCTGAAGGAGCTTCAGTCAACGACAAAAAGTTCTTAAGGTGGTTCTCAGCTAAGTTCTTCCTGAGAAATGGTATCCTATACAAGCGCAATCATGATTACATTCTGCTCCGTTGTGTTGACAAGGTTGAAGCTGATCAGATCATGGCTGAACTGCATAATGGTACCTTTGGCACCCACTCAAGCGGACATACGATGGCTAAGAAGATTCTGCGGGCAGGCTACTACTGGTCTACCATGGAAGCTGACTGTCATCAACATTCCCGTACTTGTCATAAATGCCAAATCTATGCGGACAAGGTGCATATACCTCTAGTTCCTCTCAATGTCTTAACAGCTCCCTGGCCATTCGCTATGTGGGAAATCGACATGATTGGAGAGATCAAGCCTACAACATCCAATGGACATCGTTTCATCCTGGTGGCCATTGATTACTTCACCAAATGGGTCGAAGCAACTTCCTTCACATCCGTCACAAAGAATGTGGTTGCCCGCTTCATCAAGAAGAATCTCATTTATCGGTACGGCATCCCCAAAAGGATCATCACTGACAACGATACAAACCTGAACAACACTATGATCACTGCCTTGTGCGAGCAGTTCCAGATTCAACATAATAATTTATCTCCCTATCAGCCAAAGATGAACGGTGTTGTCGAAGCTGCGAACAAAAATATCAAGAAGATCATACAAAAGATGACAGTCACCTACAAGGACTGGCATGAGATGTTACCGTTTGCTCTTCACGGGTATCGTACCACGGCACGTACATCAACAGGGGAAACACCTTATTCTTTGGTATACAGCATGGAAGTTATTTTACCTATCGAGGTTCAGATTCCCTCCATGAGAATTATGAAGGATGATGGTTTGAGTGAAGACGATTGGATTCAAACCCGACTTGATAAACTTAACTTGATTGAAGAAAAGTGTCTCACTGCTGTTTGCCATGGTCAGACGTATCAAAAATGGATGATCAAGGCTTTCAACAAGAAAGTCAGGAGCCAGGTATATCAAGTCAGGGATCTTGTAATCAAGCGGATCATCTTTCCGCAAAGTGGTCCCCGGGGCAAATGGACTCCTACCTACGAAGGAACATTTGTGATCAAAAACATATTTTCTGGTGGGGAAATGATATTAACCACCATGGACGGTGACGACCTGCCGCACCCTGCGAACGCAGACATAGTCAAAAGATACTACGCATAAATGACCCGCTAGGTTGACACACCTAGGCAAAAAAAAAGGGCATCCCGGTGAATCGAAAACCCAAAAGGGCGGTTAAGGAAAAAGTTAGGGATAAATAAAAAAATATGTACACCCGGCAAGTTGCAAATCCGAAAGGGCGACTTGAGAAAAAAAGGGTTTCCCGGTGGATCGAAAACCCAAAAGGGAGGTCCAGGCAAAAGTTAGGGAATTAAAGCGTATGACTATGTCTCGTCGGATCACTTTAAGAACAATTTCTTCATGAACAGACTCCAGGTTTCTGATCAACTCAATCATCTTCGGACGAAGCAGCGAATGGATAAGATATTCGGAGTTATGAAGGCTATAGCAGAATGGGAACCCCATGGGAATTTTTACACATAGGCATCTTTCTTTGTATAAATTTTTCTCATTTATGACAACATTCTCTTACTAGGATGTATGTCTCCTTTGTACAAAATACCTACACAAAGTTAATACAAAGATAGTCTAAAGTGCAGAAAACTATTTGCCTTTTCTTCTTTTTTACACTTGTGTTTTATTTGAAAACGTCCAATGATTTATTAAAATGAGCATATGCATTTGAATATAATCACTGCTTACAAATAAACGAAATGGGAAAGAATAATTACTGACAGGTTGAAAGTATAGGAAAACTTCTTTAGACTATTCCAGGAGCATCCCCTGCAGTACATCATCTGGATCCTCAGCGGAGCTAAAACCTTGAAATACATATCCCCGGCAGAGTTAAATTTCAAAATCCTTAATTCCTACCAGAGTTAAAACTTCAAACTCCCAATCCCCAGCGAAGCCAAAACTTTGAACTACAGACCCTCGGAGAAGATGAAACCTTATTCCCCAGTCAAATCAAGACTATTAATCCTCAGCGGAAACTATCTAGTTTTCCCCAAATTCCCCAGCAAGTTGTCTTAAAATCTGAGAATCAACCAGATAACAATTAACTTTTGCTTTATCCCCCAACCTAGGATGATTTCCCAGTATATTGGCATACAACCCAAACTCCTGATATCCCCAACGGAATGAAGATTCTCATTCTTGACTCCCCAGTAGATTGGCATACAACCCAAACTCCTGAACTTTTTCCAAACAGGAATAAGCTTTTCCCCCAGGGTCTTAAACTTACTTTCCAGCAGGATAGCTACTCTCCAACAGTATAGCTACTCCCCCACAGAGTTTTTAATCCCCTAGAAGAATGAAGATTCTCATTCTCATTTCCCCGGTAAAGTTGCTAGAGCCTTCATTACTCCCCAGCATGAATTTGTTAGAATTTTTAATCCCCTACAGATCGAAGATTCTCATTCTTGACTCCTCAGCACAAATTCCCCTAGCAGAATGAAGATTCTCATTCTCAGTTCCCCGCAAAAGCCATCAGAGCCTTCCTTAGTCTCCAGCAAATCAATGTTTTCCTTTGTTTGATCCCCGGTAGAGATCTCCAGAATTTTCCTTATTCCCCAGCCGAGTAAGGATTCTCATTGAGTAATCCCCAGGAAAGTCGTGAAGGATTCTCACATCCCCACAGAAGTTGTCAAGGATCTTTAATCCCCAAGCAGTCAGCAAGGATTTCTCATTCTCAGTAATCAAAGATTTTGAATCTCCAACAACGATCAAGGATTTATCTTCCCCGGCAGCAGTCAAGGATTTTATTATCTCCAGCTATCAAGGATTTATTTTCCTCAGCAAGACAACCAATCAGCTTACATGCGCATACATTACATTCATATATCATAAACATTGATAAAACACATTTTATTGCATCATACATGTCATGCAACATAACTTTGTGTTTCAGCTAACATTTTACCCTTTTCAGGATAAGATTAAAAGCTATCTTTAACAAATATTCAAAGATTTCAGATACAGTACGGATACACCCCAGTGCGGTCGCCACGGAAGTCATTCTGCTACTCATTCATATCTCTTATTTAGATACAGTACCGATACGCTCCAGACACGGATGCCATTCTATTACTCATTCAGAATTCAAAGTCAAGATACAATACGGATACACTTCAGACACGAAATTCATTATGTTACTCATAGAGATCTCAACTTCAGATATAGTCCAGATTCGCTCCAGACACGGTAGCCATTCTATCACTTATTCTGGCCTTTTTCCCCAGCTCACAGATGCTCCAGATACGGACGCCATTCTGTCGCCTATTCAGATTTCAGATTCAGATACAATACAGATACACTCCAGACATGGAAGTCATTCTGTTATTCATTCCGATTCAAATACAGTTACAACTCGAATACGCTCCAGACACGGATGTTATTCCCTTGCTCATACAGATCCAGTCTCCAGATACAACTCAGATATGTACCAGATACGGATACCATTCTAATGTTCATTCTCCTGATTTTCAACAAACATTCTTGGATGGCATCTTTAAGCCCATCTCCGACAAGATTTTGTCACCTTTCCAAATGGAATCTTTAAGCCCATTCCCTCAACTACATTTTGACGAGTGCAAATTGACGGGCACTCTAGTGTCCAATCATCTTTTACCTTCAAGTCACGAACGGCGAACACGCCAATCTAACTCTTCAGGTTTAAGAAGATTGAACAGGGGCAGCTGTTGTACCCCAAAATTTTCCCTATCATTTTTACCAAGATTTTCCTCACAAGACTCTTTGGATTCAAGACCAGATTAGGGCTTGCTCTGCTCAAGACATCTCCTTGCATTGATGACCTGAAATTAGGGTTTGAGTTTGCACAAGGATTTTTGGACTTTCAATGCTCAATGAAACTTTCATACTTCATGTTGGACCTATGAGATTGCTCATACCAAGTTTCAAGCCTTGAATCAAATTTTTGCCTAGTCAATTGGACAGTTGACCTAAAAATCAGTTGTATTGGGGAAAAAGCCAACTGTGACCAATTTACAATCAAACCTCATAATTTTTATTCACATCAACATTGTAGACTCATATTAACCATTTTATCAAGTTTGGACCACAACTCCTCAAGAAATTTGATCAGATCATCAAAAGGGCAAAATGGTCATTTTTAGGGTTTTGACTGTAGAAGGGCAATTTCTTATTTTTCACCTAGCCAATGGCAAATTGGGTTCAAGCATGGTTTCAAGGACTCAATGTAATCATCTTGACCTAATCACAATGTTCAAAAGATCTCAAAAGCATTGGATTGACAGATGAATTTTCCAGTCAACTGATCAAAAATCAATTGTACACTGAAAAGTCAAACTTTTACTTTTTTGGTCAAAATCAAGTTCCAAGGGTCATTTTTCATCAATATGTGTCAAAACATGAAAGTTTTTCACATTGAAACCTAATTTTGAAAATTAGGGTTTAGATTGAAAATTTTCATAACTTAGAAATTTTAATAGTTATGAAAATTTCTTATTTTTTCCCAACTTTGCCCAATCTTTTCACCATGATGCAATTGGATTCAAAGAAAACTTCCAACATGAAAGTTGTAGTCTTCCACAAAATCTACAACTTTGATCCACAAAGTTTTCCCAAAAGATGCTTGGATCTCAAGTTATGATTTTTTGAACAAGGGTCCATTAAACTTTTAACTTAGTGAAATTTTGCCCTAATTTAGGCAGGATTTTGACCTATCTTCATGGCAACTTTTCACCTAGTTCCAAGTGTAATATCAAAATTCATTTCAAAGATGGATTGTATAGCATATTACAAACTTTCCAAAATGTCCAAGAACTCTCAAAGATCCTTCATGGTTAGGGAGAATCGAAAGTTTGAAAATGGCAAATTATCATTTTTGTCCAAGGCATTTTGCACATTGCTACAACTTGCAAATCTGTCCAAAGCATGCTTGTACTTGGTTTACAGGTTCTAATCCTTTCTACACTCATAAATTAAATGCAAACATATTGGATTAAGGATTTGTTCTGAGCTTTAGAGCATTGTACAAAGAACTATTCCAAAAATGGCAAAAAGTTAACATTGCCACTTTGATAAAGCATGCTTTTGGGAATTTTGTTTGTCTTGAGCCATGGACCTGATTTCTTTATGAAAACAACATCCACAAACATCAGGAAAAGTTCACCAACTCTCAGCAGGCCTCAAGCTAGCAAGTACATCCCTTAAGCTTTGTCATTTCAACTTTTGCTTCAAAAGCAAGTAACTTGCAAAAGTCAACATATCTCTTTTATCTGTTAAAACCAAGTCTTGTGCACATTTCAAAAGACTTCAGCATATCACACCAAGCCTGAAGCACGATTGCCAAGCCTCTCAAACACCCTTAAACACAAAAACACCAAGTTCTTGTCAAAACAGGGCCATACCTGCAGAACTCAAGCCAAAACAATTTCCACTCGTGCGTTTTGTCCCAAACCACTTCAAACACATTCTAAACAATACACCTAGACTATCCAAGCACCTGTCCAGCCACTGTAACTCCATTTTCACACTTCACCATTTTTACTTTGAAGCTTTGCAGGTTGAGTTCTACAAGCACATTCAGGCAAGTTCAAGGCAAGCTAAGCATAGGGAAAGGTCAAGGGAACATCAAGCAAGCTCAAAAGTCCTTCAGGCCTCATTCAAAACTGCTACATTTCCATACTCGAACTTGACTGAAACAGGTATTTCTCAAACTTCTATCTCCTTATTTAGGCATCATTAGGCTTAGGTTTGTAAAGAAAAAATGTAGTCTCTAATGTCCTTGAGTTGTACATATGCATAGCTTCCATTTATATTATCTGAGCTAGGAGAATTTGGATGTTGAAGTTGCTGAAAAAATTAGGTCATAATTTAGGGCCAACGAAATTCTCTTTGGTCTTTGAGAGTTAGATCAAGCGTTTTACATAGTTAGAATCGCGTGATCATGAGCTATAACTTTCATGTTGCAAGATTTTATTTTTGAGCACGTATGCAGGAGTTACAAGTTTGTACATGGCGCGCGCGTTTTCTGGTTCAAAGGACAGGGAGGAAGTGCAAAGTGGGTTGGGCCTGGTTGTTTCTGCTATTGACACCCCCCCCCCCCCCCCCCCCTTTATGTTATTTGCACCCCTTGGCCCATTTCTTCATTTTTGCATATTTTTCATTTCTTTTTTTTTCTGACTTTATTATTTTTTTCTAAATATTAAAAATCACCAAAAATATTTTCTTAAATTTTCACATTTTTATCATTTTTTTGGCATAAGAATAGTTTATTAAATAATATATACTTTTATTTTCTTAAATAAATTTATAAATAATACAAATATTATATTTTTTTCATTTCTATTATTTATACACTTAAAAATAATATTGCCATACATATTTTATTTTTTAACATTTTTTGCATATATTTTTATTTATTTTTTGTACATAAATGAAATAAAATAATAATAGAAATATATTTTCTTTTAAAACAAAAATTAGGGTTTCCACCCTTTCCAAAAAAATAATCATTTTTATTTTCCCTTATTTGTAGGACATTAAATAAACTTATTTTTACATACATAAAAATAATACAAAAAAACATTTTTGCATATTTATATTTAATTGCATATTTAAATATTATTCATTTATTTATTTGTACAAATAAATTCAATATGGTTGTAATAGTCTTAGGGCTTTATTTTGTGCAATATCCCCTTATTCAAACTTGCATCCCCCTCCCCATAATAATGTTGTAATAGTCTTAGATTTACCTTTACGCATTTATTGCTTTTATATGCATGATAGTAAAATTAGGGTTTGTATGCAAAGACCAAAATCAAACAAATAGCATGACTAAACACAAGACAACAATGCATGAAAAATGACAACACAATGCACACAAGCATCCCTAGGGTTTCACCCACTTGTTGCCTTAAAAACATGGTCATGGTATGCATGCTAGGTATCTTGGCAAAACAAAACAAAACAAAACAAAAAGATCATAGTCCCTCGATGATGCTATCTTGGTTTCCTATATAAAAATGATCTAGTCCCTCAAAAATCTTGCTAAGATACTTGGAAACATTGTTATCATGGTCATACGATGACCCACGCCCGTCCCGTTTAACATCCAAAGATAAGGTTGTTTACCAATACAATGGTAAAACAACAATGTCAAAGGGTTAAAAATGTGTAGGAAAGACTTTTTAGTAGGTAGGTAGATGCTCCTAGTTACCTTATCAAACTTGCAACCATCCTTGCTATTTTCAAACTATCACACAATTTCAAAACAGTTCAAAATAATTTTAAAACATTTTCCAAAACAAACTTTCAAACATTGAAACATTTTTCAAAAGACAAACACATTTGTATACTGTGATCGGTGGAAATAGAACTGACTGTTTTAAAGCTGGATCACGTATGTCGCGGTAAGCAAGAGTCGCCACCGTCTTTTATGTTCTCCAACATGGAAAGGACAAAAGCACAGCAAAATTCCTTCTTTGAGATGTCTCTCGGTTCGGGAGGTAGATTTATAGAAAGGGAATGTGTTAGCACCCTTTCTATCCATGGTTATCCATGGGCTCTTAGGTACTTTCTCTTATGTTTTCAAAATATGTTTGATTTTCAAAAGTGAGTGGGTTTTGAAAAAAGTTTCGTTGAAAAATTTCTAAGTAACTCTTGTATCTGTCCTCAAGAGTGTATGAAAAATTTGTTGGAAAACTTTTGAAAGTGTCAGTGTGAAAAATATTTTTTGTTTGTTTTGAAAATAGCAAGTACCCATGAGATCTACCTACTCTAAGGAATTAGGCTGTGTAAGAGTCCTTAAGATAGTGCCATCCCACCATTGAGAGGTAGGTAGCACCATCGTTGGAGTTATTAGGGTCAATTCGATGATAAGGGACAATATGGCCATTTGGATGTCTGTCTCGCCATGTATTGGTGTCATGTGTAAGCTGTTCTGTTTTGGCCATTTGGCTTTAGGCCATTTGTGTTCTGGCCTCAATGTTCGTTAATGAACCTGCATGAGATCCTGTCTAAAATCTGCAGTGTTGAATCTCATGAACACATTAAATAAAATCATAAAATGCAAATAAAGCCAATATATGAAGAAATTTAATGTTTAGGCACAATATGGCATGTATGAATGATTATACCCTTTTGATCATGGAGATCAAATCAATCTTACCCTTACTGGAAAATTAGTCACATGAATGCTTTTATGCCCTTTTGATCATGGAGATCAAGTCAGCCTTACCCTTACTGAAGAAGTAGTGAGGTGTTGGTTTGTAACTGAGATGGATTGTTTGTAGTGAGATGTTGGTTTGTAACTGGGATGGCTTGTTTGTAGTGAGAGAGGGATTTGTAATAAGGATTTCAAGGTTTTAGGGTTCTTGAAAGAATTTGATATTCTGACAGTATTGTGGCCAGGTTTTTTTCTCTCCTTTGGTTTGTGTGAAAAGAATGTGATTATATAATGGAAATTAGGGTAAAGAAAATGGGCTTTGAATATGCAATTGGGCCTCCAATGTTCACTTGAGTTCGTCACTTTCCAGACTAAATCGCAGGGACTTAAGTGCAATTTTTGAAGTTGAAATGTGAAAACAAAATGTAGCCGATATCGAGAACTAACTCCTGTCCAAAAATCGGCTCAATCGGATAAACGGTGAATTAATTATGAATTTTTGAAGTTTCAGCTCAGACAAACTTATTTTGGGCTCTAATGTCGACTGTGACACGTTCTTCAATAAAAAACTGGTATTGATCGGAGCATAATTCAGTCTCGACTTTTGAAGAAAAGTTGTAGATATTTGAGTCAGTGACCTTGTGTAAAAATATGAGCCCAATCCGATAAAAATTGACCGAGTTATGAATTTTCGAAGTTTCGGCCCAGATGAAATAATATTCAGCATTCAGGATTTTCGGCGCGTCACGCACTCTGAGCAAAAAACGAAGGCCTTTTGAATACCGTTTGAACTCAATACCTTCTTTGAAAATGTAGCCAACTCAATTTGTGAAATTTTGGCGCCGGAACCAGCTCGATACGATGAAAATCGACCAAGTTATGATTTTCTGAACATGGCGCAAATAAACTTCTGTCACAAATTTTCTGTACGAAAATACTTGATAAATCCACATTTTTGAAGACTTTATGATTGAAATTGACTTCCAGCCGTGAGAGATGAAAACATAGATGACGTCAAGACGGAATTTTGACCACTGGAACGGGTTCAAAACGAGCCACGATCTTCAAGTTATGAATTTTTTAGCGCGTAAAAACTGCACTTTCAGCACACTTTTTTCACCATATTTCTTCGAGAAAACTCACACAGTCGGATACCTTCTTTAAAGAATTGACTCTTGAGCCGAACCTGAATTTGAGCATAAGTTAGGACATTAAGGAGCACTTGAGGTCATTTGGATGTAAGGCCCTTGATGCAACACAAAACCCTAATTTTGACTTGACTGCCTTAGGAGGTGATTTGACTGTGCAACCTTTGAGAAATCTTGAGGAATATGGGAGGGCAAATTTTGGGGTACAACAGTTGCCCCTGTTCAATCTTCTTAGACCTAAGGATGTAGATTGGCTTGCGTGCCTTTCGTGATCCGAAGGTGGAAGATGATTGAACACTAAAGTGCCCAGAAATTTGCACTCGCATAGTGTAGTATCAGCAATGTGATGTCGGGAATAGGCTTACAGGTGCCATCTGGAGATGTGACAGAACCTTGTCGGGAATGGGCTTATAGATGCCATTTGGAAATGTAAGGGATGGTTGAATCTGAGTAAGAAATAGAATAGCTTCCGTGTCTGGAGCATATCTAGTATGTACCTAATTGCTGATGTCTGAATAAACAGTAGAATGATCGCCGCGTTTGGGGTATATCCATACTGCATCTGAGTGAGTGACATAATGTCACCTGAATCTGGATCATATCTAGAATGTCTTTTGAATGAATCTGGACTAAACAATAGAATAGCCTCCGGGTCAGGAGCATCTCTAAGTTGTCTTTAGAAGTTGGAATCTGAATAAGCAATAGAATAGCGTTCGCATCCAGAGCATCTCTTAGCTGTTTCTGAAAGGAAATCTGAATAAGCAATAGAATATCATCTGCGCCGGGAGCATCTCTAAGCTATCTCTGAAAGGGAATCTGGAATAAGTATCAGAATGTAGCCATATCTGGAGCATCTGAACCATCTCTAGAAGGGAATCTGGAATAAGTATCAGAATGTAGCCATGTCTGGATCGCATCCGAACCATCTCTAGAAGGGATCTGAATAAGCAATAGAACAGCATCCGTGTCCGGAGCATCTCTAAGTTATCTCTAGAAGGAAGTTTGAATAAGCAAAAGAATAGCATCCATGTCTGGAGCATTTCCAAGCTATCTCTGAAAGGGAATCTGGAATAAGTATCAGAATGTAGCCATATCTGGGTCGCATCGGAACCATCTCTAGAAGGACATCTGAATAAGCAATAGAACAGCATCCATATCTGGAGCATCTCTAAGCCATCTCTGAGAAGGAACTTTGAATAAGCAAAAGAATAGCATCCATATCTGGAGCATTTCCAAGCCATTTCTGAAAGGAAACTCTGAATAAGCAAAAGAATAACATCCATATTTGGAGCATTTCTAAGCTATCTCTGAGAAGAAACTTTGAATAAGCAAAAGAATAGCATCCATATCTAGAGCATTTCCAAGCTATCTCTGAAGAGAAAACTGAATAAGCAGTAGAATAACATTCGGGTCTGGAGCATTTCTAAGCTATCTCTGAGAAGAAACTTTGAATAAGCAAAAGAATAGCATCCATATCTGGAGCATTTCCAAGCTATCTCTGAAGGGAAACTCTGAATAATCAAAAGAATAACATCCATATCTGGAGAATTTCTAAGCTATCTCTGAGAAGAAACTTTGAATAAGAAAAAGAATAGAATCCATATCTGGAGCATTTCCTAGCTATCTCTGAAGAGAAATCTGAATAAGCAGTAGAATAACATCCGGGTCTGGAGCATTTCTAAGCTATCTCTGAGAAGAAACTTTGAATAAGCAAAAGAATAGCATCCATATCTGGAGCATTTCCAAGCTATCTCTGAAGGGAAACTCTGAATAAGCAAAAGAATAACATCCATATCTGGAGCATTTATAAGCTATCTCTGAGAAGAAACTTTGAATAAGCAAAAGAATAGCATCCATATCTGGAGCATTTCCAAGCTATCTCTGAAGAGAAATCTGAATAAGCAGTAGAATAACATCCGGGTCTGGAGCATTTCCCAGCTATCTCTTTAATTTCTTTAATGTAGACATGCCCTGGCTAGATACAGGTATCGAATCTACAATCAATCGCTCACAAATATGCCCTGGCTAGATACAGGTATCGAATCTGGAACTGGTCCTCTACAGATATGCCCTGGCCAGATACAGGTATCGAATCTCTAAACTCTTCATGCAGATATGCCCTGGCTAGATACAGGTATCGAATCTACAATCAATTACTCACAAATATGCCCTGGCTAGATACAGGAATCGAATCTGGAATTGTGACAGTTGATAGTGATCATCTTTGGATTGACCTTTTCCTGAAATGGCAACACGTTAGTTGTATGCAATGTCATGATGCATGATGTCATGATGCATGATGTCATGATGTTCTCAAGAATAAATGAGATTGTGTCGTATGCACTTTATCATGTATATGAATAGGATGTATGAAATGTGAAATGTCTATGAATGTATTTTCGTCTAGGAAAATAAATCCTTGACGAATGCTGGGAAATTTGTTGAGTCCTGGGCTGATGTCGAAGAGTAGAGTTCTTCGTTTCCGCTGGGGATAATGATTGCAAGAATAAACCGGTAGGAGAAGATGACTCCGTTGGGGAATAAACTTGTTGAAGAGATTACTCTGCGGGGAATTACTCTGTGGGAAGAGATACTTCGCTGAGAATTTGATGGTAACTCCGCTGGGGATACCGTTGATATGTTCCGTTGGGGAATTTTGATGAACTCCGCTGGGGAAAGGAAAAACTTCTCCGAGGACGATCTTTCCGTGGAAATTAGCTGAGGATAACCCAGTTATAAGCTCTGGTGGGGAATAACCTTCTGAATAAAGCCAGGGAGAGCGTTTGTACTCTGCAGGTGACAAGCTCCCAGAATATACTGGGGATAAGCTTCCACTCTCCTGGGGAAACTTTTGGACTGCACTGGGGAATGGCTCCACTGGATGTCTGGTATTCCGCCGGGGAACAATCTTATACTAAGATTGTCGGGGATGCTTGCTGAGGAATATCTATACTCGGCTGGGGATGTTGAGATCTTCTGGGGATACCCAACTTCCTTAAGGCTGACAGCAGACTAACTCTGCTTGGGGAGAGTGTTGCTGACTTGCTATGGATACTGTGCCTTTTTGGGGCTGATTGAAGACCAACTCTGCTTGGGGAGAGTACCGCTGAATCTTGTCTTACTCCGCGGGGAGTGAAGGTATCCTGGTCATATTCTTCAGCTGAGCTTACCTTGGTACCTGGAGGACAGAGCCGCTTGTATAGTTCGGACAATTCTTATTGCTCCAGTTTCTGCAGGAGAAGAAGGTACCTGCGGAGGTGCTTGATAACTGCCGATTGACAAATCCTTCTTCTGGTAGGCAAGTGACGAGATGACGGGACATAGTCGTACGCTTTGATCCCTAATTTTTTCCTGGACCGCCCTTTCGGGTTTTCAGTCCATCAGGATACCCCTTTTTTGCCCAAGCCGCCTTTTCAGGTTTTCGACTTGTCGGGTGTACAGATTTTTTTTCATTTCATCCCTTATTTTTGCCTGAACCCTTTTGGTTCGCCGGGAAGCCCTTATTTTTTCCTAGGTGTGTCAACCTAGCGGGTCTTTGATTATGCGTAGTATTTTTTTCGACTATGTCCATGCTCTCAGAATGTAGGGAGTTGTCACTGTCAGTAGTGTTGTGTTGTCATACCACCCGAAGATCTTCGTTTGATCGTCCAATGCCCCAAGTGATCCAGATGGAGATTTGCCCCAAGCTGGTTGGCCTTTTGAGAGATTCTCCGAATCTTTACTTAACTGCCCCAGATGATGGACAATGATCATGCCATGCCCCTTGGTTGGGAGTGCTTTTGTTCATTAGATATTCTTCGTGCGAATTTCTTTGTTGTTCGAACAAAAGTCATGTGCAAACAATGTTATATTAAAAATTCAAAGCTTATGTCTGTCTTGAAGTTTTTGAAAATGCATTTTTTTCATAAAAACAAGTGAATTTTTTTTTTTGTAAACGGTGATGTCAACTCGTTATTTTACCGCAAGCCTTAAGGAGTCAGGATACCTTTCGTAACAGTATGCTTTCGAACTAACTCATGCTTCAGCTAGGACTTTTAAGGGTTATAATGTGGCCTGGTTCACGGTTTAAGAAACAAAGGATAAAGGCTCAAATTTTATTTGTACCCACCCGCTCTTCGTGATGTTCTTCAACCCTAAACTCAGCTGATCGTGCGTTTAGATATCGTTTGAGTCTTTGCTTTGATATACCGGTGATGGTTCGGATATTGACATTTTGAATAGGCAGTCGTTTCTTTCTTGTTGAGGGTTTGCAGGACCTCTTTCTTTTTTATTTCGTTATTCCTGTATTTTGCCTGAACTGTTTCTTTTTTGGAATTACATTCAGCGGGATGTCCCAGTTTTGTAAGTCTCCTTCATAGGTTTTGACTTATTGGGTTTTTATTTTTGAAAGATAACGACTGTCTGTCTTTACGATTGTTCGGAACCATCACTGTCTTTTGCTTTTGGAAGACTCTTTTGATGTTATTTGTTGTGCCCCTAGATCAACTGAGAAGACTACCCTGCCCCAGGTTATGATTAAGGGTTTTAATTTTCGAAAAGAGAAACTCCTACTTCTTTGGCTCAAAGGGGTTGACGAGGGATTATCTTCCTTATAACTCCAGTGTTTAGGAATTGAAACAATGCATGTACCTCATCAGCGGGGTCTGTTCAAAAGCATATTGTAGATTATGGTATCGTTTTCGTCATCCTCCCTCAAGAGGCTTAGAATTATTAATTGAGAGTTTGATCATCACAAAAAATGAAAGCAGTTTTGAACATAATGAATATGAATAGATTAATTCAAACAGACATATGCGATGCATTAATGGAATAAACAAGTTTGCTATGACATTAATTGTTTGTATAAGCAAAGAAAAATACAACTCGGAAATTCAAATAAACAAAAGCCTTCAGTGATTTGGCAAAGGAGCAGTGATTATGTTTGGAGTCTCTGGTGCTTCAAACTGGACTTCCTTGGCATCGATCATGTCTTGGACCTTGTTCTTCATAGCCCAACAGTTGTCTGTAGTATGCCCCAGGCTATCAGAATGGTATGCACACCTTTCGTTGGGATGATAGTTCGGAGCAGAAGTGTTTAGATTCTGGAGAGGAGCCCTTAAGGTAATCAGCCCTGCCTTCAACAATTGTTGTAGCGCTTGATCCAGTGTCATGTTGATCTTAGTGAACTGTCGTTTGGGTGCGACCTCCTTACGTTGCTGCCCCTGTCTTTGCTGAGCAGGCAAAGGATTGGAGATCTGGGTTGCCCCTACATGTTGATCATGACGGCTCTTTTTACCATGCACAGCGTTGGACTCTTTTTTCCCAGTGTAAGGCTTTTTCTGAGCATCCGAAGGTGCAGCTTCTTGAATCTTTCCAGCCTTGATACCAGCTTCAATCCTCTCCCCGGTCAAAATCAGATCTGTAAACCCAGCAGAAGAATTACAAATCAGATGGTGGAAGAACGGACCAGACAGGGTCCCCAGGAACATATCAACGAGCTCACGGTCAGTCAAAGGTGGTTGCACCCTTCCAGCAAGGTCTCTCCACTTTTGCGCATATTCCTTGAATCCTTCACCCGTCCCTAGTGACATACCCTGGAGTTGGGTACGCGTAGGAGCGAGGTCGGAATTATACTGATACTGCTTGTAGAATGCAGTAGCCAAGTCCTCCCAGTTACGAATACTGGCTCCATCTAGTTGATAGAACCATTCGAGTTGAGTCCCTGAAAGACTTTCCTGGAAGAAATGGATCCATAGATTCTTGTCAACAGTGTAAGGTTGGATCTTCCTTACATAGGATCTGAGATGCAGCTTAGGACAGGAGGCTCCGTCATACTTTGCAAAAGCAGGTGCTTTGAACTTGTGAGGGATCACCACCCCAGAGGACAGACCTAGATCTTCGAAGTCCAAGCCGGGCACTTTCTGTATCTCCATAGCACTTAACCGGTCTTCGAGCTGTTTGTACCTGTCTTCGGCGGGAGGATATTGTTCATCATTGAAATCCGTCTCGTTGTAGGAGACCACGGGACTAGGAACCCTTCTTTCTTGGGGATTGTCTTTCCCAATAGATGGGGTAGTCAGCTCAGCTTCATTTTGTGATCCATTCCCAGATTTGCGTCTAGGGTTGAACAGCATGGTCCTCTTCTTCTTCTTCTTCAAGAGCAGAGTCTTCAAATCCTGTTGACCCTGGGCCAAGCTCATAACCAACTCCTGGAATTGGGCATTCTGGGCCTGTAGGGCCTTGATAGCTTGTTCATTGGATGATTCAGGATTCATGATGATTGCTGAAATAACAGCGAAGAAGGTAAGTGACTTGTCAAAGGAGTACCTGTAATGCAATGATATGTAAGTATGCATGCAATGTTTTCAAGGATCTCGCGGGGTAAACAAGAAAATTGTTAGAATTTAAATCTGGGTAGCTTGATTGAAGGAACTTCATGTTGCTGAGAGTCCTTCTTCAAGGGTCAAGGCTCACCATATCGAGTGGGTCATAGCCCCTGACTCAAATCATTAACCTTGGCTAGAGGAAAATAAATCCCCTTTGCCCCTTGCTAGACATTTGATTCATCATGACCTGCATCACAAACCCTTGAGATCCTTGAAATGGATTAGTCCTTATGTAGGATGTATGCAACGGTATGATGGTATGATGTTATGCTATGCATGGAGTGATGTAAGTAAACCCTGTTATGAGCCCAGATTAAGGACTGTAAACAAACCCTGCAAGAAACTCATGTGTTAGGTAACAAGTACGTGCAAGTAATTCAAGTTAGAAGGCACACAAGTCACACAGAGAGCCCTTAGAGTTTAGGCCAGCATGAAGTAGGTACTACCCTCTTTCAATTTCGTTGGTTAAGACCTGTCCTAGAAAATAGTAGCCGGGTTTTAGAGGATCTCAATATCACTGACTACCCTCAATCGGTCATAACTCCAGCTTCGCAATCTTTTCTTGCGGCCAGAACCATCGCGAGAGTTTAGCCTCAATGAGTGTAGCATACTGCTACTGTTCTATGGCCAAGTTGGGTCAATTTAGGGTTCTAAGGTCGGTTGGTGCTTAATGACTCCTCAGAAGACCCATATTCTCCTCGTTGCAACACAAGGGATATCGGTATAGACCAAGGTGTCACACCAACGTAGCCACTGCTTCACCCGTGTCGGTCTACGCCGGACAGGTCCCTCACAGCTTATGCTACCTAAAGGGTATTCCCCCAGATCCGGATTAGGATCTATGAAACTCCGATGCAAAGCCCACAAAGATAAAAGCAATCAAGACATACAATTGAAAACATAAGAGTGGTCTAATCCTAAGGTACACCTCACTTTATAATGTCCCCAGCAGAGTCGCCAGTTCTGTGATCGGTGGAAATAGAACTGACTGTTTTAAAGCTGGATCGCGTATGTCGCGGTAAGCAAGAGTCGCCACCGTCTTTTATGTTCTCCAACATGGAAAGGACAAAAGCACAGCAAAATTCCTTCTTTGAGATGTCTCTCGGTTCGGGAGGTAGATTTATAGAAAGGGAAGGTGTTAGCACCCTTTCTATCCATGGTTATCCATGGGCTCTTAGGTACTTGCTCTTATGTTTTCAAAATATGTTTGCTTTTCAAAAGTGAGTGGGTTTTGAAAAAAGTTTCGTTGAAAAATTTCTAAGTAACTCTTGTATCTGTCCTCAAGAGTGTATGAAAAATTTGTTGGAAAACTTTTGAAAGTGTCAGTGTGAAAAATATTTTTTGTTTGTTTTGAAAAGAGCAAGTACCCATGAGATCTACCTACTCTAAGGAATTAGGCTGTGTAAGAGTCCTTAAGATATTGCCATCCCACCATTGAGAGGTAGGTAGCACCATCGTTGGAGTTATTAGGGTCAATTCGATGATAAGGGACAATGTGGTCACCGAAGCAATAGTAGGACACCTTAGAAGTAACCCTAATGTCCTAGATCCCTTTTTTTTATCCGAGGCAACCGTTTCGAGGCAACTGGATCTTAGACAGGAGGGCGACCTCTAAAACACCCTATACTTGACGACCACGTTCGAGGCAACCAGTGAGGCGTACCCTA
This sequence comes from Vicia faba, assembly GCA_948472305.1. Lineage (NCBI taxonomy): Eukaryota > Viridiplantae > Streptophyta > Magnoliopsida > Fabales > Fabaceae > Vicia > Vicia faba. The sequence goes on along the minus strand of OX451735.1, from coordinate 507,238,313 downwards.
GGAGTGGCATGTGCGAGTGTGTCAGGATTCAGTTAAGTTATCTTTGCACATGTTATGGTGAGCTACGGGTTGATTTTAATTTCAGAGATAAGTCTTGTCATGCATAGCCTAATTAGCATACATCTAACAGTTAATAGTCGCGGAATTTAAATTGCGGAAATTAAATCTAAACTATTACAAGGCGTCGGGTATTTACATCGCCAAAAACAAACCCTTTAATTTAAATTGCGGAAAGTAAAATAAAGCAATAAATAAATAAAGTCCTAATTAAAGTTATTACATTCCGGAAGCAAGTACAATAATATGGAAAATGGATCGCGTGCGGGAAATTAAATTGGATGTGAGTTTTTTGGGTTTTGACCCTTTTTTGAAAGAAAGTGATTTTTTTGGTTATTTTTGAATTAAATGGAATTAAATTAAATGAACAATTAAATTAAATTAAATAATGAAAATATTTTTTGGATTTTTGAGTTTTTAAAAGAAATAAAATAAATTGAATTAATGCTAATAAAAACCTAATATTCTAAATTGATTTTAAATATTGCAAAAAATATTAAAAGTTAAATCTAATTAAAGTTAAATTGATTAAATTAATTTATTTACAAAAATAAAAGTGATGAAGCTAATTTTAATAAATAAAATATTTTTTTGTGTTTTTGATTTTATTAGGAAAAAATGTTAATTGGTTAGTGATTAATAAAAATAATAACGATTAATTAATTAAAGGAACATAATACAAATAGAGAGAGAGTTTAGGAGTATACGGACCTGATTGGAGGGGTGAAACAGTTGTTGGCCGTGTAAACTGTTTCGTTTTGGCCATTTGTGTTTTGGCTTTTGACCATTTGTGTTCTGGCCTCGACGTTCCTTAACCTTCTCAGAATGTCTGTCTCGCCATGTATTGGTGTCATGTGTAAGCTGTTCTGTTTTGGCCATTTGTGTTCTGGCCTCAACGTTCCTTAATGAACCTGCATGAGATTCTGTCTAAAATCTGCAGTGTTGAATCTCATGAACACATTAAATAAAATCATAAAATGCAAATAAAGCCAATATATGAAGAAATTTAATGTTTAGGCACAATATGGCATGTATGAATGATTATACCCTTTTGATCATGGAGATCAAATCAATCTTACCCTTACTGGAAAATTAGTGACATGAATGCTTTTATGCCCTTTTGATCATGGAGATCAAGTCAGCCTTACCCTTACTAAAGAAGTAGTGAGGTGTTGGTTTGTAACTGAGATGGCTTGTTTGTAGTGAGATGTTGGTTTGTAACTGGGATGGCTTGTTTGTAGTGAGAGAGGGATTTGTAATAAGGATTTCAAGGTTTTAGGGTTCTTGAAAGAATTTGATATTCTGACAGTGTTGTGGCCAGGTTTTTTTCTCTCCTTTGGTTTGTGTGAAAAGAAGGTGATTATATAATGGAAATTAGGGTAAAGAAAATGGGCTTTGAATGTGCAATTGGGCCTCCAATGCTCACTTGAGTTCGTCACTTTCCAGGCTAAATCGCAGGGAATTAAGTGCAATTTTTGAAGTTGAAATGTGAAAACAAAATATAGCCGATATCGAGAACTAACTCCTGTCCAAAAATCGGCTCAATCGGATAAACGGTGAATTAATTATGAATTTTTGAAGTTTCAGCTCAGACAAACTTATTTTGGGCTCTAGTGTCGACTGTGACACGTTCTTCAATAAAAAACTGGTATTGATCGGAGCATAATTCGGTCTCGACTTTTGAAGAAAAGTTGTAGATATTTGAGTCAGTGACCTTGTGTAAAAATATGAGCCCAATCCGATAAAAATTGACCGAGTTATGAATTTTCGAAGTTTCGTCCCAGATGAAATAATATTCAGCATTCAGGATTTTCGGCGCGTCACGCACTCTGAGCAAGAAACGAAGGCCTTTTGAATACCGTTTGAACTTAATACCTTCTGTGAAAATGTAGCCAACTCAATTTGTGAAATTTTGGCGCCGGAACCAGCTCGATACGATGAAAATCGACCAAGTTATGATTTTCTGAACATGACGCAAATAAACTTCTGTCACAAATTTTCTGTACGAAAATACTTGATAAATCCACATTTTTGAAGACTTTATGATTGAAATTGACTTCCATCCGTGAGAGATGAAAACATAGATGACGTCAAGATGGAATTTTGGCCACCGGAACGGGTTCAAAACGAGCCACGATCTTCAAGTTATGAATTTTTTAGCGCGTAAAAACTGCACTTTCAGCACACTTTTTTCACCATATTTCTTCGAGAAAACTCACACAGTCGGATACCTTCTTTAAAGAATTGACTCTTGAGCCGAACCTGAATTTGAGAATAAGTTAGGACATTAAGGAGCACTTGAGGTCATTTGGATGTAAGGCCCTTGATGCAACACAAAACCCTAATTTTGACTTGACTGTCTTAGGAGGTGATTTGACTATGCAACCTTTGAGAAATCTTGAGGAATATGGGAGGGCAAATTTTGGGGCACAACATATACATTCAAACAAAAATCATTACAAAGGTTGCCTAGACAAAGGGCTCTTTTCAAAATACTTTCAAAACCACACACAAAGGCACCATTTCAAACAATTGGAAAAGCAAAGCAAGTGATCTAAAACAAGTAACTAAGAGCCCGTGGAAAACCATGGATGAAAAGGGTGCTAGCACCTCCCCTTTTCATAATCTACCCCCTGAACCCAAGAAAACATCTCAAAGGTCTTTCTTGTGCTTTTTGACCTTTCCTTTGGATAAAATAAAAAGTCAGTGGCGACTCTTTCTAAATCGAAACATTTGCGAACACAAACGCAAAACCTCAAGTCAGTTCTCCCACTGTATCACACAATCCTATACATACATCTAGGCACTTTATAATTTGCGGGAATTAAAAATACAAGAAATTAGAGTCCTAACTATTACATGGATTTGGGCAGATACATAATTATTTTGTCTGAAAATAAAACACGGAATTTAAATCCTATTTACATCTATTACAAACTCGGAGTAGTTACAAATAATAATAAAAAGGGGAAATTAAAAATGCGCGGTAAATCAAATGTGAGAAATAATTAGACGACCAAAAAAATCTAAATTGAGAAAATATTTATATTAGTTTTTAAGGAAAAGTTAAGTTAAGTACACAATTAAACCTAATTCTAATTATTTTAAATTATATATAAAAAACATTAAATTTCCCTAATTTTATTAATACTAATTAATTAATAAAATATTTTTACAAAAAAAGATTTTTGATGTTTTTTATGATTTTGATTAAAATAAAAAATGGTATATTTTTGGTGTTATTAAAAACATAATTAATAAATAATAATAATAAAAAGAATTAAAATAAAAAGTGTGAGAAATTGGGCCTGTATAGGCAACCCATGGGGGGTGTATTTCTGATTTTTCATTAGGCCCGTGCATATTGAACCCATGCCTGCGCCGGATCCAGTGTGGCTTCCTTCGTATGGTTCATGGTATGACTGCACGTACTCGACGTTGGATCTGGATATGATGAGATCTTGGGGGCTATATCTGAGGTCTCACAGTGGACATCGTTGGATATGTTGCATTGGAGCCTGTAGGAAATATCAAGAAAATGCAAAAGCACACGCCTGGGGTCGAACCCAGGACGTACACCTCACAGACTTCCCCATTTGCCAACTGCGCTGCCAAGTTATTTTTTAACATAAACACATAAAAAACAATATATTGTAAACTGGTCAGTGACTATAACCAAAACGCGTGCGAAGTTTAAACCATCCACTCAAGTTGTGACACACACTTATCTCCTCTCGGGGATTGTCATCTTAGGTTCAGAGCTTTTACCCACGGACAACAACCATAGCTACAAACCTGCAATCCTTAAATATCTGGTCTAGGAAATATAAATCAGATTCAAGATCATTGATCGATTGGATTCGATCCTCTAATCATGATGGTATCCCTCTTGAGATCCAATTTTTCCTGCATTTGAAAGCCCTAAAACAACCTTGTAAACCCTAGCAATGGTGTCCCATTCAACAAGCACCAAAACATACAATTAAGTATGTAAAAACATTCTAAAAGGCAATATAAACATGAATATATACTTATAACTCAATGATCATGCATGAATTGTGAAAATCAAATTCAAAAATATGAACGAACCGTGTTACAGCTAGCACTCGTTTCTTGATGTTTCAGGCCTTGAGGATGCTTGTTATTGCTTCAATGATTGCCCATGAACACGATTTGACCTTCAGCATGCCTTGAACTGGTCTGTAATTAAAAATATGATTCTTACGTTTTTGCAAAAATTAAAAACTTGGTTCTTGCTCTTGGAGGCAGCTACGCGTCTGAATTCTTTTTTTTAGGGTTCACGATGATCTTGTATATATATGGAATCAAATTAGGTCATTTGTTTTGACAAGAATCCAAGATATGAATGTTTTTTCAATTTGCATTCATTCTTTCCAATTGTTGATATTCTCTCCTTTCATGGCATGGCACGATCTTTCTTGGCTATTGACAGCACATGAGATCTCCATTCAATGCAAAAAAACATCCCTAAAACAAATTATATGATTTGTTTTGATTTTATTTGATTTTATTTCAATTTTAAATGAATTAAATCACAATAAATTAAATAAATAAGTGAATGAGGCATGGAGTGGTTCATGGGTCGTGGACCATGTTAGGAACAAGCTCCAAACTTGAAAAGATAGGCCCATGTGGAAAAAATGCAATTTTGGGCACATTTAACTTTTGGCAATTTTGCAAAAATGGTCAACTTTGACAAGGCATATCTCTTCCAATTTTAACCCTAGAGATGTGTTCTTGGACTTTTTAGAAATATTGGGATGTCCCCTAAACAACCCTTTTGGTTTCATCTTAATTGGATCTTCCATGTTCATGTGAGAAGCTTTGACCCAAAAGGTTTTTTTGTTGACTTTTTGAAAGGACCTATAATGTCTGAATTTATATCTTTTCATGAGTGCATATTTTGAACTTGAGGGCTGAAGATGAGTTGTAGGAGATTGAACCCTCTTCAAAATGAACCTTGGATGGAAAATTTCTGATAAAGTATGAAGAAGTTATGCTTGGTCAAAGTTTGGTTGACTTTTCCTAAGAAACCCTAATTTAGCAACTTTTGAGTCTTGATGAATTAGGAGCATTCCTTGAGGTATCATGATCAAACCTTGATAAAATGATGAATGTCACTTCAAAATGTTGATATTGACCAAAAATCTTGAATTTTGACTGTATGTGGGCCACGGTTGACTTTTGACCTAATACAGTCGATTCTCAAGCATCTGAGCAGTTGACTGAGAAAACTTCTTGTGCAAGGCTTGAAATTTGACATGGATTATCTTGAGAACATATTGGTATAATGGAAGGCATTTGGTACCTTTGGAGTTCACACATCTTGATAAAAATGGAAACCCTGGTTTGAGGTACATTGCCTTAGGAGAGAGTTTGTCTGGTCAACTCTTGGGCATCCTTGACCAAGTTGAGGACCTTAATGGGCATGTATTAAGTAAAATGAGAGGGAAAATTTTGGGGTACAATAGCTGCCCCTGTTCAATATTTTTAAACCTGAGGGTGCAGATTGGCTTTTCTGCCTTTCGTAATCTGAAGGTGGAAGATGACTGAACACTAAGTGCCCAGAAATTTACGCTCGCATGAAGTGATACTTGATTTGGTCATATCGGGAATGGGCTTACGGATTCCATTTGGAAGTTGCTAGAGAATCACCGGAGATAGGCTTAACAATGCCATCCAGAAAATATATCGGTTTCCTGAAAGATTCCTTTGCGAGAATTCCTGAACCTACCGTTGAGGAGGACTTTGCTGGAGAATGTTGATTCACGTCTTGGAAAATAGAGGCTATGAGCTGCGGTTGTTCATTACTCTACTGTGGAATTAACTCCTTCTCGAGGAAGTGGAAGTGAACTGCATATCTGGTCAGGGTCCAGGCTGCACAACGACTTACTGGGGAAAGGTGAAGTCGACTGTAACTGGTCGGGTCCAGGTCTTACCGTGTTGTAAACTATCGTCTGGAGATGAAAGAGAAGGAACTTGGATGGTAAGGTTACTTCGAAATGAAATCCTTGATAGTGGGGCTATGAGAAGGAACCTGGATAATAGGGTTACTTCGGAATGAAAGCCTGGATAGTAGGGCTATGAGAAGGAACTTGGATAGTAGGGTTACTTCGGAATGAAAGCCTGGATAGTAGGGCTGTGAGAAGGAACCTGGATAGTAGGGTTACTTCGAAATGAAAGTCTGGATAGTAGGGCTATGAGAAGGAACCTGGATAGTAGGGTTACTTCGAAATGAAAGCCTGGACAGTAGGGCTATGAGAAGGAACTTGGATAGTAGGTTTACTTCGAAATGAGAGCCTGGATAGTAGGGCTTATGGGAACGAACGTGGTTCGTAGGGTTGCTTCGAAATGAAATCCTGGATAGTAGGGCTACCTCAAGATGAAAGCCTGGATAGTAGGGCTTATGGGAAGGAACCTAGATAGTAGGGTTACTTCAGAATGAAAGCCTGGATACTAGGGGTACTTCAGAATGAAAGCCTGTATTGTAGGGTTGTAGGAAGAAACCTGGATAGTAAGGTTACTTCGGAATGAAAGCCTGGATTGTAGGGTTGTGAGAAGAAACCTGGATAGTAGGATTACTTCAAAGTGATAGTGTAGATTATTTGACCCGTTTGGTTTCAAAAACTGAGTTTCCATTAGTCGTCTGCAGACGTGACCTGCATAAATGTTGGATTTGTTAAAGCTAATCGTCTTTCCTGAAAAGATAACAGGGTTAATTATGTGCGATACATGAAATTCATGGTGGAATGATGTTCTCAAAATAAATGAGATAATGTTGTATATGGTATGTATGCGCTTGTCATGATGTATGTACATGAAATGCTATCGGAGTATGTCCGGGTTTGGAAAAATAAATCTCTGACTACTGCTGGAGATTTATGAATATTCTGTCAGGAAGAGATTCTGCCTGAGAATAAACTCTGCGGGGAACAAACTTAGAAAGTGAATCTTTATAGCTGAAGTAATGAGCTCTGTCGGGGATTGAGCCTCTGCATCCAAAGAAATAAACTCTGCTTGGGGGATGAAATTTACTGACCCGCCCACGATTATGAAATTCGGCTGAGGGATATAGCTGTCAGGTTTCAGAATGACCCTGGCTGGGGAGGTCACGTCCTGTTTCGGTAAAGCCTACATCAATGCTTTTTAATACTTTTATTCTGTGGGGAGTGTATGTATTGTTGATTGTGCTCCAAAGCTGACTCTATCCTGGTACCTGCTGGGCAGAGTAACTGTCGGGTTTGACACTTCTTGTTTTCGCCCCTATTTCTGGAATTACGAGTAATTGTCTTTGTTTCTTATGTAAATATTTATGAGCAGAAATCATTTTCAAATTCATATGTCAAAAATAAGTCATTGGACGTTCTTGCAAAACAAGACATAAAAATAAAAACAAACTCGAAGTTTCTTGTGAAAATAATTTTGTATTGATTTCTGAAGTTGGGCTGTAATAGGCGTTTTTGTACAAGGAGATTGACGCTCTAGTAAGAGAACGCCGCCGTAAAAAATAGAAGCTATACAAATTTGTGTAAAAGAAAACATCTATGTGAAACAACCCCATAATGTTCCAACTCTGCTATTGCCCTTATGTCTTCAAGCGTCTCATCACTTTGCTGTTTGTCCGAAGTTGATTTGGTTGATTGGTGTCTTCCGAGCTTGATAGTCGATACTGAAGTCTGGTCGCAAGATGATCCAATGAGACATAGTGATACGCTTTATATCCCTAACTTTTACCTGGATTACCCTTTTGGGTTTTCAGTCCACCGGGATACCCATTTTGCCTAAGCCGCCCTTTCAGGTTTTCGACTTGCCGGGTGTACATATTTTTTGTTTTCATCCCTTATTTTTTCCCGAACCCTTTTAGTTCGCCGGGAAGCCCTTATATTTGCCTAGTCCAATCAACCTAGCGGTTTTTTGATTAGGCATAGTATATTTTCATTATGTCTGCATTGACGGGGTGAAGAAGGTCATCACCGTCCGTGGTAGTTAGAATCATAGCTCCATCCGAGAAAATGTTCTTAACCATAAATGGCCCTTCGTACGTGGGGGTCCATTTTCCCCTGGGATCACCTTGCGGTAGTATGATGCGTTTGATCACTAGATCCCTGACTTGATATTCTTGACGCCTGACTTTCTTGTTAAAAGCCTTGATCATTCGCTTTTGATACGTCTGACCATGGAAGATAGCAGTAAGTCTCTTTTTATTGATTAGATTTAACTAATCAAGTCAGGTTCGGATCCAGTCGTCTTCGTTCAAACCCGCATCCTTCATAATCCTGAGAGAAGGTATTTGGACTTCGATGGGTAGGACTGCCTCCATGCCATATACCAGAGAGTAGGGTGTTACCCCTGTCGACGTCCGTGCTGAAGTACGGTACCCATAAAGAGAAAATGGTAACATCTCATGCCAGTCTTTGTATGTCACCGTCATCTTCTGTACAATATTCTTGATGTTCTTGTTAGTCGCTTCAACAGCGCCATTCATCTTTGGCCGGTAGGGAGAAGAATTATGTTGTTGTATCTTGAACTGTTTACAGAGCTCGGTGATCATTGTGTTGTTGAGATTCGTACCATTGTCAGTAATAATTCTCTCTGGCACACCATATCGACATATCAGATTATGTCGGATAAACCGCGCCATGACATTTTTGGTTACTGTGGAAAAAGAGGCTGCCTCAACCCACTTCGTGAAGTAATCAATGGCTACTAGGATGAAGCGATGTCCATTAGAAGCGATGAGACTGATTTCTCCGATCATGTCGATGCCCCACATTGCAAAGGGCCACGGAGTTGTTAAGACGTTTAAGGGGGCCAGAGGCACATGCACCTTATCAGAGTAGATTTGGCACTTATGACAAGTTCGATAGTGCTGATAACAAATTGGCTTCCATAGTGGACCAGTAATATCCTGCCTGTAGGATCTTATTAGCCATGGTATGTCCAGTAGAATGGGTTCCGAAGGTGCCTTCATGTAGATCTGTCATGATCCTCTCTGCTTCGCTCTTGTCTACACACCGTAGTAGTGTGGAGTCTTGGTTGCGCTTATAGAGGATTCCATTACTGAGGAAGAAATTTTCAGTGAACCTTCTCATAAACTTCTTATCATTGACAGATGCCCCTTCGAGATACTCTTGAGTCTCGAGATACCTCTTGACTTCGTGAAACCAGGGTTCGTCTGCCACTTCTTCGGTATCAATTTCACAGTAGTGTGCTGGTTCATCCAACCTCTCAATGGTGATTTGGGGAGATTCATTGTCCCACCTAACTTTGAATATATAAGACATGGTAGCTAGCGTGTCCGCTAACTGGTTCTTCTCTCACAGGAAATGTTCAAAAGTTACTTCCTCAAAGTGTGGGATCAATGTCAGTACGAGTTCTTTGTATGGGATGAGATTCAGATGCTTCGTATCCCATTTTCCTTTGACCTGACTTATTACCAAGGCTGAATCCTCGAAAACGTCCAAGAATTTGATCCTGAGGTTAATAGCAGCCTTGAGTCCCATGATACAAGCTTCATACTCCGCCATGTTGTTAGTGCAGTTGAAACATAGTTGGGCAGTGAAAGGAGTATGCAGCCCTCAAGAGATATGATTACAGCGTCGATGCCATTACCCAGTGTGTTCGAAGCTCTGTCAAAAAACATAGTCCATCGGGATCCCTCCTCGGGTCCTTCATCTGGTCCAGGTTCTTTAAAGTCAGTCACCAGCATAATATTCTCATCCGAGAACTCAAAATTCATGGACTGGTAGTCATCCATGGCCTGATGGGCCAAATGATCAGCCAATACACTCCCCTTGATTGCTTTTTGGGTTGTATATTGTATATCGTACTCGGTTAAGATCATCTGCCATCTTGCTATTCTTCCGGAGAGAGCAGGTTTCTCGAAGATGTATTTAATCGGATCCATCTTGGATATCAACAAAGTAGTGTGGGTCAACATATATTGTCTTAGTCGGCGAGCAGCCCATGCCAAAGCGCAACAAGTTTTCTCGAGCAGTGAGTATCTTGTCTCACAATCGGTAAACTTTTTGCTAAGGTAGTATATCGCGTGCTCTTTTCGACCAGACTCGTCATGCTGCCCCAACACACACCCCATTGAATTATATAGTACTGTTAAATACAATATAAAAGGTCTTCCTTCAATCGGAGGCATTAGAATTGGCGGTTCTTGTAGGTATTGTTTGATTCTTTCGAAAGAAATCTGGAATTCATCATTCCACTTTACCACTTGATCTTTCTTCAGAAGCTTGACGATGGGCTCACAAGTAGTAGTCAGATGTGAAATGAACCTGGCAATATAATTCAAGCGTCCCAAGAAACCCCTAACTTCCTTCTCCGTACGGGGAGCTGGCATTTCTTGTATAGCCTTTACCTTTGCAGGATCTACTTGGATGCCTTTGTCGCTGACAATGAAACCCAGAAGTTTACCAGACCTTACTCTAAAGGTGCACTTGTTCGGATTCAACCTCAGCTTGTATATCTTCAACTTGTCGAACAACTTTCGAGATGATCAAGGTGCTCTTCCTCAGTTTGAAACCTGGCTATCATATCATCAACATAAACTTCGATCTCGTGATGAATCATATCATGGAACAAAGCGGCCATGGCACGCTGATAAGTTGCCCTGGCATTCTTCAACCCAAAAGGAATCACCTTGTAGCAGAAGGTACCCCACTGTGTGACGAAAGTCGTCTTCTCCATGTCTTCAGGAGCCATCTTGATCTGGTTGTAGCCAGAGAAACCGTCCATGTAGGAGAAGATTTCATGTTGCGCGGTGTTGTCAACCCGAAAATCAATATGAGGAAGAGGGGAGTCATCCTTGGGGCTATCCCTATTCAGATCTCTATAATCCACACACATCTGTACCTTAATGTCCTTCTTAGGTACTAGAACAACCTTAGCAATCCATTATGGATAAGAAGTGACAGCTAAGAATCCTGCGTCGAACTGCTTCATGACCTCAGCCTTGATCTTCTCTGACATTTTGGGGCGCATACAGCGGACCTTCTATTTAACCGGAGGACAGTCTTCTTTGGCCGGTAGACGATGAACCACAATATCAGTGTCTTAGACTGGCATGTCTTCATATGACCAGGCAAAGATCTCGACGTAGTCGTGCAACATTTGTATCAACCGTTGTTCGACTTTAACTTCCAAATTTGGAAAAATCTTAACTTCTTTTCTGTCTATCTATGTGCCCAGGTTTATCGTCTCAACTGGCTCTTCATGAGGCTGTATAGCCCTTTCTTCCTGCTGTAATTATCTAGCAAGTTTTCCAGGCACCTCACAATCATCATTACCTTCGTCTTCGGCTTGGTTGATCGGATTTTCGAAGTCATAACTGGCAGTAGCAGAGCTGTTATCAATGGGATCCAGAGTGGATATGGATATGTAGTATAATACGTGAGTGTGTGTAAGAGCATAGCTGTTTTGGTAAAGTGAAAACAGAAAAGAAAAACAAAGAGCGCAAGATTTGTATGCAAGAAACGTCCAATGCTTTATTAATGATATATGAAATGACAAATAGTAGCCCTCACAAGCAAAGCCAATGTGCTTCGGGAAAGGCACAAGGCCGTAGAGTTTTAAATTGTTTATTACAAATCTCAAAACAAGTAAGACAATTATTGTGGAATAAAAGAAACTGGTATAAAGTCTCTAGCCGTCCAGTTATTTAGTCCACCGTTGGTAGTTGGGTAGATCCAGCTATCAATGTCTGAGTCTTCCTCGCTGTCTTCAATGGCATTAATTCCCCGATTACTAATGCGTAGGGGAGGTCCTCCAGCCCGAGTGCGTCGAACGGCCCTTTGAGCTCCTGAAGTAAAGCCCAAACCACACTTGTCAATTTTATGAGTGAAATCAGGGAGCTGTCCCTAGTTGGTACACCCACCTTCTTCAACCACTGCTCTGGAGTCTTTGAGGGAAGCCATCTTCAGAGGAGGTTTATTGGTAGTAGCTTCAGCCGATTCCAGGATCTGAGGAACCTCTTCAAAATTCTAATAAGGAGTCTCTATGAATTCCCCATCCATCTCTATGTACCTGAAGGAAATGAGGTGGCTCACCATATACTCCTCCTCACCATGCACAGTGACAATCTTTCCTCTTACTGGATACTTTAGCATCTGGTGTAGTGTAGATGTGACTGCCCTAGCTTCATGGATCCAAGGACGACCCAACAAACAGGAGTACGACGGACGGATGTCCACTACATAGAAAGTGGACTCAAAGTTCTGGGAACCTACTTTGACGGGGATGTCCACTTCCCCATGCACCATTCTCTTCGACCCATCGAAAGCCCTCACCACAATGTTACTAGGCTTTAAATTCAAGCCCTCATAGTTCAACCGAATCAATGCCTTCTTAGGCAGAACATTCATCGAAGACCCAGTATCTACCAGCACATGAGCCATAGTGGTGCCCCTGCATTCAATCGAGACATGCAGAGCATCATTATGCTTCCTTCCTTTCGGCGTCAGGTCTGTATCTGAAAAACCCATCCCATTGTCAGCAGTCAGGCTGGACACACAATCCTTGAATTGATCAGCCGAGGTCTCCTGCGGCACATGCGCAGTCTTGAGGAATGCAATCAAATCTTTCGCATGGGCTTCGGAACACAATAGCAGAGACAACATGGATATATTTGAGGGGGTCTGCCCCAGCTGCTCAACCACATTGTAGTCGCTCTTTTTGATTATTTTCAGTATTTCCTCTATCTCATGCTTATAGGCTTCCACGAAAGTTTTTGTAGGCGCCTCTGTTCAGGCAGGCTCACCTATAACTTCTTTGTCGCGGATACCAGATGATTTGTCGACAGGGATAATAATTGGAGTAAGAACAGGAGTAGTAGTTGAAGTACCAATAGGAACAGCAGACGGAATGATAATAGGCTTGTTGATAGTCTTCGGGGAAATCTCGGGAGAGAAAACCCTTCCACTTCGGGTAACCTTGTCGGTCCCGACAATGTTACTAATATCAAGATCAGCCTCTTCATTTTTTAGATCTTGTTTGTTGCCATGATAGTACACATCGGCACCATAATACTAGGGGACAACTTTGTCCGAGGCATACGGGATAGGACCAGGAACAATGATTATTAGCGGAGCAATTCTTGGAACAAATGTAATCCTAACAGGTCTTCTCAAGGAGAACTTGGAAGGATTGGTGGAAATGGTTATAATAGCAACATCTTCAAATGGAACAACGGGAATCAAAGTTTTCTCGAACAAAATTTCTTTACTATCCATCAGGCGCTGAACACCTGACTTCAGCAAATGGAAACTAGAAGGTAGAAATGAACACATGTGGCAACCTTCACCATAACCCGGAAATAAATCGGCCGACAATAAATTCTTCTTAACCGTCATAAGAGGAGTAGAAACTTCATCTACTAAGGTCACAAATAGATAAGTATCAATAGCATTAACTCCACGACCGTGCTTAGGCATGGGTGCAGTTATGACGTTGGGCTTTTCCGGAGCTGTTTACAGTGATTTCTGGTAAACAACTGCTAGTCCTCCAAACTATCGAATAAACTTACTGACTGTTATTCAATTTCTCTGGTAACTCGCAGGATCGACTAGATTGATCCTACGATGTGTTGGCCATTAGGGTAACTCTCATGATCGAACAGGTATTCATGGTTGGTGTTTGGAATGTTGTGTAGGTGTTTGACTTATTTCGATTTCTCTCTTAAAGATCTAAAGGTGTAATCAAAATATATGTGCGCGAAACTAAATTGCATGAATAAAAGTTAATTGTAAAGACATGTAAAAACTGCATAAAAGGCAAGTAAATGACTTCAAAACGTAAAAAACACAGTTAATGTAAAAGATTCGAAATGTGAAGAAAGCGTTTAATGCAAGAAATCTGTAAAATGACTTTAAGTAAAAAAGGTGTTCGAAGGATAAAAACTTGAAGATAAAGGCATGAAATGTATAACAGTTTCTGAAATGTAAAGTATTTGAAATGGAAGGAAAGCATTTAAATGTAAGGCATCAGCAAAAAGATTTCGAATAAAAAGACTTTAAATGCAAAACTTGTAAATGTTATTGACATAAAGACAAAGGAAAGTACTGGAATTGATAAAGAGTTTTCATTAAATCATAAACATGTGGTGTTATCATACGTACATTGCTCTTGCATTCGTTTCCCTAGCCATGTGGTAATTTGAATGTTTACAGAGTATTTAGTACAATAGATATGACACATGAAATCCTAATGCTAAGACTTCTATTTATACTACTTCGACCATAACGGTCTTGCTATAAGATTCTGCCACGTTCAGAACATGCAGAGCAATGCCTCTCTCTTGCTTCCACGCGTCTTCGAATGCTCCAGCGCATATATTTCAAATTTCGAACATCCCGCTTGCATTTGAATTTCAAATGTTTTGGCACTTCTTCGCTTCGAACACATTCCCTAGACACAGCCTTGTTGTCATTTCGATACTTCTTTGGATATATTCTCATAATTGTCACTCGAAGTTCCAAGCTTTGATATGCTCATTCGAAACACTGCTTCTGCTATTTCGAAACATGACGTTTTGTTTTATTTCAATCGAAACTTCCAATTCACTTGGCTTCTAATAATATTATCAAAATCTTCAGCCAACAAAATGCCCCTTTAAAATATGTATTTCGATCCCTTTGAGAAATACTTATTTTAAACATATACACAAGATTTTGATGCGACCTTCGAATCATCGTAACATTTAATGCATTTGACTCCAGTCACGTCAATCATAACACTTTTAAGATTCCTTAACCGCCTTGAACCACTTCACAGTATGGTGCAGTTACAAAACAATGATTATCTTTAATCACGCCTATTACCAATGTTAACTTTAGGCCACCTCTTCATCACACCAACCCATGATTACCACGTATCACAACCTTACTCAGTGGATGCTTAAACTTCCATATTATAAAAAACCCATCAACTTAGTCTTTTTATTTTCTTTCCACATTCTGAATCTTTTCTCCTTATTCTCTCACCGAAACCCTAAGCTTTCAACATTCTTCCAACAATGTCTTCTTCTACTTCATCCCAATTAAAAAAGGTTTCCAAAAAGAAAGGAAAGACCACAGGAACTACAATGGAAAGCAAGGTTGTCACTCACCAAGGTCAATCTGTTCTTGTTCCCCAGATGATCTCAAAGGAGAAAGAAATGCTTTATGCATCCCAGGTACTTATTCCTACCACCGCTGCTGGTAAGAGGTTAGCTTTAATGGGCCCTCTTACAGTTTTTGAAATTTTAAAAGACACCAGGAAAATCTTCCCAGTTTTCTATAATTTCAAACCCCTGTTTAATAAAATGGACGCCCCTAAGGCAATAGAATCTTCTGGCTCAAACACCGTGGAAAATCCAACTGTTCCTCCTAAGGACCCTTTTGTATTAGACTATGTAAAGAGTAACTTCAAACCATTTCGATCTTGCCCCACCTCCGACACTGCTTATCAAAACTGGTTCAATAAGGTAGAAGCTAAGAAATCCCAGCAATGGGAAGAATTAGGTATCTACAACTTGATTAAGCTGTCGAAGCCAGGTTTTACTTACAGCCACCCATTGTTATTCACGTCCCTATATTTCTGGGACAGTACTTATAATACTTTCCATCTCCCTGGTGGAATGATTACCCCTACCTTCTTTGACATAGCGGCCATCACTGGGCTATCACCAGTAGGAGAAACATATATCCCTGACAATGAAGAACATTCGAGTATAATCGACTTCGAAGTCAAACTAGCAAGTTTTTCCAAGTTTATCAGCCATTACCATGCTGAAGGAGACAGTGTGTCTGATGTAGAACACATTGCTTTCCTTACCCTATGGCTGTCAAGATATGTCTTCTGCAGTAGATCCCTACAGGTAGCCAGTAGGTTTATTCCTCTAGCTAGGGATTTGCATGAGAACCGGAGAGTGTGCTTAAGTGAACTGCTCTTAGTTGACCTTTATGAAAGCCTAAGGTCAGCTGTTTCGAGCCTGTAATCTCATACCTCCAAGAATATCCTGCTAGCTGGCCCTTTCTGGTTGCTTCAGCTATGGCTAAATGCCATGTTCGAACCTTCATTGTCAACTGCCAACACCATTGATGAACAAGACCCTGAAATAACTGATAGAATCGTTGAAGGCACTAGGCTGCGAAGATTAACCCCGAACGATGATAGGGATGACTTCAAAGTCCTATTCTCAAAATACATCATGATATTCTCTAAGAGACATAAGTTCGAAGAGACCATGGAGCCTTTTGCTTCAAGGGCTCATGGACCTTCATGGTTCACCATGGCTCTCTCAGAAGTTGTCAAGAGCAAAGAGATTCAAGATGTATGGAGAGCCTTCTTGCTACCCAGACTAATCTCTTCAAGAATAACTCCTGCCAAGAATCAGATTTTCCTTTTCGCTTACCAGCCAAATTTTGTTTCGAGACAGTTTGGCTTATGCCAACTAATTCCTGAACCCTTATTTCAAACTGAGAGTGCCATTACCTCTGGGTGAACCTTCAAAGCACGGGAAGCCAAACTACAGCAAGAACAATACCAAGGATTTTCCCAGTTTGAGCTAATAACTTTCGAACCTACCCATATTACAGCAAAGGGGTTTCTGGAATGGTGGACAAAGTTTTATCAAACTTATATGTTCGATACTCTTACTATTCAGCAGAAACTAACTGATGCCTTCGATGTGCAGGTACCATCCAAGAAAGGTATGTTCACTCATGCCAAAGAGATTAAAGCTTTTCAAAATTATTTCGAAACTACTTATGATCCCACACACTTGGAATCCACTGTGCATCAAGCGGCTGAGACCTTGAAGGAAAAATTCAAACAAAAAGTTTCTAAGTTAAAACTTCCTTCAGGGTTGTCACCTGAGGATAGGTATAGGTTGGCATTCGAAATGCATCCACCTAAATTTCCTAGATTACCTACCTCAGAACTGGCTCTGGCTTGGTTTCCTCCATACCCTTGGTGGTTCACTTGCAAAGAAATGTCCAAACATCTTCAAAAGAAACCAAAGCCATCTGAGACTGTGACATGGGCTCGACACTGGCTCCACGATTTCCCAGGACATCTTCGGTATGACCTTTCTGCCATGTCGATTAAATCTGATCAAGGCATAGGTGCGAATGCTTGGGAAAATCCCAAACGTTTTTCATTTTCCATATCTTTAACTTTTGCCTTAATTGTTTCAATTTTCAGCCATCAGGATAAAGACATCCGCTTCAAAGTCGAAAGAAGGGAGCGCCTCTCAAGCCTCTATCGAAACCACTGACAATGTGACTCCATCCGAAACAACAACCATTGCTGCAACCACAACAACAACAACAACACCAATAATAACCAGTGTTCCAACTCCACAGGTAATCACTTAGCCTTGATGTTTCGAATTCACTAATGTTTCATGATTTTCATCTAACTCTTTGTTTAAATATTTTCAGACCAACAAACTTCCGCCTACTACTCCAAAGAAGCGAAAATCAAACACCACTGGGGAAGACCCCAAGGCTGGCGGAAACTTACCAACTGCTTCGAAGAAGAAGCAGAAGAAGGATATTTCGAAAAGTACCGTACCAACTAGTGTCTCTGGACTTGATTCCAGGGATGCTGCTCCCTCACCCAAATCCAAAATTCCATCTTCGACCTCCAACGTAATGTTGGAACGCATAGCTAGCAACCTCTCTTCCGAGAGTCCACAGGTAAATTGGACTTCAAATCTTTTTGAAAATAATAATTTCTCATTACCTTGGTGCATGCTTTTAATATTCTTTCGCTCCTTGCAGAATATCTTAAATCCATCTTCTACTACTTCGACCTCACCATCAAAAGTTGCTGCTTTGCTCAACTCCTCTCCTCAAGGAGACTCCAGCAACCTTGTACAGAACAAAGGTTCCTCCAATATGGCGGTTCTGGCTGGAACTTATGAGCAGCAGGATGATCAGAGTACTTCTCCTCCTCTAAAAGAAACAAATGAAGCAACGCTTCATGAACCTGCAGAGGCTTCACAAAGAACTTCTCTCCAAAAGTCCCCTCTCGAAACCCTTCAAGAGGACCCAAAGGACGCTCACGCTGAAGGAGAGAAAGCTGATTCTGGTCAAAGAAACGAAGAATCTGCAGAGGAAGAGTCTGAGGAGGAGGATGCCAATGATGGTCCGACTGCTGGGACAGAGTCCAATGCAAATAGCAGCGAAAAAGAGGACATCGAAGTGGTGGATTTGGATGACGATGAAGAAGATAATGAGCACGAAACGAATGAAGGGGATGGTGACACAACCAACAAACCCATGGAGGTTGAAATGGAGGTGACTCCCCTACGTGTGGAACTCCCTCAACCGTCTTTGTCTCGAATGACTGATGAGGAGCTTGCACTCCTGAGACGAAATGACCCTATTGGGTACATGAAGGCGAAGCTGGCTCAAAGGGACGTTCCACTTGCTAGGGCTGGCACAAGTTCGACTAGTTATCCTCTTCCCACAGATGAAAGAATTGTACTTCTTAACAGGATCAGGAAAACAATTCTTAATGTGGATATATTCTAAGTGCTCAAACAGGATAGCACTGCTTGCTACACTATGAAGGAGTTGCTTACAAAAGTCAACCTTGCTACCTGCTCCTTGCCAGTTAGTACTATCTTGTTTGATCTTCAATCTTTGCTGGACAACGTAACTGGTTACCTTCTCCAAGATGAATCTGTTGCCAGAAAGGTTCAAGAAAAACACACTACAATGGATGCTGCTTATGAACAAGCTTCGAAACTCTCTCAAGAAGCTGAGGATCAAGCTATGCATCTAAAGCAAGCAAAACCTGATTATGAGGCTCGAGCCGAGTCCATCCTTCTCTGGGAACGGCAGATTCAGGAGCTTCAACAGAAGGTTAAAGAGGCTAAAGAACAACAAATAGCCTTCGAAACCAATACTGCTGGTAACCAATTTGAAGAGCTTCTCAACCAGGGGCTTGCAGAAATGGAAACTGCAGAACAACTCAAGGGAGAAGTGGCAACCTTGGAAGGAGCCAGACGTTTTTCTCAACAGAGACTTGAATCTTTTCGAAGTACCTTCAACAGATTGAAGAACAATTCTTATTTCTAAATTTCAGTGTTCATTTGATTACAATTTGGTTTTTTATATGTAATATTCGAACAACGCCATTTTGGCATCTCATCTTGCCATTTTGGCATTTTTATAATATTTTGGCTACATTGTTGCTATTCGAATCTCCTGCAGGCGTGGCTTATATTTCTTTAAATATTTCCCATTAACCTTTAGGATACGTTTATCATCCGTCAATTCTTTGATTTCATATGCCTTATTTGAGAATACCTTTAGTATTCGAAAAGGCCCTTCCCAATGAGGTGACCATTTACCTAGTGTTTTATTTTTCTTGTCCATGGGCAATATGACTTTCCAGACTAAGTCATTAATAATGAATGCTTTTCTTTTCACCCTTTTGTTATATGTCCTGGCCACTCTTTCTTTTTGTCTTATCAATATTTCCAATGCATGTAATCTAACTTCGTCCAACTCAACTAATTCATTCATCATCATCTCCCAATATAATGCAGCTGGGATTTCATTTTGTCTTTGAATTCAAACTGATTGTAGATGAATTTCTACTGGCAGCACTGCATCATGACCAAATGTGAGTTGGAAAGGCGTAGTGTTAGTAGCTTCCTTAGGAGATGTTCTACAGGCCCATAGTATTTGGTCCAAAGTTTTGTGCCAGTTTCTTGGCTTTTTACCAATATGTTTCTTGATTAACCCTATTATCACTTTATTGGCTGCTTCGACTTGACCATTTGCTTGAGCATAGTATGGCGTTGATCTTAGTAATCTGAACCCCATTTCTTGGGCAAATTATTGCATCTTTCTACCTGTAAACATAGAGCCTTGGCCTGTGGTTATGCTCTCTGGCAATCCGAACCTATAGATAATGTGCTTCTGTATAAACTCAATAATAGCCTCTTGATCAGCAACTATTAATGGTATAGCTTCGATCCATTTGGTAAAATAATCTATTCCTACCAAGATATATTTCTGTCCTTTAGACGAAGCAGGATTTATTTCTCCTATCAAATCCAATTCCCATCCTCTAAATGGCCATGGTTTGATGATTGAATGCAACTCACTTGCAGGGGCATGTTGAATCCCTGCATGTTTCTGACATTCCTCACATCCTTTAGCAAAGTCTATACAATATTTGAGCATGCTAGGCCAATACATGCCATATCGAAATAACAGCCATTTCATTTTATGACCTGCTTGATGTGCCCCACATGCCCCATTGTGGACTTCTGACAGTGCTAAGTATGCCTCACTTTCTCCTAGGCATTTCAATAATACGCCCTCTTGGGTCTTTTTGAACAATTCGTTCCCCATGAGGAGATATGATAATGCTCTGTATTTTGTCTTTCTATCCACATTCAGAGTTGGGTTTGCTAAATAACTCACCAGTGGACTTCGCCAATCTGCGTCTGATGAAGTGTTTATGGCTAATATTTTGAATCCATGTTTCTCAGCATATCCCAATTTCATACTTTCTAGATCTGATGGTGTGAATCTAGTAGCCATAACTCTACCCCTTAATTCAACTAAATCCTTAAAGTTCCTGGTAGAAACTTTATAACCCGAAGCCAACTGTGCTAAGTCATTTGCTTCTTAGTTCTCTATTCTTGGTATGTGTTGAATATCCATGTATTCAAATTTCCTAAGTAGCCTGTTGACTATGACGAAGTATATCATCAAGTTTTCCTTTATGCATTTATAATCCTTTGTTATTTGTTTAATCACTAATTCTGAGTCTCCTTTAATTTCGACTCTAGTTGCCCCCAATTCCAACAAAGCTTCAAGTCCAACAATGAGTGCTTCATACTCAGCTTCGTTGTTCGAGCAACGAGGACCATCTAATTTATACTTGAATTTTGTTGGAATTCCTTCAGGAGAAATTAGAAGGACTCCAACACCACTTCCATTCATGTGGGTTGAACCATCAAAGTATAATTTCCATGGTTGTATTTCGACGTAACTCATGACAGTCTGCTCAACCAATGAATGGTCCACAATAAAATCAGAAATCACTTGGCCTTTCACAGCTTTTAAAGGCATGAAAGTCAAAGAATATTCTGTTAAGGCTAAAGCCCATTTACCAACTCTGCTATGCATTATTGGTTTTGAAAGCATGTGTTTAATGATATCGAAATGAGATGAAACATAAACATCAACAGGCTTTATATAATACTTGAGTTTCATACAAGAGAAATACAAACAGAGACATAGCTTTTCTAAATTGCTATATCTGGTCTCTGCATCATTTAGTACTCTACTTAAATAGTATATGGCTCTTTCGATACCATTGCTATCTTCTTGTGCTAACATACTACCTATACTAACTTCAGAGGCAGATATGTACAATCTCATGGGCTTCCCCCATGAAGGTGGAGACAAGATAGGAGGCTGAGAGAGGTATATTTTTATCCTGTCAAAAGCCTCCTGATGGGCTTCGTTCCATTCGAAGGCTTGGCCTTGCTTTAGACGAAGCAACGGAGAGAAAGCTTGGGTTCTTCCACTCAGATTCGAAATGAATCTTCTGAGGAAGTTAATCTTCCCTAGGAGAGATTGCAACTCCCTTTTTGACGTAGGTGCTTTCGTCTCCATTATGGCTTTGGTTTTGTTCTGGTTGATCTCAATCCCTTTCTTGTGAACCACAAAACCAAGGAAATCTCCAGCCTGCACAAAAAATGCACATTTAAGGGGATTCATCTTTAAGCCATGTTTTCTCATTCGTTCGAATGATTGGCTCAAATGATGAAAATGTGTTTCTGCAGATATAGATTTGATGACTATATCATCAATATACACCTGCATAAAGGTTTCAATGAAATCATGAAAAATCTAATTCATTTCCCTTTGATAAGTTGCCCCAGCGTTCTTTAAACCAAAAGGCATCACCACCCATTCGTAGGTGCCTAAGGCTCCTGGGCAACGAAATGTTGTCTTGGCAACATCTTCTTCAGCAATGAAAATCTGATTATACCCAGAGTACCCATCTAACATACTCAAGTATTCGAACCCTGCAGCAGAGTCTACTAGCATTTCTGCCACAGGCATGGAGTACTCATCCTTAGGGGTTGCAGTGTTTAGATCCCTAAAATCTATGCAAATTCTTAAAGAACCATTTTTCTTAATAACAGGTACTATATTTGCTAACCATTCGACGTACCTTGTGGTTCTGATGAATTTGCAACGCAGCAACCTTTCGATCTCAGCTTTAATCTTTGTGAGAACCGCTGGTGCGAATCTTCTAGGAGTTTGTTTGATGGGCTTCTTGCCATCTTTGATTGGCAGTCTGTGTTCGACCAATTCCCTCTTTAAACCAGGCATCTCGTCATAATCCCATGCGAAACAATCTTTGTTTTCCTTGAGGAGTTCGATTACTTCCTGCTTGAGGCCTGGGCTAAGTTTTTCACTTATGTAAGTTATTCTTTTCGTGTTTTCATCCCCTAAGTTGACTTCTTCGAGTGGATCCTGCGCCAACATTTTGGCACTTGAGTCTATGGGGTCCCTTTCGAAGCCTAAGGGTTATTTATCGTAGATGGCGTCCAACCTTTGATCCATCTCAAGTTCTTTAAAGGGTGAGCATTTCGATCCATCCCCACTTATTTCGTTCATCTTTACAGCTAATTTATTTATTTCAGCCTCTAAGGCCACCTTTGATTCGTTCTCAGCCATATAGGCCGAAATCCTTTCAAAAAAGGTGGACTCAGTCATGGATAAGGTTGTCGAAGTCCCAGCCTGCTGGCCGTCTTTGTATAGTACTTTCGACTCCCTCTTCTTCACTGATTATTCTTCTATCCCAGTATAGGCCATCATGGCGAAGGGTCATGTAGTAGTGGGCGTTTCTGGTTTCGTTGATCTCATCATTTGGAACACACGGAGCAATCTTTGCCAGATGTTTGTCATAATCCCTCTTGTCAACTAAATTGACTGTTGACATGAAGTAACTCTGGTCTGCTTCGATGTTTTCCACGATCCCATCTTCTCTCCATAGAACTAATCGCTGATGCATTGACGAAGGAACTGTCCCTACGCCATGGATCCACTCCCTTCCCAGCAATAAGTTGTAATTGGCCTTGGCTTCGATCACCATAAACATGGTGGGCCTACAGCTTGAGCCTATTGTCAAATCCAACTGAACCACTCCCAGTGTTTTGCCCACTTTCCCTTCATAATTGGATAGAACCATATTGTGGGGCTTGATGTCTCCTTCGCGGATCTCTAATCTTTTCAGCATGAAGTGGGGTATCAAATTGACTGCAGCACCCCCATCCACTAGAACCTTATTCACGCCATGGGCACCAACTTTTGCCCGAATAAATAGTGGCTTAAGATGGTTCTACATAGCTGGTTCTGGACGTTCGAAGAATGCATTTTGCTCCTCGACAGCCCCATTGTCCATCACATAGTAGCACACAGGCCTATGCTTCATCAAATCTATGGTATCTTCTTCCTCATATTCATCAATTTCAGTTTCCTGTCCAAATTCACAGGGAAGCACAGATACCACGTTGTAGTTTAGGTTGAACGAAGACTCCCCCTCTGATTCGAAGTTATCAGTTATCATATCTTCGTCTTCTTCTGGGCCTGGAGTGTATTCCTTTGGTTCATCTAGTTGTACTTCAGAGAAAAGCCTCCTATTAACTGGGGGTTTGTCTTCAGTTTGATTTTTTGGTGTGGGTTTATTGGTGCTAGATTCACCTTGGTTCTTTGTTGAGGTTGCCCCTTTATTTGCCACAGCTTCCCTCTCAGCCTTTCGAATCCTCTGTTGCCTTCGCCACTGGGATCTCGACATGGGGTTCCTCCCTTTGTAGTTCTCTAATCTTACCTCCTCCCTTTTTGCTATGTTGAATTGCCTCCTGTATGTCATAGGATGGCGTGCATTTTGTTCGGTGTTTCTCCATCTGTCTTTGCCTTTGTCATTTCTGACTTGCAGCCATCTGTCGGTTGGCACTTCATCAGGGAGTTTGAAAGTCACTCTTCGAGCAGCCTTGGGATGAGGACTATCAAGCCTTCGTTGTTTGTGTCTGCTATCGAAACGTGGGCCCATCTGAACATTTTCTTGATGGTTCCAGCAAGGGGCGAAGGGAATTGTTTCGAAGGCTCTGGCCATGCTTTGATCATACACAGCCGAACACCTTGGGCATATCAAGCACTTGGTTGCCCCTTTGTAGCAGCGAAACACAAATTCCAGCAAACTTTCTCCAGCCTTAGGATAACACCTGAATAGCTGGTTATCCTGGCGCCAATTGTTGCCAGTTCGAGCCCTCTGTACCCTCTCGAAGTTCGCAGCGATTCTCTGATTGCAGAGGATGCTGCACCTAGGGCACAATATCATTCTTGTATCTCCCTTGTGGCACGTCATGAGGTAATCCTTGAGACTAGCATCTCCAGCATGATTATCCTCCATTTTATACTTCTCTTTCTCTAAGTATCTTTCTACCTCCTCCATCTCAGAGTGAGGCCTCTCCATATCCACCATGTTTACCTCAACATCCTCCCCCTTAGCTTCATCGTCTCCCCATCCTGTGGGTTTTATATCTTCAATGTGGACTTTTGAACTCTCTGGGGCGGAATATTTGACCAAATAGTCAAATTTTCCACTGGGTTCCCCTAAAGTGTCCCATATTTCTTTCTGAGGGGAAGTTGGCTTCGTGATTTGGACTTTCTCCAATTCCAGCCTCAGGCCTTCAGTGACCTGTGTCAATTCTTGGTTTTGATCTTCCTGGCCTTCAGTAGCCTGGATTTCTTTTGCGAGAGCTAAAGGTGCTGCTTCAATCGAAGTCTCTGGTAGCTTCTGGACGTCTTCAGTGACCTCCTTATCGACTTCGACTATCACCCAGCTTTCGTTTTCAGTACCTTTCTCTCCTATTGGGGCATCAATTTGGTCAGCTTCCACCATGTTAATCTCTCCAATGCATGCAGGCTCGAAGTAGTTGGTGTCTGCGACGTCCAAGGGATCTTCGTCCACTTTCATCTTTGCTTTATCAGCAAACTTCAGTCTGCCATCTTTGATTGCATTCTGAATTAGGTCCCTGAAAAGAAAACACTGTGAGGTTTTGTGGCCTAGGAAACTATGATATTTGCAAAATCCTCTCTTCTTTCTTTGATCTAAAGGAGGTATTTTGACATTTGATGGCACAATGAGTTGGCCATCTTTGACAAGTAAATCAAAAATCTCGTCACATTTAGTGACATCGAAGGTATAAACCTTCTTTGGGAATTTGTCACTTTTCTCATTTTCAACAATCTCTTTCCCTTTTGTGGGAACCAATAATTTGCAAGAGTAGGGTGGTGCCTGTTTTAATTCAGCGAGGTCGATTTCGACCTCTTCGAATTCGAATTCAGGATAATCTTCTACTTCCTCAGTTCCAACATATGAGATCCTTTCCTTCTTGTTATTTTTAAAGACTCTGGCCTTTTCGGCTTTTAGCCTTTCGACCTGTCGAACCCTGTCGGCTAACTGAGCCATGTCCCTCAAATATTGAGTGTCTAGTTTCTTTCGAATAGAGTAATCCAAACCACCAACGGCCATTTCGACTAACTCATGTTCAGGCACCACTGTGTAACATCTGGATTTCAAAAGCCTAAATCTATTCAGATAATCATCTATGGGTTCAGTGAACTTTCTCTTGACACTGGCTAATTCCTTCAAGCTTATTTTTGATTGTCCCATGTAAAACTGTTCATGGAATAATCTCTCCAAAAGAGCCCAAGTATCAATGGACCCAGGAGGCAAAGTGGTGAACCATGTGAAGGCGTTTTTAGTCAGGGAACTTGGGAAGTATTTGATCCTGAGGTCTTCATTATTGGTTATATCTCCCGCTTCGGTTAGATATCTGGCTATATGTTCAATTGTTGATTCATTAGTATCCCCAGCGAACTTTGTAAATTTAGGGACTTTATACCCCCTTGGTAAATCAGCATGCATTATGCAATCTAATATAGGAGAAGCATAATTTGGCCTTCTAATTCCTCTGTTGAGGCCATTCTGGGCCATGACTCTCTCTATCATGGTGGTTAAATTGTTTTCTGCCAAGATGTTATCGTTTCGAATTCTATGAACGACAGCATCAGCATCTTGATTTCGACCCACCATGACAACCCCCCTAGGTTGTTCTTCTCGAAACTCTGGGGCTTCCAGCCTTTCGACCCTTGCCCCTGGTTCCATAATTTCTCTTTGTGGGCCTGGGATCATTGGGGCTTCTAGCCTTTGTGCCCTTGCCCCCAAGTTTCCCTCTCTAGGTGGTCTATAGTTTGGGTTGTTAGCAACTTGTTCCACAACAGGCATGTTTGCTCGAACTCCCGCCTGATTCTGCCTACGCCTCTCTGGGGGAGCAAAGAAATCTGCTATTCGACTCATGTTATCTGCGTTTTCTCTGTTTGTCACAGTCACATTTTGTACTATTGGGGCAAATATTTCCTGCATAGTTTGTGCTAATACCCCTATCATATTATGGTTACTGTCATCCATCAATTGCCTAAAAGCCAACTGGTTTTCTGTGGTTAAAATAGGCATTGTGCTATAACCCACTGACCATTGGTTATTTGTCATAAACTGATTCGCCCCAGACCCAGACCCTAATTGTGGTGATGAATTCGATGTGGAATTGTGTAAACCTGCCATAAAAGATGTTGGCATTCCATAAGAGGAATTTATGGTTCTATTACCATCGAAACCGGGTGGTCTAGTTAGTGGAGTGGCGAAATGGGTTTGTGTCCCTGATGGTGGAACAAATCCCCCGGGATAACCAATGGTTCCAGTATTTCCTAAGATCGAACTATTAGTTGATATGCCACTTACTCCATTAGTGGCTATATCACTGGTAGAAGACGCAACAGACTGTGCATTCGAAGGGATCACATTAAATGTTCCCATCGAAGCGGGTACATTAGTGCCTGTTGTATGTGGGGCATTTTGTTCCCCTTGTTGATTGTCAGAATTAGACATCTTGTTCAAACGTTTTCTTCTGGATAAGGGTTGGTTGATGTTGGTTATTTTACCACTTCTTAGGTTCATAAAACAACAAACTTCTTAGGTTCCAACGTTTTTATAATGGTTACGTCTCAACAATCTTTATTTATGTTCTAAATTCTGTAATGTCCAACGATTTGTCCCACCAGGTGTGCCAATTTGTTTACAATGATTTCTGGTAAACAACCGCTAGTCCTCCAAACTATCGAATAAACTTACTGACTGTTATTCAATTTCTCTGGTAACTCGCAGGATCGACTAGATTGATCCTAGGATGTGTTGGTCATTAGGGTAACTCTCATGATCGAACAGGTATTCATGGTTGGTGTTTGGAATGTTGTGTAGGTGTTTGACTTATTTCAATTTCTCTCTTAAAGATCTAAAGGTGTAATCAAAATATATGTGCGCGAAACTAAATTGCATGAATAAAAGTTAATTGTAAAGACATGTAAAAACTGCATAAAAGGCAAGTAAATGACTTCGAAACGTAAAAAACACAGTTAATGTAAAAGATTCGAAATGTGAAGAAAGCGTTTAATGCAAGAAATCTGTAAAATGACTTTAAGTAAAAAAGGTGTTCGAAAGATAAAAACTTGAAGATAAAGGCATGAAATGTATAACAGTTTCTGAAATGTAAAGTATTTGAAATGGAAGGAAAGCATTTAAATGTAAGGCATCAGCAAAAAGATTTCGAATAAAAAGACTTTAAATGCAAAACTTGTAAATGGTATTGACATAAAGACAAAGGAAAGTACTGGAATTGATAAAGAGTTTTCATTAAATCATAAACATGTGGTGTTATCATACGTACATTGCTCTTGCATTCGTTTCCCTAGCCATGTGGTAATTTGAATGTTTACTGAGTATTTAGTACAATAGATATGACACATGAAATCCTAATGCTAAGACTTCTATTTATACTACTTCGACCATAACGGTCTTGCTATAAGATTCTGCCACGTTCAGAACATGCAGAGCAATGCCTCTCTCTTGCTTCCACGCGTCTTCGAATGCTCCAGCGCATATATTTCAAATTTCGAACATCCCGCTTGCATTTGAATTTCAAATGTTTTGGCACTTCTTCGCTTCGAACACATTCCCTAGACACAGCCTTGTTGTCATTTCGAGACTTCTTTGGATATATTCTCATAACTGTCACTCGAAGTTCCAAGCTTTGATATGCTCATTCGAAACACTGCTTCTGCTATTTCGAAACATGACGTTTTGTTTTATTTCAATCGAAACGTCCAATTCACTTGGCTTCTAATAATATTATCAAAATCTTCAGCCAACAGGAGCGTCAAACTCAATCTCCTTGGCTTCGATCAGATCCTGTACCTTATTTCTCAGAGCCCAGTAGTCGTTGGTATCATGTCCAGGACTCTCAAAATGATAGGCACACCAAGCATTTAGATTATATCGGGGAGATGTGATGTTCGGATTCTTGGGAGCCTCTTTCAGGGTCGCCAAGTTGGATCTCAGCAAATGGGGTAGAACTTCAGCCAATGTCATGTTGATCCGGGTAAACTGCCGTTGTGGGCTTTCCCCCCTTTGTTGATTGTTGCATTGTGGAGCAGCCGTAGGCCTAGGTATCATTATAGCACTTACTGTCTGACGATGTTCAGCTCTGTTTTGGCCCCTCAGGCTATAGATGGCATTGGCTTCCTTCTTACCAGCAAAAGGCTTCTTTACCAAACTCGAAGAGGCATCCTTCTTTATCTTGCCACTACGAATCCCAGCTTCTACTCTCTCTCCAGTCAGAATCAGCTCAGTGAAACCAGTTGATGAGCTACCGATCAAATGATTAAAGAATGGACCAGATAGCGTCCCCAGAAACATATCAACCAACTCCCTATCAGACAACGGGGGTTGGACTCTTCCAGCCAAGTCTCTCCACTTTTATGCGTAGTCCTTAAAGCCTTCACTTGCCCCCATGGACATACTCTAGAGTTGAGTACGAGTAGGAGCAAGGTTAGAGTTATATTGGTACTGCTTATAAAAAGCAGCAGCCAGATCTTCCCAATTTCGGACATTGGCTCTCTCTAGTTGGTAGAACCATTCAAGTTGAGTCCCTGATAGACTATCTTGAAAGAAGTGAACCCACAAATTTCTATCAGCGGTGTGGGGCTGGATGTTTTTGACATAAGAGCGGAGATGGAGTTTTGGGCAGTACATCCCATCATACTTTGCAAAAATTGGAGCCTTGAACTTCTGCGGGATGACCACTCCCGCCACCAATCCCAATTCTTCGAAATCCAACCCAGGTATACTCTAGACTTCCATAACACTCAAACGATCTTCCAACTACTTGTATTTATCCTTAGTAGGAGGATATTTCTCATCATTGTAGTCAGTACCATTGTCAGAAACTTCAAGACTGGGGTCCTTCTCCCTTGTCCCTTCTTCTTGATTCTCCCCTTCTTTGGATGAAGAGGTCAGATCGACTTGTTGCTTCAACGGCCCTCTAAACCTTCTGCCCATACTCAGAATACCGGCAGCCTTCTTCTTTTTCTTTTTCTCTTTCAAGATGAGGGCTTTCAGATCCTCCTGCCCTTTTGCCAGATTTATGAACATCTGCTGGAACTGGCCGTTTTGTACTTGAAGATCCTTGATGCTTTGTTCGGAAGACATTTCTGCTGAAATAAACAGCGAAGAAGATGAGAAACCTATAATGGTACTTGTACATGCAATGCTATGAATGGGATGCACATGCAATGATTTCAAAGACTTTGGGAAATTTAAATTTGCGAACCAAAATGAAACAAAGATTTTATTAGTTGAATTCAAAGTTCAAATGCCTCTTAGGCATTACAATTAAAAACAAATCTAAAACTAGAAAAAATCAAAATTCCCATGGATGCTTCCTCTTTGTGCCGAGATAGACATTGAGTCTTCTTTCCTCATGGAGCTGCTTTGTGAGCTCTAAAACCTTCCCCTCCTAGTCATAAAACTGATCCTTGCAGGTATCCCGCTCTTTCTTCAACTGAATCCAAGACCTCTGTAGTTCTCCAAGATCAATGGGCATATCAGGATGGAGAATCGTGTAAGGAATACCCCATTCAGTAGCGGGTTCCACAATCACTGGTAGGACGGCCATATAGGGCATCCTAAGTTTCTGGGGGCGAGCTCGTACCCATTGGAGATAAGGTTCCATAGGAATGGAAGCCTTTGTCCCCAAAGCCTTGGCGCCATATCTGTTTACCATGCTCCAAGATCGTATGAACCTTTGACGATACCCTTGAACATCATCCTCATAGTTGAATATAATGCCCTCGATAAGTAACTCATGGGGACCATCCCTTCGAGCGTAACCAAATTGTCGCAGAGCTAAACAAGGATTGTAGGTTATGCCCCCTCTGATGCAAAGTAATGGGACATTAGGGTACTCCCCACAGCGGTCAATAATAGCAGTGTTTTCCATAGCTCGGGAACACCAGAGAATATATGTGTGAGCGAGTGACATTATCCTATGCGACCAACCCAAACCTTCTTCATTCTTCAGTAGAGACTTAGGGAGGCGAGAAATAAACCACCTCGACAGCAATGGCATGCAACACATAAGAACCCCCTCTTCTCTTCATGGTACGAGTATGGAGAGCGTGCAAAATATCTCCGAGCAAGGTAGGCACGGGGTTGCAAGAGAGGAAGATCTTGATAGCATTCACATCTATGAATAAGTATGGATTAGGTAATAGTACTAACACATAGATTAGAAGGGCCAAGACCTCCTCAAAATCCTGAAAATCCATATCATCCCAAAACAGCTGGGCCTTGTCTATCAGGAACTTAGCTAGAAAACCCTTGACTCTGCTTCTTGTTTCCCAATTGGATACCATGTCGACCCGTTTCAGATGCAAGTCTGAGGCAATGACTTCTGGCTTAGGAACTTCTTTCAGACCTGTGAAAGGCAACTGTTCAAGAATGGGTATATCCAATAACTAAGAGAACTCTTCCATGGTAGGCACCAACTGATAGTCTGGAAAGGTGAAGCAGTGGTTCTTGGGATCAAAGAACTGAAAGAGTACACTCATCATCTTCTCATCAAAGTTTGAAGTGACCAGGTTGAGAAGTCGACCATGTCTCTTAGTGAACGCAGAAGTTTCAGGAACCCTTGATACTAGCTTTTTAAGTTGGGAAGGTATTTTCACAAAGCTGATTCGGATAGTGTTTCTACGAGCGGAAGCCATGATTTGCAAACAGAACAAAGATAAATTCCCTTGGTCCTTGAAATGGTTAGTGTAATAAGAATGGATGCTATGTCATGATGCATTATGTCATGTTCGAACAGGATAAATCACATATAAGCAAAACACACAATAGACCTTAGGTTCAAAGGCTTGCATGAGGTTAAAGGTAAGTACCCTCTTGAAGTTTGGTTGGTTTCAAACCTGTCTTAGAAAAGTAATCGGGTTCTAAAGATTCTCGATATCACTGATCATTCTTTATCGGGCATTATTTCAGCTCAAGCAATCTTTTCTTGCGGCCGAAATATCCCTAAAGTCTGATCTCAATGAGTGTAGCATCGAGTATCAACTAATCTTCAGCTTTATACCGAGGCCGGCTATCTCATTACTTTCTAATGGTCGAGTTTGTTCAACTAAGGTTCTAAGGTCCGTTAGTGCTTCACGACACCACGCGGCGGCCCCGTATTCTCCTCGTTTTCACACGAAGGATACCGGTACCAACCAAAGTGTCACACCAACATAGCCATCGCTTAAACCATATCGGTATACTCCGTACAGTCTCCACGATCTATTGTTGTTTACCTAAAAGTGTCCCCAGATCCGTGTGTAGGATCTTCAACAATACCGAAGCAAAACCCTTAAAGATAAAACAGGCAAAACAAACAAAAAGGCAATTTAAAAATGACCTAGATCCTAAGGTAAACCCCACTTTATTAATTTTCCCCAACAGAGTCGCCAGTTCTGTGATACGGTGGCAGAACCGACTGCTAATACTGGTTTGCATTTTTTGTTTGCAAAATGTCGCGGTAAGCAAGAGTCGGCACCGAATTTTATTTTATCCAATCAGGAAAAGGAAAAAGAATAGAAAAAAACTTTTTCGAGATGTTTGAGTACGGGGGGGGGGGGGGGTAGATTATAAAAAGGGAAGGTGTTAGCACTCTTTCTATCCATGGTTTTCCATGGGCTCTTAGGTACTTGCTCATTTTGAAATTGCTTGTGTGTGCTTGATTTGAAAAGTTTTGTTTTACTTCGTTTTAACCCTTGTTTCTGTCCTCAAGAGTGTTACGAAGTTGTTTTTTAAAACTTTATTTGAAAAGTGTTTGGTGTGAAAATGTTTGTTTGTTTGTTTGAGCAAGTACCTAGGAACTAATCTACCTACTCAAAAAAGACTATTCGTTTTCCTTTAGACAATGTTATCCCATTATTGAGAAATAGGTAGCACCGTCGTTGGAGTTTTAAAGGGACGTTTGAAGGGACGAAATGGTCTCTGAAGGCAACAAGTAAGGATACCTTAGCATTTCGAAGGGACTATCGTCATAAGATTAATTTGTAGGAAACTTGAGGGACAAGTAGGGACTATGATATTTATGACGACTTTGAATCACGGGTCATTGCTAAGGTATCCCTACGTTTGAGGGACACGACCATTATTTCTGAGGCAACCAAGTTGAGTAAACCCTAGGAGTGAATATGTGCAAGTGTATTTTTTTAGTTAATTATCTTTGCACAATTGAGGGTTTTCTACTGTTTTTATTTCAGTTTGTCTTTCCATACAATTCTATACATACATCTAGGCAGTTTATAATTTGCAGGAATTAAAATTCAAGAAATTAGAGTCTTAACTATTACATGGCTTTGGGCAGATACATAATTATTTTGACTGAAAATAAAACGCGGAATTTAAATCCTATTTACATCTATTACAGACTCAGAGCAGTTACAAATAATAATAAAAAGGGGAAATTAAAAATGCACGATAAATCAAATGTGAGAAATAATTAAACGACCTAAAAAATCTAAATTGAGAAAATATTTATATTATTTTTTAAGGAAAAGTTAAGTTAAGTACACAATTAAACCTAATTCTAATTATTTTGAATTATATATAAAAAACATTAAATTGCCCTAATTTAATTAATACTAATTAATTAATAAAATATTTTTACAAAAAAAAAGATTTTTGATGTTTTTTATGATTTTGATTAAAATAAAAAATGGTATATTTTTGGTGTTATTAAAAACATAATTAATAAATTTAAAAAAAAGAATTAAAATAAAAAGGGTGAGAAATAGGGCATGTATAGGCAACCCAGGTGGGTGTATTTCTAATTTTTCGTTAGGCCCATGCATACTGAGCCCATGCCTGCGTCAAATCCAATGTGGCTTTCTTCTGATGGTTCATGGTATGAGTGCATGTACTGGACGTTGGATCTGGATATGATGAGATCTTGGGGGCTAGATCTGAGGTCTCACGGTGGACATTGTTGGATACGTTGCATTGGAACCTGTAGGAAATATCAAGAAAATGCAAAAGCACACGCCTGGGGTCGAACCCAGGACGTGCACCTCATAGACTTCCCCCTTTGCCAACTGCACTGCCAAGTTATTTGTTAACATAAACACATAAAAAAAATATATATTATAAACTGGTCAGTGACTGTAACCAAAATGCGTGCGAAGTTTAAACCATCCACCCAAGTTGTGACACACACTCATCTCCTCCCGGGGACTGTCGTCTTAGGTTCAGAGCTTTTACCCACGGACAACAGCCATAGC